>VZDJ01007749.1:7415856-7604927 GCA_008694505.1 Cyanoderma ruficeps | reverse complement strand
CTTTTTATTCCTTTCACACCAACATCGTAACTTAGTTCAGTTACAGGTACAGGTACAAATACGTATTTCTTTCCCCTTTCTATTCCCCTTTTCTATTTCTCTCTGTATCCTTTCATGTATTGGTGTGAGGAAGAAACAGCTTAATTTTCACATCTCAGCTTAAATTTGTGCTTTCTTTCTTTTCATTTTTATATCTAATTTCTGCTGGTGAAATTTAAAAGAACCCCTATCACTAGGTAGTAATTAATATTTTACCTCTCACTTAAAGTGTTTTCTTCACTGAATTAGTTGTGATTGATGCATTGCAACTGAGGATAGATGATGTTCTTCATTTATAGGCATGACTACATTGCTCAGTCTTTATCTGATGTAGTTTACCCCAGACATTACTGCGTCAACACTTTCAGAAGGTCAGACCTTGCAATAAATGTTTCACTGACTCTTCAGTGAGCAAATTATGAAGATTTGGTCTTGAACAGTTTAAATTTGGAGCCTCCAACTTTGGTAGATATTATTTGATGTGGGGTTTTTATTTACCTTGTGGGTAAGGAAGCATTTAATGCCATCCTTAATGTACAGAAGCAATGTCCCAACAATCAATGATTCTCAGCTTCATGCACACTAAATGCAAAGTGTATTATACATTTTCAGGCTGTGATCATTCCATTTGTGCTTCTTATTCAACCAACCATGCAAGGGTCACATCTGTAACCTTGAAAAGGTGATGACAGAGCTGCAGGTCATCACCAGGACTAATGCTCACTAGTAATGCTGCAGCTGCTGTGTGGGATGTTGGTCTCCAGGGAAGAGCCAGCAAAGGGTTACTCAGATTCTACAGTAGTTTTTTTCTCAGCAATGTCTATTATGAATTGACAAATTTCTGTTTCTTGCTATGTAATTGTGTACTTTGGGACTTTATTTCTTCCTGGTGCTGCTTCCTATGCTGATTATTCTTCTGTTTTAGAAAATAAGGAGAGAATGAGCAGCAGAAGTGTGTGGCATTTGTTGAGAAAGCTTGTGTTTGCATGAAATGACAAACTGAATCCTCGATATGTATATTTCCAGAATGAGTATTGTGTGAGGTCTCTTAAGACAGAAAGATCGTTGGCACATACCTGAAATTTTCAGCAACTTTCATGACTCTCACACACCTCTAATTGTCAGAGTCCTTTAAAGTAGTTGTTTACAGGATGATAGGATGAGTGTGGCAAGCTCTGAGAAAGTTCTTGGTTTAGATAAAATACAGAAAAAATTTGAAAAAGCTGCGAGAGAGTTTGAGGCAGGCAGAAGCGGTACAAATGAAACCAAAGGAGAATATACTGTACTTACTTTAAGCAACTGCTGGAATTTCCTATTCTGTAATGGAAAAGCAACTGGGCAATCCAGCATAATAAGAACGATTCCTTTTTTTCATGTAATTGAAGCTGTTACTACCTTATTGTGCTATTTTTCATACAAATGAAGTGATTTCCCCCTCCACTTGGACAGGGCTGATCTGACAATTGCATTCCTTTGGGGTAGCCACTTAATATAGTGTCTAGTTTGAGACACCAAATGCTGGATCCAGCAGATTTAGGTGAAGCATAAGAAGTTCTTTCCTCAGTTGCGTGCAGCTGCATGCTGGCCTAATTTTCCAGAGAACAAAAATGTAAATTATTTTCATTAACTTTGATGAAATCTGTCTCATATAATATGCCTCATACTTCAAAGTAGGCTATTAAACATCTTTATGAAGTCAACAAACATCAGAATGAGATGCAGTGTGGTGATAGCAATAGTGTAAGGCTTAGGTTTCCCAATTTATTGTAGTCTTCTGGTGTGACATCAGAAACATCATCTCACCTTCTGGCTATGTCTGTGCTCAGTGCTGTGCTGGAGATGCACAGACTGGTCCTGGCCACACTGGATCACTTGTGTACAGCCGTGTTTGCACATCCTGCCTCTCCCATGCTGTGTGAATACAGCAGCACCCAGCTCCTCATGAGCTTATTTTCAACAAGATTGTGCTTTAGAAGAGCTGAGGTGCTGCTGTGCTGCCCTGTGCTGGGCAGGACACACACACTTGCAGCGAAATTAGTGACCTATAAATAAGCTATGTACTTGGAGGCATTGATGTTATGAGCTGCCTGGTAATAATGGTAAGAAAACTTAAAATGCAAGTCACTTTAAGATTTAGAATTTTAAGAAAATATTTTAATTTCTGGAGTTATAAAATCTTTTACTCTATTCCTGACTTAGCTGCAGTGAAAATGGCTACTACATTTTATGTCATACAAACACAACGCATCTGAAAACTTTTTTCAAATTATACTTAGTTTTCATATGCTTTGCAACTTTCAGCAATTTGCATATTTTCCGGACTGTTATTGTATTATGATAAACAGGGATTATCATATATTTTCAGATAATGTTTTCTTAACAATTCAACTTCTATTTGTAACTCTTCCATTTATTTTAATTACTAGCACAGTGTGCAACATTTATTAATCAGCTGAGTCTTTTTAAGTTAAAATACTAAATTAGCTAACCCCATTAACACAGAATACTCCAAACAAGCAGTAATAGGAGAGGTAGTTACTGTGCAAATCGTATTATACATGCGGGTGCTCTAGGGCACAGTTAAGCATGATTACCCTCTTTTGATCCAGTATTCCTCTGCTTCTTCCAGCTAATTTCCACTGGAAATTTACAAAGTAGCGCCTTCATTTTTCCATCTTAATTTTTCTAATGAAGTTCTGGTACTTTATAACACTGGGGATGCAGATAATAAGTCTGTGTATAATTAAGAAGTTCCGGAATTTGCTGCAGAAGAGATCTCTTTTACTTCCTCCAGGAACTAGGCTGTGCTTTTATTTGCCAGTTTGCATTATCGCTGACAGGGGTTAAATAAAAAATGGCCAGAGGATTTTTAGATGATTTGCTGATGTTACAAACAAAGTGATTGATACTTTTTCAATAAACTGTGTATTTAATATATTACCAGAAACAATATTTTTAGTAATGCACCCAAGTACACTTCTCATAGCAAAAACAGTGCACTAATGATAATGTCACTAGATATGTTAAATAAAATATTCTATCTTTATTCTTGTATCTAGCACTTTGATTTTAATATACATGCATTATAAACTAAATAATGTCTGCCCTGCTGCAGTTGTTTTGCTATGGGAAACCATTATCCTTTCTTCTTTGTTCCCCAAGTGAAAAGATTGGATTTGATGAAAAAATTACTTCAGGTATAATCCAAACCAAATTTGAAAGCTTAAAATTAATGTCATGTTTTATTAAAGAAAAAAAGGAACATAAAATATTCACAGATTCCTGATATAGAAGCATAGCTTGTTTGGAGCTAATTGTTCATGGAGTTCTTCAAAGTGAGATAAAATTGTCTTATTTGAATTAAATCAAGACAACAAGGAATTGAATTGCTATTCTATAAAAACACTTTAAATAAAAATTTAACAATGCCATAGAGTTAATATTTTGCTGGCATTTTTCCTACTAAATTACAAAAATGAACAGTACGTACAAATATGAAAGTTTGAAAAACCACATAAGTGGTACTTGGGGTTTTATGTTGCTTACTCTGCCCTGGCAGTGCAGCATGTGTGACAGTCCAGCAGTACATCTGGCAGTCCTTTCTCAGAAGCCTGGGTATATTTTGGAGCATTTCTAGAATGAGGATTACCTGCTTGCTCCACTAGTCTGCTGGGATTTTGCTTCTTGGGTAGGTTTGGAGAACACGCTGAAGGATGACTCTGGTTTTTTGTTGTCATTTAAATTTGAATAAAAAGTCACTGCCTCTGTCCTGTGTCCTGTTGGTAAGTACCATATAGCACTGGGACACTGCTGCCCAGCAGTCAGTGATGGGCCTGGGAAATTCTCCTTGCTGCTTGTGCTGCTGTGCTCCTCTCGCACTGCCATAGACACCAGGAACCAGTTCTTGCTGCTGCTTCTGTCATCTCTGTCAACCCAACTGGAAAACCCTCAGCATCTAAAAGGTCTCTTCCATCTCCTGTCAAAATACTGAGAGAGATTGCAATAAAAGAGACAGACTAAAGGGAAGAAATGGTAGGTGAGGAGTGCAGGAACAAAAGTCATGGAGGGATAGTGTAAACATGTGAGGGGAAACAGGATTAGAAAGATGAAATTTATAGTAGAGTGAAGGTAGAGGACAGGATGAGAGATAAAACAATTTTTATTTTTGTTAGCAACAAGTATCTGCGGTGTCTATGAAATTTAAATACCTCTAGCAGCTGTCAGGTCCTGGTTTTGCTACTAAGTAAAGGCTTCTCGGTCTTTTTAGGCTAGTTAGGTTCAATATAGTGGGGTCCTGGCAGCAGTGCAGCTGGCCTTCAACTCTAGTGACAGTGACAGCCAGCCTTGGTTCTGGTCCTTTTCAGCCTCTGTATGAGTAATACTGCCATTTGTAGTTTGCCATTTTTGGTTCCAACCCTTACCCCATTTTGAGTGTATACTTTGGCATATCTCTCATTCAGGCTGATATTAAATAATTTTTCATTTTTCAATATATTTATTTAGGGATTGTTCACCTTGTATTAAATCATCTTTTGGGAAGTCTCAGATTATACTGACTTTGTCTTCTAGCACAATAAAACATCAATACAGAATTTAATTCTTCTTTGATTGGTACTTCTGTCTCTGTCATGTTTACTGAAAACCTCCAAGAATTTCTGAATTTAAATCACAATGAAAAGCTAAAATCTAGATGTAGGAATTATGAGTGAATATTTTGAAATCTAAATTTGTACAGCTGATACTGGTATCCTGCCATTGTCTGAATTTAATTTTCCTCTTCTGTCACTCTTTTCTGTCACTTTCAGAGCACATACTGTTATTAATTTTGGGAAAAGTTGTGTCAGGTGTATACAAAGAGCTACAGAACATAATACCATAACATAAGTGTTTTGCAGTGCTATTACTTCTTGCTATTATTTTTGGTTGGGGGGGCTATAATGACTTTTGTATTATTCCCATGAATTTGGTTACCCTACTTAACTTGAAAAATTGTTGCAATTCTTTTAATTACTTATTCACACAATGAAAATTCTCACTTACTTTAAGGTCACACTGAATTTACAAGCATGTGATCCTTTCTTGTAGCAAGAACATCATCACTTTAAGGATCTGCCTCCTGACTCTGAGAACAGAACTGTAAACAGAAGAAAAAGCTTCTACTTGATACCTTCATACCCCATTATATTTTTGTTGTTTCATTTAAAGGAACATACTGCTAGTTGTGTCTCAAAGTGTTAGTTTTTGGGTTTTTTGGGAGTCATAGTAGAACCTACATTACCCTGAGAATTTTTTTCCCAAAAAGATAAACTGATCCACAGTAAAATCAACAGCTCTACGTAGACTGTTTTTTTTAAGGAAAACTGTAATAATTTACTTCTACTTTTCTCAAGATTTTTAAAATCATTTTGTGTATAAATTTTACAGACATGGTATTCATATTAAATTATGAATGCTGTGGCTCAACTGAATTCTGTGCATATATGGGCAAATCCCAAAACTGCAAGCCTTGTCTTCTCAGCTATCCAATCCCCTGAGAAAGCCAATTTTCTTTCATGTCTGAACAAAAGAAAAATGCACTATTAAAATGCAATTCAGAAGTGATAAAAACTGCAAGTGGAGCAGCCGGCTCACAGCACCTTCGATGTATTCTCTGGGACACTGGGGCCACATTAATTTTTGTGTGTGTGTGATGTCCATCCCATGTGCAAATTAGCATTACAAGTACCCTAATCTGTCTTGTGTGAGGGTGTCCTTTCCCGTGGGTATACACATGCTACTATAGGTTTTTATTATTTAAAAGTCTGCTAACTCAGGGTTTTCCTTTCACTAACTTTGCATGACATTTGTTTGTGGCACGTGATAGAAGAAGTTGATTAAGCTGGAAAGGTTCTAAAACCATTTCTTTTTATGAGGTGGAAAGAAATAAAAAAAAAATTTTAAAAAACCACTTAAACAGTTGTTGATAAATAAGTTAGTAAAAATAAATAAATTTCTGCATCTGTATTAGCTGAGAGACAAAGAAGGGTATTTTAATTCTCATTTTTATCAAAATTTTGCTTCCCTAACTCTGGGACTGTATTTTGAAAAGCTTTCAGCGAAGGAAGGGCTCTATTTAACTACACTTCTTGTCATGGCATTTAAAAGTGATGTTTTAGACTTCTGAAGCATATCGTTCTAATTTTACTGACTAAATTTTTTCCCTGCACTTCTACAATTAAGAGCACATGTCTTTCTCAGAATACCAGCCATGATAAACTTAATTCCCAGTGTTTCACTTTACAGCAAAATGTACTTGTTTGCTCTCATGACTCTCCTGCAAACTGAAATAGGTGGAACTAAGACATGTTTGTAGGGTGTCAGATTTGTCAGATGTGTTTATAGGTGCAGATCTTCTATATACAAGATGTTTTTCACCATCCTTCCTATAGTTTGCTGTAAAACCTACCCAAAAATCCTGTGGTTGTCCATGACAATTAGGGAAATCCATCTGAAAACCCCTTCCAGCAGGTAGCTGGAGCTTCACTTCTCAGCGGCATTATGTAAGCAGCAAGTCTATCATCATTATGACCGAAAATGAAAGAACCTGGCTCAAAAAGATTGCTAGTTAGGACATAATTATAACTTAAAAGTAAAGTACACAGTCGGTGAATTCTAAAGAAACAATTTCTGTTTTGTGGTTTATCAATATGCGCAAGTTTCTGTTCTGTTAAATGAGAATATGGTTTCTTTAGCTTTGGTTATGACATACCAAAGGATGCCTATCTCCAGAGGTGATCCCTGTTCTCATGTGTGGAGAGTGCCTGCCACTGGCAGCTGGCACAGGCTGCACTGCCAGCTGGGACCTGAGGTATCAGTGTGCACCTCCCAGCAAAGGGAACCCTGATCGTCCTGCACATCTCACCAGTTGTTAGTGCAGATACAGACAAAGTGATAATCTACTGATGCAAGTGATCCAAGATCCTTGTGCACAAAGTCTTCATTTTATCCTCTTGAAACTAAATATCTCTTTGCTCCAAATATAGTCTGAAAAGCTGCAGGAGAAATTGCAGTAATCCTCTCGCTTAACTGAGGGGGAACATTGGGAAGGTGTGAAAAATGTCAGGAACGTGTGTCCATGTCATCTCCTGCAGCATTGATTTACACCAATCCTGTGGCATCTAGGAAAGAGCATAACTGATTTTAAATTATTCTTGAATTTCAGATTTCTGCCATTTTCTTCATATCATAAAAATTATGAGAAGTATGAGCCGTCACTTTGTAAGTCAGGCAAATATGGCCGAGAAGCTTATGGAACTAAATATTTCAGAGAAGTATATCCTGAGAAGTGGATAGCAGACAAGGTAAGTCACTGTGAAAATCAGGGATTTATTTACTTTTTTAGATTGCCATTTTATTAGAACTAAGTGAATTTCAGTATGATCCAGAGATCATGCAATCCAATTGGACTCTTTCTAGCATGTTATAAAATCACATTGTTAGAGCTGTGGTAAGATGTGAGATTTCTTTGACTCTCTGGTAAATTCAGTTTGAGGAAATTCAACAACTGTTGGTCCTACAAGATTAGGATTAAACCCCAGATTTAGTAAAGCTTCAGTTATATGCATTTTGCTAAGTTTCATTCTGTTTGTGTTGCTTTTTCTGATTTAAGAGAGGTTGTATATTTACTCTTACACATTAAGATAAAGCTTCAGGAAATTACAGCAAAAACTGATTAAAACAACAGAATATTTTCCTACTTACATTCTTTGGAAAATCTTAAAACTAGTGAATAGTTGCTTTTCTTATTTTAAGAAGACCCCATTAAATTGCCTGCTTTGTCAGGAGCATCTCATATCTGGTTTTGTAGTGCTGCCAGAGGTTATTTTTCTCAGAACATGAGTTTGTGTAGTATTTGCATTACTTCTATTTGTATTGGTACCTTAATCAGTTTAAAATTTCTGAGTACAAAAAGGGTAATGGGCTTTGGCTCTGTGCTGCTCTCTCTACCAATATAATTAGGGGACTGGAGCATCTTTTGTACGAGGAGAGGCTGGGACAGCTGGAACACTTCAGTCTGGAGAGAGAAGGCCCAGGGGAGTTCTCATTAAAGTGCATGAGCACCTGATAAGAGCGAAGGAAGAACAGGACCCCAAGCTTCTCTCAGACTCCATAGTGTCCAGTGACAGGACAAGAGCCAATGAACACAAGTGAAATGCATGAAACTCCATCTGAACACAAAAAAACGCTTTTTTCTTTTTCTTTTTTTTGTGAGGGTGGCAGAGCATTGGCATAGGTTACACAAAGAGGTTGTAGAATCCTTATGCTTGGATCTATCCATGGTCTAGGCAACCTGCTCTAGCTGAGTAGGAGGGATGTAGAGGGTGACGTCAAGAGGTCTCTTCCTACCTAAACAATTCTGGGATTTTGTAAGATATGATAAATTTTTTCCTTGAAAGCAGTTTAACCTTTGTAAATATACAGCAAGTTGTGAGGAATTTTAGTTTGAGAAGGAACATTTCTAAAGTATTTTTTCTCAAAACTTTAAGGCCTAAAAATGAGCTCAGAGTAAAATTTTGGTGTTTCAACATGCATTAATTATATCTCCTTGCAAATAAAACATCAAAAATCAAACAAAAAAAAATCTGAATTTGTCTTTTAAAAGCAAGGAGTGGAAGATATGACTGGCTGAAGTCCCACAGCACAAGTATGATATATAAAAAGGACATAAATATCTTATTTTCTGGTACTCATCTTGTCCTGTAAAGACTTGGTTTTCCAGTTCCTAGCATTTCTTGCTCAGGCTTAGATGATGATATCAAAAATGTAAAGATATTTATACTGTATATCATATCACACATATATAAACTATGGGCTTAGCTAACGAAACTCACTTTACTTGTGATCTTGGAGAGATATCAACCTAAATCTCTGGAGGTGAGTAGCTGTATACATTAACCCAACATGACACAGAGCCTTCCAACCCCAATTCTAAATCAATATGAAGCTTCCATTAGGAGCCGCTTACCCCAGCAGAGAGATAAGAGGAGAAAAGGGCTATTTATGACATACCTACTGCTTTAATGGGTCATTATTATCAGGAAAAAACCCAATAAGACCCACAAAACCTCAAGCTCTTCATGGCAATTTAATGGAAAAAGGCCTATAGGCAGGTGTGAGGTCATACTTTCCTGACTGTTAAATCTGATAGAACTCTGTTTCACTTTCTTATTTCTCAACTCTATGAAAACTTTGAATATATCAATGCTATGAACAAAATTATCTGTTCTAATGATTCACAAGACCAAAGGACATGGTAAAAAATACTAGAAACAAAATAGATTTTTGCTTAATAGTTTGTCTGCTGAACACAACCCTCCTTTGAGTTTACCACAAGGTTATATTTTTGTGGCTGCAACCTCTATTACAACCTGAATAGTTGATAACACTGCCATGATCTCTATCCAGTTTCTGACAGTCTTATGCTAAACAAGTTTCTTGTATTGTTGCTGGTAAGACTGTGTAAGTTCTTCCAAGGAGTCAAGTCAGTGGTCAGTGGATCAGTGACCCATCTGAGCTGCTGAGGTAGTATTTAATGTTAGCTGATACTAGCTGGCTTTTTTAATATTAAATACAAAAAGTTTCCTTGTGTGTGTGTGGGCATGAGCGTATCCTAGTTGTATTTTCCCGAGGTTTTCATGTGTTTATTACTATGCAATTTGATTCAAGTCACAAAAAGATTAGTATGTAAATTATATAATTACTTTCAAAGCAAAATGAACAACAATGAAAAATATTACCTTGTTACATTTCTTCCGGAAAATGAAAAGGTATTAGCATAGACTTCCTCTAAACATAATAATTACCATATCTATGTGAGGGAAAGTTAGTAGTTCTTTTTTTTCGTCTAGTTATAATCTGAAAATTTTTATCTCACTCCATTTACATTTCAAAGAAGTTTGAGTTAAGGGAATAAGTGTTCTGTTCTCATTCTTCATGATAAATAAACAAGGAATGGAAATACTACACCCTTAGTGAAACTGAATCTAGTTAGTTTACTCAGTGTATCAGTATAAAACATAAAAATGCTTACGTATTTTATGTTTTACATTATCTATCTAAGTACATTGGAATACCTTTGATAGAACTACTGTGAGAAGTTTCAATATAAAACATTTACTAGTCACTAAGAATTTAATCTATAAAGATAGGTTCCAATGTAGATGGACAGTCAAGGGATCACATACACTAACTATAGTCTTTCAGCTGTCAAAACACTCACACATGTTCATATTTGCTGAGGCAGAAATGATAGCTTACAGTCTTTAATCGGAATTGGAATTAGTTTGAATATGCATTTTAGAAAACTGACTTTAATGACGGCATTTAATGTTTTCTTATTTGTAAAATTCAGGAAGTGATAGTTTAAGATGTTCCATTCTGATAGCTTCTTCCCTCTGACGCCTTATTATAGGTGAATTACAGTACAACTGAATCACAGTTTCATTATTTGCACAGGCATTTTGGCCCTAAACAGGATTTTATTATCTACAAAGCATAAAAATACCCAGTACTGCGAAGAATTAATTTAGAGAACCTAAGCATATTGCACAGAACATAAAGTTGACCTTTACCGTCTACAGCTTTTGGAATGGAGTGGGATGTGGAACACATCGTAGATTTAATGTGGCACAACGCTGTCTGCAGAAACTTGGGTGGGACTGTGACTGCCTGCCCATTGCACCCGATGATTGAATCTGCTGTCACCAGCATCCTGATAATAATGAACATTCAGCTTAACGACCGTGATTACGATTATCATAATTGATGTGCAAGTGCAGTGTGTGGGGATCATTACAGCTGAACTGTACAGCACAGAAACATGCCTTAGTTATAGATAATTTTACTTTTATGCATTGATTGGGATAAAATATGCCTTTCAAGATCAACAGGCCAGCTTGATATAATTTTGGTAAGATTTCTACGTGTATGAATTGATGTTTATGAGCTTCCTGCAAGACAATCATTCCAGCTGTTTGTTTTGAATTGTTTCATTCCATTAATAATGGAAATAATTAAATAATTAGATGTTGTCTAGTGGAAATCACTTATAGAGTAATACCAGTGTTAATCAAATATCAACTTCAAATAATTCTGATTATGATGGCCTTGCCTGGGCTGGGAAAAATAGTCCCTGTAATTCACCACCAACACAGTTCTACTTTTGGTGGAGCAGTGGAAGCAGGGCTGCGGTCAACACTGCTGGCATTTTCACACTGTACTGTGTGTAGCCATTAGAGCAGGCAATAGTTGTTCCATATATAAATTATATCACTTCCATCTTTGTCACCAGAGGCAGAGAATTACAGGCTCAGATTCAGCCAGTGTAGATAAAGGCACAATCAACAGCTTCAGTCGATTTTGTTGAACAGTTGATTGCCTTCAACTATGATTGCATGAAGTTGCAGAAGTATTTAATTAAATCATGACATATATAACAGATAAAAATGAGTATGAGTATATATTCCATGCCAGAAATTATATAAATAATGTTACAACATAAGTATAATGAAAAGTGTAGTTTCATTGCTTTACACTAGGCATAAATTTGGCTCTTTGTCCAAGAACTGACGGATTTTCAATCTGGGTTAATAGCGAAAACAGAAAAAAATTCTTGTTGAGGGGGAAAGAGAAGATTTTTTTTCTGTTTGAAAATTAGTTTTATCTCTTGTAGGGCCAACACATAAAACAGTCATGTCTAGTGGATGATGTTGTTATGAAGCAGAATTTTTGATACACTATTTGTGCTTTCCCATCCTTGACTATACTGAAATTTACTTAAATTCCGCCTTAACTCCATTTTTCTAACCTTCCAGTGATTTGACTTCAGATCATGGGTATGACCTGTGTGAAGTTTTAAATTCTTTCTTGCTTAGACTGTGACTTCATTTTTGTCAAAGGAATTTGCTTGTTTTCATTTTAATTAGGAAAAAAGATTATCTAAGAACATTTTCTAGTATGGTGTGATACTGGCTAATGAATGTGCATCTGAACTGTCAGCTTTATTACCTTTTAAAACTTTAAAGGCCATGTTTACCAGTGTGCGACCTGGTAAAACCTACTTTCTGGCAGAAGTTACTAATGTACATGAGAAGTGCTAGCACATATTTGGAATATCAGATTCCTAGTTCCCCAATCCCACCTCGGTGTGTTTTCCTAGGCAATACAGATCTTACATAATGTGGCAGCCAGAAGGGAGTTATTAGATGGGCTGTAAGAGTTTGCTTGTTCCAATCCTGGTTTCCTCATGAGCCATGTCAGGGATAATAAGGGTTGTTGCCAAAGTGGGATGCAATCCCTGGCCCACAACATGGCTCCTGTGTGGTTATTACTGCTGGCATGACTTGATGTATTTATTCAGATGCTCCAAGTGGATCCTTAGTTTGAGTTATCAACTATCTGCTTCCAACAAAACACTGCTTTCTCTCACTTTTTTTGCTATCCTGAGTCCTGCACCAAACCAAATCAAATCATTTAAATCCAAGGATCTGGTCAACAAAAACTGTAAGAGAGGAAATAATATAGTTTATCGTGGTGGAACATCCTTTTAACCTGAGTTTGTAAAGGGCGTGTTGAAACCAGCTCTTCACTGCATTAAATGAGTAAACACTGAAGTGTATTCCAAAGTGAATATCATATCGTGATTTAAAATGGGGCAAATGTGTCGTCCAGAATTGATAAATAATATAAATTTTGAAGAAAGAAGCAGTAGAAACTTGCATCAAACAATTAAGACAAGCAGTTCGTACTACTTGCCATCTCATTCATTCCAACATAACTGCACAAAGCTTTTACCGTGGTTTTTCCTATTCCAGGAATGTAGGTTACTCTAAAATCCATTTTTCTGCACTGAAGTCCTACTGCTCCAAGATTAATGTACTTTTGCTCTCTGGAAAGAGCATCAAAACAAACAAAAAACCCGTAAACTCACAGACTTTCTTTCAACTTGGACTCATACCTGGCATAATATCTTAGAACACCTACAGGTGTTATTAGCATTTAAATTATAAAACTATACAATCATAATGAGTCAGTGTAGCAAAATCTCTAATTCAGACATAATTTCAAGATGCCACAGTCTGTAGTCCTAAGTGAACCTGTTGCAAGAGAGTCATCAAAATATGTATCTCTGATCTTAGACCTCAATTTTGCAAACTCACCAGCAATGTACATTTAAAGATGAGATTAAAAAAGTCTATTTTTCTGAGAAAATAGCTAACACCATTTTTCCTAGAACATTCTGTCTGAATGGTATATATTTACATATTGATTATATTCATTATGGGCCAGATCCTTACCTGATGCCAATTAGCTCTGCTCCATGCATGTATCTCAGTTATGCTAGGGCTGAGGACCAGCTCTCCAACTTGCATTTTTCAACAGTCGTGTGGCCCATGTAATTCTCAGAGGATTGCGAAAAGCTTTTGGTTACCTTAATTTCAACTCTATTTAACAAGCAAAACAAGGTCTCGCTGAGTATTAGCAAATAATAAGTAGCTTGCTTTTGCAGATAAGTTCCATAAAGAATTTAAAGTGATTTCAAAATACAGCCTTTTTAATTCAATATGGTGGTAAATTGAATTGAGTTGAAATACATTATGTTTTGAGATACATATTAAAAAATCTGCTTCCAAGAATACTGAACAGTCTATCCAAAACTGCTACAAAAAGGCAAGGCCATGGATTTCTCAGTTTAGTGTATGGATTTTGAATTCCAACAAGCTTAATCATATCCAAATAGTCAGTGCCTAAAACCAAGATAAACAAATTAGGTGTAACTGCAGTATCTACTATTTCTAGATTAACTGATATTTTTTGCACTTTAAAGCTGTGCCGCAAGTTACTGTAATGTACACTGAGCACGTACTGAAGAAATTGGGCAAGATATTCTATTTCTAAAGTGTTTCTGATTAAATAAGAATCTTTAAAGTGTTTAAGCAATGTGTACAATGGGAATTATTTAGAAAGCTTAAACGCACATCTCACTCACAGAAATACTGGTTAAAGTTAACTCTTACTAAAAAAGAGAGGTTTTCTTTTATACCACTAAGATGCAAGTTACATTATTAAATGAGGAACGTAGGCAAAGCAAGACATTTATCATCCAACAGACAAATGACAGAGGATTGCTAGTTAGACAGTATAATAAGTGCCATCTAATTTTCTCTTTCGAATCAATTTATTCTTCAAAGCCTTGGATCATCATCAAGGGACTGCATTTTCCCGCTGAGAAATTACAGAACTGAAAATCAGGTTTTATAAAATATTCAACTAGTTGCCCACAAACCCTTACAAATAACCACTAGAATGAATTTGATTAGACTAGTGGTGACAGTATCTCTTCTTATGCAAATAATTGAATGATTTGACTCTTCTCAGACACTACTTTGTAGCATTGCTTCAAAATCAGACCCTGTGACTCATCAGTTACCACTAGAAAGTTTTTCAGCCTTCCAGTTATCCACAGATTCTTTTCTAAATTTAGTTGAACATTAGACAAGGGTACATTTTGCGTGTTTTAATTTTCTTCACAGTGTTTACCATCTTTCTATGACCAAGAAAATTATTTGAAAGCTCAATGATGGTTAATAATAATTAATAATTGTATATCAAGCGTAACGTTTTTCAAAAGCAATCCAACAGTGGTGACCTTAAGGGTTTTCTCAAAGGAAACAATCTACAGCTCAAGAATTTTTCCAGTGGGAGCACTGAAAGTGATCTTCATAACAAAATGTAATTCTGTAAAGAAGACACAGTCATAAGGAACCTGGAAAGATCATTATGTAAACTGTCAGAACTTGGAACTGTCATTTGCTTTCCTGCAAAATGAAATGGGTGCATCTTATAATAAGACATATTTCATTCTAGTCCTGTGAAAGAGAGGTAATGTCTGGTGTTCCCATTTTTGGACGTGGCACACTCCTGCTTTCTTAAAATCTTTCCTTTTCAACAGCACATTAGGACATTTACCAAAAAAGAGAAAAAAAGAAAGAGATCAGAAGTAGAAGATGCATAAGTGACTTTAAGATACTTTTTGTTACCCATTTTCAGAGACTACCCTCTTATTAAGTTGTTCTGTGATATTAAATTGGGCAACACTGTTCTTTTTCTGGACTATCTAATCAGGTAGCCAAACACCTGAGCTCTAAGGAGCTCACAGCTCTGGAGAGTAATGCTGTTGAGGGAATCAACATATGTGGAGGCAGGGAATCATCCAGGTTGATTTTCATGTGAAGATACATCACCATTGAGACTCCAAGTGGTTATTCTGGGAATAGAAAATATATGTTACAGCGTGGAACAGACGGACTTTTCATGAATAGTACAGTATATATTGTTGTTGGAATTGTTTCTCAGAATGAGATTATTTGAGAAGGAATTTACATTTTGACTGAGATGATAGGAACTAATAATATTCCCAGCTTGTAGCTTTGAGACATGTCAGGATTTCTCACCTGTAGTCATGTGAAGGAATGGCAGCATATATGATAAGTGCTTATGATTACCGACCAAACATCCTGCTCTTTTAAAGAGTAACTTGTTAGGTATGAGAGCCTCAAACTTAGGCGGGGGAAAAGGAAAAAGAGAAACAATAAAAACATTGCATATTAACAGACTTTGTGCACGAATGCAAAGCTGCTTGATTGAGCAGTGCAGTGTCAACCATGTCTTTCTTCTAATGCTAAAAGTAATGCACATAGACAGAGTGACAATCAGAGTACAGCCTCCCATCAGCTGTAATTAATCTTTTGGTTAACAGAGACTACAAAAGCTTCTCATCAGCCTCTTCTGAAGTCTGAGGCACCCTGTTTTTTGATGTTTGCATTCTGAGTAAAATTGTCCCCACCAGTTCTAACAAATTGAAACACCAGGCTAATTATGGCAGCTAATGAAGTGTGTGGAATGGTCACAGCTTGTCGTGAAACTATTCCTTCAGCTCAGATTAGAGTTTCATCAATCACTTTTTTAAACTGATCCAGAATTGCTTCTGCCCAGTGCTTGGCATTTTTAATGCTGTTTCTGTAATTGGTTTTTTCCCCAAAGCTTAGGCTATTTTTTGAAATATTACATTCTCAGGACAGGACTTAAAAACTCCAGTTTATAAAAAAACATTTCATTATTGCCTCTATCAGCTGATCAAGTGCTAGAAAGCTAATAAAAGAAGCAGAAATATAAAATTTGATATATTGCTTTTAATCCAGCTAAAGGTAGCAATAAAGCATATACACATATATGTATATGAATCATTATTACTGTGGGCTGGATGTACAGTGCAATCTCATGAGACATGGTTTGTGGGCTGGATGGTTCAAATCCCACTGAAAGACCTAAATGAAATGAATGACTTCGTCTTAGCTTATTTCCTAGTGGATTGTGGTCCTCCATATATCACTCAAAGAGTTTGGCATGATTTGTAGTTTTTGCAGGTGCACAAGCCTTTGGCAAAAAGAAGACCAAAATGTGTTGCTATTTAAAGAATTTCCACACTTTAGTTCAAATCTGAAGTCCTCAGAGAAGTATGGGAAACTTTACAGTATAACTTCTATTGCTACGACACTGTCAATGAATAAATTAGCATATAAAACATTGTAAAAATTCCCAGTTCCTCTTCATTTATAAGATATAATCATACTCAGCTATACATTGAAAGGTCTGTGCAGACATTAAAGACATAGATGTTAAAGTCTCTGGCTAAATTCTTTTCTCAGCATGGCCAGTGTAGTGTTGAATTTAGTTCAGAAGTTATCCAGCTGAAAAATGGAATAAACTTTTGTTTATGCGCTAACATAGAGTATCATTGCACAAGTTGTTGCATTTATTATATACCTAACATATGTTCATATCAGAACCAATGCAGCATGGTTTTAGTTTTTGAATTGCTCAACAATCTATTTTTAAAATTTGTGCTAATAAGTGTAATCCATATAATTTTCCTGAACAGTGTGGAATCTGTAACAATGTTTGGCTATAAATACCGGCTGTTCTTCTCCCCAAAGCTTCTAATCAGCAAGTTTGTGAGAAACAACTTCATTCCAATGCCAAACAAATCTGTGGCACCTGAGTGGGTAATCACTATAGCTGATGCTATTCCTGAACTGTATCAAAGAACTGGTGGATTTATGCAGAAGAAAAAGTGCTGCTGAAAACATGACACATAAAGAAGATATGTTATCATATATGGGTAGACAGAGAGAAAAATAACAATAGGTAATAGTCTAAAAGCTTTTGTTCCCATTTTATCGATCAATGAGAGCATTTGTGGCCACTGGAAGGGAGATGAGTAGTTTCTCTAGTGTTTGCCAATCTGCAAAGTAAGCTGCCTGCAAAATGAGAAAATATTTGATCATTTCTGTCTCTTCGGAAGGCATCTAGTATTTCTGGAAGAGGAAAGGTGGTTTTCTCTTTAGCTTTCATCAGTGCTAGGGCACATTGCTGACTCATGTTTAGCCAGTTGCCCACAAGGATCACCAGGTCCTCCTCTGCAGAGTTGCTGCCTAGACTGTCAGCCTGCTTTACTCTGGGGTGAGCTTGTGCCAGGTGCATTTGTCCATCCTTTGTTTTGCAAAGTTCTGTCAGGCCATTCCTTCAGCTTGTCTCCATCACTCTGAGTGACAGCCCTCAAGTGTCTCCGTGGTACCCACTGCTTTGGTGTAATCCAGGAACCTGAGGAGAGTACATTCCATCTCCACCTCCAGCTCACTGAGGAAGATATTGAGATAGGTCCCAAGACAGCACCTGAGGAAATATGTTGGTACCCAGGTTCCAGTTGAGGAGAAGCCATTCATTGCTATCCTTTGAACCTCAGACTCCAGGTAGCTATTACATCTATCAGTCTGCACATCTAGACTTCAATTTACCAGCTTGATTAAAAGGATTCTCTGGGAGATTGTGTTGAAAGCCTTGTTAAAGCTCAGTTAGACAGCATCATCCACTGTTCTCCTTTGATCTGTATATCTAGTAATTTCATCAGAGAAAACAATCAAGTTAGAAAGTGTCATCCAGAGCCGTGTGAAACCAGATGAAATCTAACTGGAGTACTGGTTTTGCTGCATATCAGAAGCCAAAAAAGATAAAAAAATTTTTCACTTGAGGATTTCAACTCAGAAGTTTTCCTCCTTAACTCCTGGTGGGATGATTTTGGCAAGTTAGAGAATTGCAACTTGATCTTGGCAGGTTAAACATTTTCTGGCTTTAGTCTAGCAGGTTAAAAGTGGTTCTGAGTTTGTCTTGGCAGTGAGCACTTGGCGTTGGCTTATTTTCAGCTGGAAAGAGAATGTGGTAGTTGAACAGATTAGACAATGAAGGGGTCAGCTAACAAATGGCCTAAGTCAAGATGTTTATCCCTGAGTGCAGTAGTTTCTCATGCAGTAGTTGCTGGCAGAGTGTGTGTGATAGACAGGACAAAGAGGTTGTTTAAAAATGCAAGTAGTCATAAAAATATGTCCTTTACTTTTTTTCATCAGATGCTTTTTAAGTCTGTGTTTTTTTGTACACAGGAGTGTAGTGTTAGGCTCCACCTCAAATTTAATAACATCTTTAAAGGGTTATATATTTCTCATTAGCGTGTTTTCATTCTTGACAATATTATTTATATATGTTAAATAGTTTAAGATGAACTTGTACTCCCCTCTTCAAAAATATGTTGTTAAAATATACTGGAAGATGTCGATATTTGCATGAAAATAGCAAATAAACACCTCTTGGGATTCTGAATACTTATTGAACTATTTCAACTACACATTTGTTTTTTAGACCAGATCCAGTAAAGTTCAAGGGTATCCAAGTATGAAATAGCTTGCAGAGAAATTCACATTGGTTTCTTAATTTAATTTACTTGTAAAAAAAAAACCTACATAGTTGAAAAAATAGAGTATTATCTTTGGCAATTTTGGTTCATATACAGACATTCAGAATAGAATTTGGGTGGTGGTGTTTCATAGCATTGCCTAAAGTGTGGTACAGCATGCACTCTAACTTTGTGCAGCAGGCTATACTTGTAATATTGATACTGACTCTGAACAGGTCTAAAAGTACCTGAAAACTGTCTACATCAAGATGGCTGCTTCTTCTTCCATAGATTAGTTTTATACACATAAAGAAATTAATTAACTGAACAATTATTTATAAGGGAGAACGTATTTCTTTCTAAAGCGTTGTAAAGCTAGTCCATGTTTGAGAGGAAGGACCAGGCAGTGCCTTGGCTTGCATATCATTAATAAATGGTGCTGATGAATGTAGAGGGTACAGCTGGGAATTCCACCCTTCCTTCCCCTTGGGCAACCACAATGACTGTAGGGTACTAAGTAAATGTAACAAATGCCAATTTGGACTACAAATCTTGTAGGTGATATTACAAATTGGTGGTGATATTACACATGACAAAATGGACAGCCTAGTTTCAGATCCCAGGTTAATTTTGCAGAGGCAATACTTACAGGAAAAAGTAATTTACTGGACCAAATCCTTCCCTTTTTCTTTTGTCCTTTCTTGCACAAAACTTTCATCAAAGTCCAGAGATAATTTGCCTTTACTTGAAAGGACAGTAAGAGTTGACATATTGTAATCCTTAATGAACATGGCTATTCCAGAATATCTCACTCATTTAGAAATAGTTGTGCTTTCCTTGTACAGTGGCTCAAACTATTGCATTCTGAAGAGCACCATTTTTTTCTGTCATGTCATAGCTTAATTTGTGCAGCTATGAAAGGGGTAACACTTTTGTTCCTTTGTCCAAACTGCTTCTAACCATGCAAGAACTAAAATAGCTCTTTTCAAGCCCAGAACACATCCTTTCCTATTTGCACAGATGAGGACAAGAGGTTTTAGAGCTTGCTTTTTGTCAGTTTGCTCCAAATATCTCCAAAGCACATATTAGCACAATTTAGTTTCTGAGCTATGAAAGGAAACTTCAGTGAGCACAGATGAGTAGTAGAACACTTCCTTCTCCAAACACTCTAGAAAGGGAGGAATGGAGTTATAATTTCCATGATAGTCTGTCCCAGGGGAGCACACATGGCTGTGCTGCTCATGTTTGACACATCATAGAGAAAGTATCTAAACCTATGCGATTATCAAGTCAGTGGTTTTTCAAACTCATGAGCCATCATTAGAAATCTTTCATAATTCCTAGCAAGGACAGTTTGAGTTTGGTGTCCTCATTTTTAGTTCATGAAAGATAAAACATGTAAGAGTCAGTGACAGTTATAAATATCCATGAAAAATTAAGTGTAAAATTAATGAAATATTTGTTACATAAATTAAGTAGCAATTAATGTTGTTCATTTTCTGTTTGGAAGATAGAATATTAAAATAGTGTTGTTAAATTTCCTACTGTGAACATAATTTCCTGATTCTTTTTTACAACACATTATCATAATGTCAATAAAAGACTAAAACTAACAAATAGAAAAAAACTTGCTGGATGTAAGCATAACACAGAAGGTTATAAAGTTGTTTTTTATGATGGCTATACAATATCATTTTATTTTAAGATCTAATAGCAAGTTGATTCAAAGGGTAAGACTTAAAAATTCATTAAAGCAAGTAGGAAATTGCCTTCTACCATAGTCACCCAGTCTTTTTAAATCAAAGAGTTTTATTGCTGGTGGTGATGTTTGCATTTGCAGGAGGTAATTAGGGAATGAGTTAGACATCACACTCAGAGCCCTCAAGCTTGTCAACAAGAACCATAAACTTCACTTGAAAAAGAGAAAAGTCAGTTTAGAAGGCAAATTGCAGAGAACAGAGGGAAACAGGATCATAACGTTTTGAGTCAGTTTGACCTCTGCTGTGTCTATCCACAATATAGATAAGTTCATAAAATATTCTGTGCTTCCATGAAAATTTTATTGCTTCTACCAGAAAGAACAAAATGTAGAAGTTTTCAAATTGGTAGCAGTAGTAGACAGTGGAAGGAGGAGGCAGATGTTGGTTCCTCCTTCTCCTCCTCTGGGTTGTGTTGGTAAGCTGAGTAGAGGAAGGTGCAATTCTACCCCTTTCATCACAGCAGTGGTCACTTGGCAGCTGCGGAGCAGAGAACTCTGATTAGGCCTGCTTTTCCCTGGGAGTCAATACCTCCGTGCTGACACAATGAGATCCAGTCCCTAAGGCATGATCCAGGCTTTTGTTATTATCTCTTATTTGAAGGGGCTGGTTGACCCAATTGGTTAACACATTAGCTTTTCAATTTTATAGCCTTAAGTCATAGAAGACCTCTTCCTAGACTTTAGTTTTTTTTCTCCACGGCAGAAAGTAAAATTGGCAGTCTGTGCCCACCAGCCACAAAAACAGAGTTATGCCAAACGACTGTGTCCTGAACTTTATGGCTAATTAGCTGTTGAAGCTGTGCCCAAGAAATAGCTTCTCTTGCCCATGGGAAGAAGTGTGAAGCCGTTATTCATGTCCCAGCTCATATCTCTTAGTAAGTCTTATGAGCAGTACTGCTTAAAGAGACTAAATGTACAACAGGGAATTAAAAATTATAGTACCCCTTTCACTGACTGAAATATTGTAAACTTGTTACACTGGGGCCAGGATTGGTGTCAATGTACTTTGTGTGAAAAGTGCAATAGAAGCATTAGTATTTGACAGCCCTGGTTGAAATAAGTGAAATTAATGGAGCTCTTTTCATATACGACAAGGCCATGGCACCCCTTTCATGCTGCTTACAGACAGAGAAAAGTCAATACTTTTTTATTACTTGATGCTGACCTACATTTTGCACTACAAGTGCCAGGCCCACTAATTGGTTTCAGTTGTGAGAAAAGTTTGCCCCAAAGAAACACTGGAGCAGATAAATCAATCTTTTTTAGGGTAGCTTAGTGGGTTTTGAGCACTTGAAATGACATTTGTGTTGTATTGACAGAATGGGTTGTTACACTCATTTTGTCATGTCAGAAGGCCCTGTACTAGTTGGAAGTATTGTTAACCAGTATTGATAAATTTGCTGAGAATAAAAGTTAGCTGGATCAACATTTTACTTGTCTAACAGCTTGCTGGTTTCTGGTTTGCTTCCTTGTTAGCAACCTCTGTGGCTATTAACAGGTCAGGAGCCTTACTATGAGAGCTCAATTTAAAACATTAATTTTACTATTACAAGCATTAGGATCATAGGAAACACTTAAATATGATCATTTAGTATTAAATAGGTGGGGTTGTAGACTAGAGCTGTGCAGTGACACTTGGCAGTACTGCCTGGTTTCCAAAGGAGCTGTGCAAATGGGATGTCTCCTGGCTTTGTGGGAAAGCAAGATTGCTCAGTGGCTTATCCTGTGCTAAGAACATACCTGCTGCAGGGACATTTGTGCAGAATTCCCTACTGCATCCTCTAAGGGCTTGGTGTGTATCTGTGGATATTGGTTTCAAAGTATTGTTTCCTACTACTCAGTAGCATGAAGATAGAATCATGATTCCAGCAGCTGTGCTCATTTTTCAGTTATTCCTTCTGCCATTAGTTCCTAACAGAATTTACATTCAGAATAGGTGTTCTATAAAGAGAAGAACAGAAGAGGCCTAATATCTCTATAGGAGCAACAGATACAATTCCAGCACTACAAAAGAGTTTTTCTGAGATGCAAACTTTTCATGGATTGGTTTACCTTTTACACAGCACATGGTGCCATGGTTGACGTAATGCATTTATGCACTGTCTTTAGTATTTTTTGATTGACTCAGAAGAGGACTCAGTGCTCTGAATATCTGCTATTGATGGGAAGCCTTACATTTCAGAGAATATTTTTCATTATGCAATTTATATTTGAAACTTATGCACATGTTGCTTCTACTAACCCATGAAGGAAATATGTATTGGTACAACCAGACACAAATTTATTCTCAATTCATGCAACCAAATCTCTACTTATTCAGCAAACTCAAGTTTTGTCATTACAGAGAAAGGAAAGATTATTCTATCCTGTAAATCAGATAATGTGAGTTTATTGTATGCTTATTGTTCCAAGTTTATCACATGCTTAGCAGTTTCATAATTATTATGGACTTGAGAGATTTGATACATGAAATTATCCTGAAATGTGTATGCAGGAGCTAAGAATAAATGGTAATAGTAGTGCTCTCTGGCCTTAAAATCTGAGAGTAGACATGCTACTGCTCTTTGTCTGTTCTTGCTTTGGTCTGAGACAGCTGACTTTCTACTTCATTAAATTTCCAAGAAGATACTCAATTGTAATTCCTATCTCATTTCGAACTGCATTTTTATATGACGGGATATTGTACAGTACTCTCAAAATGGCTTGGAAAGAAACACTGTTAGTACAAATTTGTTTCTAGAATATCACAGAAGTCATTTTCAAAGGCCTCCAAACCAATATGAAGGTCTACAAGGTCTTGTTCATTTGCCAGCGTTTGTACGTGATCTGTATTTATGTAAGTCTGCATAGTCAGATGAAAGATGTCTTTGGAATTTGCTTTAATAACATTCCAAATATAGACTATGTAACCATTTGGCAAGTCCAATCTATGACATCAGAGTGCTGATTGAGACAAATCTTTGGTGGCTTTATGCCACCTTTTTTGACTCCATTGTTTCGAACTGATGAGCTCACAAGCTAAAGTAGTCAAATATATTGAAAGGGTCCATAGGTCTTCTTGAGCTGTGTCAGTTGAACTTGAGTCACTTAAAATTTACTAGAGAGAAAGGAGTCAAAGCTGGACAAGTTTTAAAAGGAAGTGTTATATTAACTTTGGGAATTTCAACATGTGTTTCAGTGCTGAGAATTACAGGTCTCTGATGCTGAGAATTGTATGGCATGATTTAAGAATGCTTTGTGGAAAAACTCCATAAGACTCAGCTCCATACTTCTGTGGTCCTGAGAGTGCAAAACTACAGGGTCAAGCTCACCAGTATGTGTGAATTCATATTTGTAAGTCTATTCATTCTAGCTACCAACAGAGAGGAACTGATGGCGAAAATCATTTTGAAGAAGCCTGTTTTTCTCCTCTCACCACCTATGTGCTTCAAAAGGATTATTTACATAACTTAGTAACTTCTATGTTATGTAGCAAGCCACTTAAATTCAAGATGATTCCTTGCAGAATCAATGAGCAAAGTGCGTCACTGTGCTTCCCTGCATGTGTTGAGTAGTCATTTCTCCACCACATTAGATGGATGTGAGAACCTGGATTCCAATTCCTTTCCCTTTATGCTGTGAGGTAGATCTTGCAAGGCCAGGTGGTGTTTTCTGGTCTTACTTTATCTCTCTGCTGAAATCCGATTAAAATCTTTATCTTCAAATACAGAAAAAAATAGAAACAAGATCTGTTTCCCAAAAAGGTATTTATATTTTATATGCATGCTGTGCAATTTTTACCTAGTATACATTCTCAACTTCTTTCATTAATGTAACACTGAAGCCAACATGCTTTTATTTATCCATCAGACTCTGTAATGTTTCCTAAATGTGGTCAAACATAACTGCTGTCATCATAATCAGAGCCAGTTGTTTAAATGCTCAGTTGTGAGTATCTAGTGGAATAGTTTTAAATAACAAGATAAACAGTACAGCTGCCAAACCAAAGTAATCTTACACTGAGGGGGCGTGTGGCACAAAAAATTTCCTCTTTGTCATTTTGATTTGAGTTTGAAGCTGGACCTGGGCTTAGTTCCAGCTCAAAAACACTGTTCACTTCAAAGGCTCCTAAATCGTCCCAAGGAGCTAATTTTGGCAGCCAATTGTTTTTGTTTGGGCAGGAATCCTAATAGCAAAAGCTGTCTGCTTCAGCAAATGAAGATCTCTGCAATGCTCAGCCTTCCCAGTTCTGATTTTATCCTGATAAGGGGGATGCACAGGTTTCACTGGTTTCCCTGTCTCACCCAAAGTTCACCACTTGTTAAACTTCACAATTTGTTAAGCTGTACATAACTGTCCTTCATGTTCATTAGTAAGATACTTTCTGTTTAAAAATAATGGATACCATGTTCTGCTCTGAATTACTGCATAATCCTAAATTACTGCTAGATTATCTGCTTGCTTTCTCAGCAACTAGAGCTGGCTTGTTGATTTTTCCATTCCCATGAACAGAATTAGTCTGGTTAATTTACTGAATTAAATATAACTAGCTTCAGTTCGGAAGGAAACCATTCGCAGTTGTGTTGAAGATACTATAATATTTATTATAATAATTATATGGGCAACTTTTCCTATGGTAACAAGATGCTTTTGATGCTGAACAGACACTGAAAATTAGAATATTGTGCCATTCTGAAAGTTTAATATGAAAATATGCAAATAGGCTGATGTGTGGAATAAGAAATTGGCCAGTACAAGGCTTAGAGAAACATAAAAAAAAGTAAATCTTTTGAATCATTTCGGAATGGGATAGTACTCAATTTCACACCACACATGGATTATTTAATTTTGAATGTATGCCTATCTTGCAATTTTAAGATTTATGCGTCATAATTTTGGAGGAATCATAGTAAACAATTTTAAGTATGAAATATAAGAAATGATACGGTCTCAGTTTGGCAACATGCAATGCAGATGAAATACAGGTGGCCCAATCAGTGTTTGCATGAAGCTTACTAGAAGTCAGAGGTGCTCTGTGACAGAGATACAGCTGTGGTCTGTGAAGTAGCTAAATCCAAATTGTCCAGGGAATGATTACTCTGTTTCATGTCATTAAAAAAAAATAAATTATTATCTTTTAAAGAGAAAATGAAACCTTTCAAATTGGGAAATGTGTTGAAAAGATAAAACTTTTTGCTTTCCTTCACTCATGGGCTCAGACATTCCATGAAGATATTTAAATTTCATCCACTCTCACAGAGCTACTTGTTGGCAATAGAAAACAGTACAAACTATTCAGACCACAGACCAACTTCTTAAAAATGAACCATCAGAAAGCTGGGAGTTCTCCTGTGGCATGTTACTCTCTAAATGTAAAAACCATTTTAATGCAAACCAAGTATTTTCTATTATTGTACTACCCTTAGTACTTCAGGTTTGAAAGAAAATAACTTCATTAAGAAGGCTTTAAAACCTTGATCTTAAATACCATGGACTTACTAATAATTTACCATGAGTATTTATTAGTAAGTAGACAAATCAAAATATGGTTTAGAATGCTTTGCTTGTTTTACTTTCTTGTTTGTTGGCTGAATTGACATTGTACTCTTGAAGCACAGCTTCACTTGTGTTTCCCTTAGTCAATTTAGATTTTTAAGCATTTGCCTTAAAAAGTGGAATGTAATAAGCAACGACTTTACCTGGGGAAAAAATATATGTTCGGGAATCATCCTGTTTCTCCTAATCACTTTGTTGCCATTAGTACTTATTTAATATATATTAATTATTTTAAACGATTTTTATGGAGCTGTTTTAATATGTATATTTCAATGTTAGCCAGGGTAAAAAAGTTAAAATGTAGCAAGGCTATGGTGCTTTCTTTAACCTGCCTGATTGCCCGGGAGGAGAATAAACTTCTGTATATCACGATTTGCCAAAGACTCTAAAATGTAGTTTCTAAAGCGGGAAATTTTTGCAGTTCTTGTAGTTGCTGAGAGTTTGAAATACATATTTGCTTTTGCTCCTCCTCAAGGTAATATTCATATAATATAAAAATGTATATTTAATATTCATTATTTTGCATAATTTTCATTCTATTTTATATAATGAAATGTGACTAGAAGACAATATTTAAAACTCTAAAATATGTTTAGAAAAAAGGCAAACCTGTTTAAGCCTAACATTATTTTTTTGTCTCTCTTTTCTTTAGGACTTTGAAACACTGTTTTCTTCGATTGCTCTCTTCGAAAAGTTTGGAAAAACTTACTCCAGCACTGGGCAAATAGTGTAATTATTCTGGAAACTACAAACCATAAGACACATAAAAAGTAGTCAATAAATGTGTTTCAGCAAATACACAGCAGCATGTTGACTGAATGTCCCATAAAATACTCTTTTTTTAATGTATACTGTGTCTGAAGTAATTTTAATTGATTTTGCTTGAACTTTAGGCAATATGACTTCCAAGATTTCTCAAATATTAATTTTTTAAAAAGTATTATTTTAAGGAAGTCATTTCTGAAAATGCTGTATTTTATTTGGTATAAATAATTTAGTCTTCAAGTAAAATACTCGCAATCACATTTATTTATTACACATTTGTGAGTGAGGTTAACACTAAAAAAGGAAAAAAGTGTAAAATTTATATCTCTTTTTCTTCCTCACAATATAAATGTATCTGGTTCATCACTGTTCATCATCTTCAGTGTTAGGTATCCTTGACTGATCCATGACTTCAGAAGTGCAGGATAGGCATTTACTTGGAAGATAAGATACTATTTAAAATCCTGTTAGCATTTCTGTGGGTGAAAGAACTTCAGTTTTGAAAAAAAAAATTCTGAAAACATATATATCTTGTTATTAGGTAATTTTTTCTATTTCCATTTAATTTTCTTTATCAGTACCTGTGCATTTACTCCTATCCCGTATGCTGTGAGTACAAAATCATATAATGCTTGGTGAGAAGAACACATTTGATGACACAAAACTGATTCTTGTTATCTCTGTTCATTAGCAAGCAGTCCTACAAAATATTGTATGTCCTCAGAACCTGTCCACTTCAAAAGGCTCAAAGAATTCGGCATCATGGGAAGAGCTCAACATATCTAAAGATCAAATTATAGGCTGGTTCTTAAAATCGTGTGAGAGAATCTTTACAGGAATTTTATGATGCATTATCTGTGATACCATATTTGCTTTTCTTATCACTTGACTATATTTGAATCAAATATATCTGTTTATCTGTTACTCAGTGGTAGGCTTTTTTATTACTAGCTGTTTAAATGTGATTCTTCTGTGAAGAAAACCTCAATGTCAATTTGTATGAATTCTTTCTGAACCTGGTCTAGAGGAAGCTGTGCCCGCTCATGGCATGGATGATCTTTAAGGTCCCTTGCAACCCTAGCCATTCTCTTATTCTATAAACTGGGAGTCACAAATTTCCCTTCTATAGCTTTTCACCTGACAGGCTATGTGAAAAAGTTTTATTGCTACCACACACCAGAGTAAAAGCCCTTCCAATTCCATTCCAGCAGGTTGCACGAGCAGGCCCTGGGCTGTACTGGTATTACTTTTTGAAGTTTGTTATTTTCAAGCTTTAAAACGTTTATTTCTGTTATGAGAAATTAAGTCTGGGAAGCGGGAAGCAACAGCCACCGTGGATGAGTTTCCCAGATAAGATTTAATCTGATCCAATGTATCAGAGTGCTTTAGTTGTTCCTGGAAGGGATTGAACATGAGACACTTGTGCAAAACTGTTGATGAATAAAGATGGGACAGTAATTTTTATATGTGAGAGCTATCTATTTGATTGCTTCAGCTTTCAGGTAGTTCATCACAGTAATTCACCCTGTGTTGCCTCTTTAACTTCCTACCACAGTTTCCCATCAGTCCGATTAGAAATGGCAATGTCTTTATCAGATTAATCTTTTCTTTCTCTTTCTTCCTTTCAGTATGTCTGACCCCAGGACAAAGCAAAGCCTCCCCTGCAGCCTGTACTGCAGGGTGGGAATGCTCATGGCTGAGGGGCCAGAGCACAGAGGGAGGTCAAACCCAACACTTCCATTTGGAATTGTTTAGTACTCACATACCTTTCCTCCTCTTACCAAAAACCCCCAAAACTTTTCTGTTTCTGAGCAGATAACCAGAAACATTCTTACACAAAACCAGGTCTGTTTACTATATTAGATAAATAAACATCCACAAAACTAATACAGTAGCAAACATATTACCTGTGAGGTTTGAATTTTGGGCATCTTTTGCAAATTATGTTTCACAGGTATTCAGTTTTCTTTATCTGGAGTTCAAACAGAATTTATGTCATTCATGGGCATATAGCATCCAAACTATTTTGTGTGGCCACAGTATAATCTCAGAATCCTTTTATTTCTCATTAAATACATTTAGCACTTACTCATTTACATTTACACAAACCATTTGATAATTATTCTAGAGGGATAATTTTATTTTGCTGTCTTGCTTAAATCAAAATGTTTGCATGTGGCAAACTTACAGTTCTAACTAAAGCCAGTTAAAGCTAAAATTTTGATATTTCTATTCACAGCAGTAATATAATGAACAAGACAGGAAGAATTTTGATGATATCATTGTGTAACCAACTGTAAGTCATTTTATTTTACTCCTGTATAACTTTCTTCCTGGTATTGTTTATCCTTCTGTTTTAATTATCAAATTTCTTTTTCCAATATATTCGACTATTGTATTTTTTACATTTATATACTCTGGGTTTTCCTTATTAATAAAATCGTCGTTTTATACTGTGCTGTGTACTTCAGAAAAGACATTTCTGTCTTATAGGAGATATTAAAATCTATTCTCACAGTACAAAAAACTTAAGACACAGAATGCCACCAGGAAATAAGGCACCAGGAAATGAGCTGAGCACTCAGAAAGTTTGTAAGAGACTCCTGGACCTTGAAGAGTCTACAAGAATTGTAGCTTCTTAGAAATGTTGTTGGCTATGATATTTAGGAAAACTCTCACAACAGTACCTGAAAATCAAAAGAAGAATGTACTGAATGTATAATTGTAGTTGAACAAATGTGAATTGTAAAACATCCATAGCCAAACTCTAGCAAAGGACTCTGGCAAAAGACTGCTGTTCTCTGTAGTAACAAAATATGGCCTTCAGCATGCAGCAGACAAGAACGTTCCTTGCTTTTCAGCAGCAGAAAAATAGTTTTTGTAATTTGAACTGGTTTAGTCCATGTGTACAGTGGAGAAAAAAAATACTGTTCGGATTTTCCTACTGCATGTCTGCAGTAGACCTTTGGAAAATGGCCCATACTGGGAAGAGCTCGTCCCACCATCTCACTACCAGAGCATCTCATGATGTGTCACTTAGATATTTTTATCTTACACACAAAACCCTGGAACATAATACTTTGATGGCACTTATATCTGAGTAATTTTTATAGATCATAGACCTTGAGAGAGTAAAATAATAATGTTATTTGGTTTGTATCAGATGCACTGGCCTACATGCCAGGTGCTAACCATTCAAAGCATCTTTTCACCTCTTAATAATGACCAATGATCCTTGGATTCAACCACCTGTGGGGGTAGCAATGCTCGTAGAAAGATGGAGGCAAAGTCATTAAAAGGGAACATGTTTTTGCTCTGTGCAAAAATTGGCTCACAACCTGTCTCATCCTGAGAGGCTTCAGGTATATTAGAAAATGACTGCTCACATCTATTTTTACCAAAACTATCTGCTATTGCTCAGTGGAGTAAAGATCCTTAAGTATTGCTGCCCAATAGGTTTTTTGACTGCTACAGAGCTGATGTTGTAAATACAGCAAAATCTCTTAATTTAAGTAATTTAAGAACTGCCTTCTGGGATGATCCAAGATGTTCCCAACACTTGTCAGGGAAAACATTAAGCTTGCAATGCCCTCTAGAGGCAAATTTGCCATAGTAGTGGTGGTGCCTGCAGATATGCTCTTCGCTCTTCTGGTCTGGTACCGGAGCTTTCAAGAAACAGGTTTGGAGGTTTGTTATTATTTTTTTTTTCCTTTTTCTAATTTTTTTTCTTTTTTTTAAATATTTATTTTAGCCACATGTCATATTTCTATAGGAGCAGAGATTTAGAATCATTATGTGCTCTGCAACTGATCCACATGCCTCATCCTGGACTTGTACTGCAGGTGCTTCCAAGTGAGATGGGGCCATATTTAGACTACAAAGCAACATGGTGATGCTTACAAACAATAATGGATTTTTACACACCAATGCTTGGCATTGAATAATACTCTGAAAATATCCAAATTAAAAATATTTCTAACAGCTTATTGTTACTGCAGAGGATGTGTTCACCACATGTCTTCCATAAATCTGTGGCTCTCAGTTAAATGAATTTAGAAGTTCTGCTTAGTTGAATGAGGTTCGAAAATCAAAGGAGGAGCACAATTCCTTAATATCAAAATCTGGGTTGTCCCATATTAAAACAGAAACACTTCAACTACAAGGAAGTCACATCCATGTAATCCGAAACAGAGTTTGAGCCTTGAAGCTTTTATTTGTCTTCATTCATAAAAGATTTTTTGGGATGAATTTTCTTTCACTGGGTGACAAAGCTTTCTGGTAGGCCTGGAAAATTGTCAGCAAAAAGGCTCAGGCAATGCTGGCTTGGCTTCATATTCTTCCATCTTTTAATAGTTCAGCTCATTAATGAGAAAATCATCTGGCTGCTGGCACAATCAGATGCAGTCACTTATCAGTACATTGAGTTCAGTTTATAGTATTCCGATTCATATTCATGATCAGAGGATGCAGTGGAGCAATTCATTTGTGCACTGCTGCATTAAGCAATCACTGCCAAAATGTGACATATTGAGAGTTTGCATTAAACTGCTTCCTTTGAGAATCTTTGAGAAAAGAAAATCCCAAGTACAGGAATCCATTGAGATAAATCACTCAGCCACTTAAAAAAAAATGTTGAGATTTCATGTATATAACATTGAGTTTAAAAAAAACCATTTACTGGTGCTATTGTACGTGTGACATGGTTACATACTCAAACACAAGTTTAGATTACTTTAACAGCTAATAACATGTACAAACTAGAACATAATTATTCCAAACTGAACGCTCTTTCTTACTATTTATTTTTGCTGTGTAATGAAAGTTAAGGTTGTTCTTGTTTTGTCTGGAGATACTCAACAATCTCAAAACCCCAAACTTTTACATTTTGCATGTCATGGTACAAATAAGGGGCACCTGCAGTCTGGACATGCTCACAATGACTTAGTTTTTAGGAAGGTACAGTGCTTATAAATTTGATAGAGATATATCTTGTGTACTATTGTGAGAAGAAGATGAGGCCAAGTTTAGTCACTTTCTCACTTATTCAAAGTTTGTAGCATGGTATAGTGGTAATTCCTCATCCACTTGATTCCATCAGATCATTTTCTACTGTCAACTTTTGTCAACTTTTATCAACTTTTCTTCAGATTTATAAAGTCCAAGCTACTCAGTAGTATGAAAAGAGATCGAGAGATCAAGAAAGAAAGAAAGAAAGAAAGAAAGAAAGAAAGAAAGAAAGAAAGAAAGAAAGAAAGAAAGAAAGAAGCTGTGATCACTCATACATAAGCAAAACAGGTGCTAAATTTGCTTTGAATGTGCCCTTAATGTAATTTCTCTTGCTTGAGTGGGATTGTTCTTGGTTTTTTCTCATTGGTATTTTCACCAAAATCTGGGCCAGTGAATCACTGGTCAGAGAAGGAAATAGGCAAATAGGCATAGCATGTAAAAAAAAAAAAATTAAATGGGCTTGTCATACTTTATGTTTTTGCAGCAATAATAATCTCACTCATGCCTAGCAGTCACCTGTGTTTTGGCACTGACCAAACAGTTGCCAACATGGGTCTCTCTTTTGTTCAGAAGGCGTTTGCTGGCTTCATTGTTCCTATTTTTCAATTCCATGTCGGATAGGTGAGATTCCTGTGTACCTGCTAGGAATCATTCACCCCCATGGGTTTCTTTATTAGTTTGAGCTTTGCTTTTATTCTCCCACTGGATCCATTTCCTCTTCATCATAGGCTACTTCTACTGTATGCTAATAATAAAAAATGTTCTATGGAAATGAGTTAAAGATCAACTGAGAGTAAAAAGCTCAAATCTTTAAAATATTTGTGTTTGCAATATTTCTCTCCCTCTTAAGATCCTGTATCTCCTCCACCACCAAGTGTTGCCATCTGCAGATGAGAGGAGAATTGGTTTGCCATCAATCTTTTCCTCTAGACAGCAGAGCAAATGGAGTATTCTGAAACAGTCTCTGTGGCTCTTAAACAAAACCTGGATATTTATTTGAAGCAGAAGGGGCTTTCTGACTTCCCCTTGTCTCCTGAAAAAACCTTTGACAGTGCCATAAACGTAATCATTTATGGGACTCTTAGTCTGACTAAATTTATATCTTAATCCCACACAGACTATATTAGTGTATGTTATATTTTCTAAAATTTAGAATAATCCTAAATCCTATTTAGTCCAGATGATTACTTTCATTTTTCAAGTACCTTAGTTATCTAATTAAGTTACGCCTGTAAGTAAGTTAAAGTTTTAAATTAAGTTAAATGCTCTTAAGTGGTGTTCCTTTGCTAAACTGTTAAATTTAAGTTGTAAGGCAAGTTTAAGTACTTTTGAGTGCCTTTAAGCCTTTAGACTGTATTCCTTTTGGTCCTTGCCCTTTCTATCCTTTTGCCACATGTACCTAAACACACCCCCCCTACACACACACACACAGAGCTCTCAGTTTATTTCTGTTTTGATTGACTGGATTTTCTTTGTTGCTTTTTTTTCCCTCAGAGTGCCTAAACCATCTCATAAGTAGCAGAGTGAACCTTTGCCAAGGAACTCTGTCGTGCTGTCACTTAATATTAAATCAGGTTTCTACTGATCTCGCTGGTGATTCTTTAAGTGAGCTCAAACACTCCTTTGTAAAGCTGGGACCATGTTGGGGGCTACTGGGAGCAACTGGGAATGGCGGGTGTGCACTAGGAGCAACTGGGATATACTGGGAGTGAAAGAGATCATACTGGGGGCAGCTGGAACCATGCTGGGACAACTGGGATGATTGGGAGTGAGCATGCTGAGAGCATCTGGGATATACTGGGAGTTAGGGCTAGGGTTATGGTTTGGTGTTACATATATGTGTGTGTATATATTTATATCCATACACTCTTGTCCAGCTCTCTGCCCATTACATTTTGGCAGGGGTCTGTTACAGGGATAGACGTTGCCTATCACAAACTTTCATGTGTCTTATTCAGAATAGAGCCTCTTGTTTGCTGCTTCTGTTTCTGATATTAAAAGAAAAAGGAAAGTAATTCAAAGGGAAGAGAGTAGAAATTTGAGAGATGTTGCAAAGGAGAAAGTAGTGACTAGAAGAGCCATAGAAACTGTCTTTCTCATGTAGACCAGCCAGTGACATTTATTGGAAATATTGGGAACTCTTTAAACAGGAAAATGAAAGAGAAAGGATTGCTCTGGGCAAAGGTATGAGTCACTGAGTGCTTGGTGCAAGGCAGTAATGGCAGTAATTCTTAATCTAGGCACAGTGACTCAAAGCCAGACCTCTGTGGTAGGGAATTCACTGTAAAGTCATACTGGCCATGAGAAGGCAGGAATTCTGACTCAGACAACTTTCCATTGCCTGGTACCACAGCTCCTGCAACTTGTTAGTTCGTCACTTGCAGTCTAATGACAGCTGAGGAGGATGACCGTGACAGACAGCTGTGTCTGTTAGCATCAGAGAGAGCTTATGTCTGACCTACTTCTGGCAATGATTAACACATGATTTAGCTCTCATTCATTTCTATTCATGGTCATATATCTCACAGCTGTTGCTAAACACCAAGAATCAGGAAAGGTTTTTGATGACTCTATACAAATGGATCATCAAACGGTGAGATCTGATCATTTACAGTAGCAAGTTATGATTCTTGTTAAAAAAAAAAGAAATACTTACTCCTGTTTCTCTGAAGTTTTTATTTCTCTTTAACCACCAGTACATTCTAGAAATGTTAAAACAGTGATGGTGTACTTAATTTCTCATAAAAACTATCAATATGCTCATTTAACTTCTCACAGCTCCTATGTGTTGAAAGTGAAATCCCCTAATAATAATCAGTCTAATAATTATCTTTGAGATGTTTGAAAGATTTCCAATTGTGCATATTCTTGTTCAATATTTTATTTTTACAGTGGAAACTGCATGATTCTTTCTCCAGTATAATTGTACCAAAAGGGACAAGGTGCTTTTGCTGCATCAAAATTTAATATATTTACATCTCTGTCATGATAACAAAGGAAAAGTTATAAATCTGTGGCCAACTGGGAACTAGCAGTGCTGCAATAGTTCCACATGCATGGACTTAAAAATTCACAGCTTTGTTAGGGATAGCATGTGGAAGTTCTTTTGATGTTCAGTAGCAGTCTGGTAGTTGACCACATCCGGACTGGGAAAGTATCCCCACTGACTGAGAATGTTTCTGGAAGGTTTACTTATCTACTTATTACTTAAAAATGCAAAGAAGCAGATTGTGCAAGCATAGCCCTTTTGTGGGAGGTTTTAGAAGCTCTGAGTAAGGGCAGGCCTATGTGAGGGTTTGAACATTAACAGTTTGCTTGAATTCAGACAGTATTACAATTTTTAAAAATCTCTCCCATTATACCATCTTGGGATCCCCACAAATGACAAATATAAAGTCTGGCTCTTTTGAGTATCTTTATTTTTGCTGCCTATAATTTTCTTTCACTTGTTTGTCTCTTCTTCAATAATGATAGTTCCAAATATCAAAAGATTTTGATAGTACCTGCTCACCTCTCACTCATCTTTGCTTCTGCTCTGCAGAAATCTGACTGATATAGACAAACTTGTAAAGGTCATCAGATGCAAAAGATTTTCACAGCCATTCTTGTTGAGGGCATTCAAGCTGGAAGAATGTGTTGCATTGTAGGGTTTTTTTAAGAGCAGATACAGAATTGGCAAAGAAAATACAAGTATTTATTTACAAAGCTGATTGTACTAATGGGTGAAAAAAATTGTTCTGATAATTTAAGAAATTAGGACAAAGTGAAACTTGTGTTTCAGTCTTGTGAGTGTTTAGTTTTGTTATTCATAAATTTTTCTCAAAGTCCAGAAGCTAGGCAGAAGTAATAGTTTACTTTTTTTGTTTATGTCCACTTGGGAAGAAAATCGCAATGCCTGTTCCAATGATTCTTGGGAATACTTTCTTCTGGGGAATCTCAGATTCTATTATAAATATGAAGAGCTCATATAAACAGCTGAAATTTGTAAGACTCAGATATTCTCCTCATTATGTGTACATAAAGATAGAGGGAGAGAAGATTCACCTTGAACAAGTCACTACTAACCTTCTGCTGAGCTTGAGAACTAGTAGGCTGCCCCAGTTTTCACACTGATAAAAGGAGTCTGGCCATGCTGTTTTCTCAAAATATGTTGATAAACTGTCTCTTCACAGCAAGAACACATTTAGCTGATACATCTGTTACTCAGATTGTCACATAGAATTAGCAAATCAATTCAAATATTAAGTATTTTATTACTATCTAGGAGTTAGAAGCAAGGACTAGAGGGATCAGTCTTGGCACTTGCTACCCAGAATTTTTAAATGAATATTCTTAGAAGCCACTGAGTAATAGTCTCTAACAAGAGAAAGTAGTTAAAGATGACAAAAGGATTTTGCTCAAAATTTATTTTTATTATACTCAAAATTTTATAAGTAGAAAAGAATGTCTTTACAAGAGAGATTTAAAATCCAACTGAGAAGGGATGTCAGAGTGATGGGGCTAACCCTGGTCAGGGTCCTGCCTGTGGGCCCAGTCCAGTTGCTGTCTTGGTTTACTGTTTGCCACCCCCCGCTATGAACCACTCCTCGGACCTCAGAGGGAGCAGGTGTGTGTTTCATGGCTCTACATCATGGGTTGCTGAAAGTGTTTGCAAAATTGGATATTATTAACATTGCAATTTTTGACAGAGCTGACTTTAAAAAAAATACACCTAAACCCCAACATTATAGAAAAAGAAAAGTTATTAGAGTTAAGTCAACTGTAATCAGAAGCTGAAAACACTTTATTCATCCTTGAGATCCCAGTGATGCCCCTTCTGATAATGAAGCTTGCTTGTATTTGTTAGTCAGTGATGGATTCTAAGACAGGTACCTTCTCTGTTTTTATGCATCAAAGATAATAATAATGTTGATTTTTTCCAAGATGTAAAGTACCATTATTGATGCCCAAATAGTCCAAATCTTTACTTAGGGACCTGAAGTGGAACCTACAGAAAAGAGTTACATGCAGAGCAGAGCAAATTTTTGTGTGGATCTCTGTCTGTTCCATTGAAAAAAACTATAGCAGGGAGCCTCAAGGAAAGATCTAGTCTTCCCTTGGCCACAATTTATATCTTTTCTCAAAAAAAACGGGCAGGAAAAGTAGTGATGCATGTCTGATATTGATGGAAAGCAAGTATGTACCTCATCCATTGAAAACATTGATCAAGGCCACTTTGCTCTTTTTTAATGATGGCCCCATAAATCTGCCAGTATCAATGAAAGTCACTGTTATCTACTGAGGTTCTAAATGGCTGTGCTAAGGAAGGTAAGCCATAGCTAATGGTTCTTTGCATCCAGGTGGTAAATGGTCATACTTTCTTCTTTCAAAACTCTTCTGCTTCCTGTGTAGCTTTTGTTTGCTTGTTTGGCAGTGTTTTTCAGAAAAACTGCACATGAAGACAACCAGCACACGCTAAAAAAGAGGAAGAAATTCCAGATACTCACAGAAAATTTTAATGAAGTGGTTTTATTTTGAAAAGCTCTTCCCACAGTGGGTTTCAGTCAAGAAGGACGAGAATCCAACTTGATGTGGTTTTTTTCTGACAATACAGGCTGTAGAATATGGCAAATCACTTTGAATAAAAAAGACCTGGAAAAGTGATATTCCTGTACATGTCAATGTACAGTCTGTGGCTCAACACCAAATCAGATATGGGATTAGTTTAGTAAACCAAGGCATTTGATTTGACTGCTTAAAAACGCCAGACACTATATGTGGGTGCTAAGAAGATCTGAAGGAGTGAAGAAGATGGGTGGGGTCAGGCTCATCCTGGCTCACAAAACTGTATTTAAATATATGGGCTTGTTCTGCACTGCTGTACTGTTGGCCAGGAGCACAGTTTCACAACTCCCAATATGTTAGGGACTCCTTGGTGACACCAGGATAGGCTGAGGAATCTTTCCTGCGACCCCCAGTGATTACCAAACAGGCTTTACCATTTCAATATTTTGTGCTACATATGTTCAGGATTGAAGTATATCCTCAGTGGAGGACTTCACCTCACACAATGGGGAGCAATAAATAACTCTTCTCTGAAGAGATGTTGAGAACATTTTGAAAAGGAAGTTTGCTTATATTTTGCATCAAGAATATCAAAGAGATTCTCTAGACAGATCTGACTGTATCTTAGTTATCTTTGCAATGAAATCCCTCCTTAGCCTCGCCCCAACACCCATTCCTGTGTAATGTGTACATGAATCTCAGAAACAGATGGAGTATGCCTCACCCAGAATCTAATCCTAGTGAGGTAGAGAGGCCAGATGGTCTCACTTTCCAAATGGAAACTTTCAGAGAATCTTTAAACTAAGCAAAGATTTTATTAACATTGATGGCTGGATATAGTGTAATACACAGAGAAGATTAATTAGAAACCCTAATTAAATGTAACAGTGTAAAAGAACCAGAGCACCATTTGGCATCAAACAGCCTTTTAAGATTCTTGTTGGAACCTGGAGTCCTCAGCATGGCTGAGCTGCAAAGCGAACAACAGAAAAGCAGAAACAATGAGATTTACTAAAAGGTGCCAAACTCAATTCTACATGCAATCATTTCCTGTATTTTTTTATAGAATCATAAGAGGGCTGAAAGGAACCTTTAGAGGTCGTCTAGTTCATCCCCCTACCCCAAGGCAAGATCAACTATACCTAAATCATTCCTGACAGATGTTTGTCTAACCTGTTCTTATAAAGCTCCAATCACAGAGATTCCAAAACATCCCTAGGCAATCTATTCTGGTGTTTAACTATCTTTGTTGTTTGAAAGTTTTTCCTAATGCTCCGAATCAACACTGCTCCAGTCTAATCTTGCTATTTTTTGTTCTATATACCAAGGACATGGAGTAAAGTTTATTCCTTTTTTTTTTTAAAATTAGGTGCCTTTTACTAAATGGAAAGATGACTCCTATGCATCTCTGCTATTTTAAGTTTTTGTTTTTAGACAAAAGAACCCCAGTTCTTTAATTTTGCTGCCATTTAGACCTCTGACCATTTGGCTTCCCTTTGTTAGGACCACATATCTCTCAAACATGGCATTGGAAACTGAATGTTGCAGCTGCACTCTTTAGCTGTGCCCTGCAGAATGAAAGGCCTGTTATCACATATGTTAAGGACAGCATTTCTTGTTTTGTGCTAAATTCATATTCTTTTCCTACACAGCTCTTACCACTCATTTCCAGCTTGCTCTTAATAAAAGTTGATTGACTTATATTGAAGAAGGGATTCCTTTGCTGTTTTTTTACTGCAGACAATTGCAGAAAAAGAGTATTTATTCACATGAAGATGTTAGCACGTCCCCCAAGCAAATGAGGTGAAAGAGTCAGGTTTTTTCAGCCTGTTGTAGGAACGCACATCTGGAAGGAATATTTTAATTCTCAGACATATGGAGTAGGGAGCTTGAGGATATGAGCGTCACACATCACTTCTCCCTTTAAATTCTGTGCTCGTATCTCTGGTGCGCAGCAGGAATTCTTGCAGATTGTGGACAGTAACCAAGAAAGTGCTGCCATGTTTTTACAACATCCTGACCTCTGGGCTGTTACTTAGTTGATTAGTTGGCAGTACAACCCCACAAGGTTGTACCATCTTACCGAAACCACTTTGGATCTTAGAGGTGAACATCATACTTAGGAAAAGCAACTGCAGGTGGCCAATGGCACAGAGAAGGACTTCCAGAAGGCTCCTCCTGATGGCCCACATCAAGTGTGCTCCCATTCAAGCTCCCTTGGAAAATGCTGTAGGGAAGTACTGTAGAGAAGCATAGGAAGAGGCATCTGGGCCCCGACTGTTGTGAAGGTTTGCTGAGACAAACACACACATGCTTATGGCTCACAGAAAGGGGAACAGATGTGCAGATTCAAGGAATTTTATCCTCCACAAATGCTGCAGTCACAGCTAAAGAAGAAGTAAAAATAGATGCAGTTGTGGGAGCAGCAGCAATGGCAAGGACTAATGCTGAGAGGATGCCGAGAGAGAGGAAAGGACAACTTATCACAGGAACAAGGATAAGCGAGGAGGGCATTAATTATGGACTGCCCTGAATAGTGACAGCACCCAAACTGCCTTCCTGAACAAGTTTCCTCTTTTGTAGTTTCCCAGCATCAGCTGCATACCACCCTTTCCTACTACCAGTGTGCAGCACATATGGCTGCCTTGCAAGAATCACACAAATCATCCACTAAGTTCATTTTTATTAGTAGCTTCTGCTTAATTAAGGGATGCATCATGCTTCATCAATCAGGTTCTGTGCATGTGAGTTGGTCTCAGCCACGCTGCTGATGCAAACTCCAAGCAGACACAGTTCTTGTGCTGTAGGCAAGAGGCTGAGTTTGGGCAGCCAGGGGCAGAGCTGTATCCCTGATTGTGAGAGGGAAGGTTCATACCACAGCTAAGGCAATGGGAGATCCACAGTGACTTTCTGCTGCTATGCACTGACAGATTGAAGCACAAAGCTAATGGGAAGAAAAACATTAGAGTTAGGACAGTGAAAAGCATAATTACAGATTGAAAGTTTGGTTTATTTACAAATGTGAGGCATTTTTAGCTTTAAAGAAACCAGGTAAATCAGTTTCTGGAGTCACGACTGATTTACACCAGTGTATTTCTGTGCTGTAGAAGAAATTCCTGAAGATGACCAAACCAGGCAGGAGTATCAAACGAAGCACAGTGCAGTTCAGTGCCAAACAGAGATGGTGTGGACAGTGTATGGCTTTGCTTCCCAGAATGGACACAGGAACCTACTAGAGTACATGCACTTAAAAGAGCTGGGTCTATCTAGCCTGGGGTTGGCTTGGGACCTCTTCCTGGAGCTGCACAGTGAGATGTGTGTGTAATTACAGATAATCATGTTCTCCAGTCTCTCAGTTAATGCTAGAAAAGGGATGCCTCTTATCACCAGGCCGTTACTGCCTCTGGAATAATGCTCATAGCAGCAACTCGGTGAATTTTTTTTATTTGCTTAATAACATTAAAGGTATAATTGGTCAGATTGCAGTTCAGCTTTTCCATTGCCACCTCTTTCATGGCCTCAGATCTACTTACCCTGGATTCCTCCTGTGCAGAAAAGATTAATTCTGATGAATTATACTAAACTCCAGCATGGTTTTGCTGCTTGAAAGATTCATTAAGAAGTGGAATCTACCAAAACCCAAATCACTTACAGCCAAAATCAAATTTGGCTTCAGTCTTCTGATGTGAAAGCCTGTGTATTAACCCACTCTGTTACCTAACCCTCGAATGCATCCTGTTCAGTGAATGTAAGCAACACCACAACATACATGTAAGACACTTCATCTCAAAATACACAGGTCATCATTTTCCTCTGCAATTTTCATGGTAGCTTATCCTTTACATATTTTATTATTATTTTTATGATAGCTATTAAAAGCCCTCAGATGCTCTGTGGATTGCTGGTGAAATAGTGTATGTACAGTATATATGTTTTTTAATAGTGCAATTAAGGTAGATCAGACAGACCTACTATATTATTATATATATATCTGCAATTAGCATATTGTAAGTGCCTACAAAAGGTTTATATGATTTTTACACCCGCAATGCCTCACTACACAGCTCTGTAAGTAGATTTCCCAGTGGCAATGAATTTTAGGCTGTTCCTAGCTGCCTGATAAAAGCGAACCTGTGTGAAACTTACTATTTTATCTTGGACTATTCCAGGCCCTGAAGCTCGAGTGGACGAGCTTTTAAAACTATGTTAAAGAAAATTAAAGAAAAAGAAGAATAAGCACAAGATTCTCTCATCATCTGTAAGTTACAAAACTGGGACCATTCAACAATCTTTAGGAATAGCGTGGCACTACACAGACTTCACCTGAACGTATTTCCCAAGCGTGTGATTCACACAAACTTCCCACAGTCAAAAGTGAAGATACACTTTCCACCTTTGTTTTCCTTAAATTTCCTAACCTGTGAGGTGAAGGGAAAGCAGAGAAATGAAGTTACAGACTGGGGAAAACAGTGTCCAAAAATACTTCATGTAAGTTCCTTCCATCTGCTTGATTCGCTTATCACAGTGGGCCTGGGAAAGCAACCAGGGGATTTATAAGCAATCCTGCCCAAGTGCAGTCAGGTTTCTGGGAAGTAATGGAAGTTTCAATGGCATCAAAAGACTTTTACAAAGGGTATTCTGACCTTGCAGAAATTTTTGGGAGTGGATTGGTACTGTGGCAAATGTACAGAACAGAAATTTCAGGAAGCTTTTTTTTTTCTCCTTAGAACTCTCCTATACATTTCTCCTTGAATCCCGTATCAGTCCCTTCACTGACTTTGTAACAAACGGATGCTCAGAAGAAAACTAGAGGTCTCTGAGGGGCTTCTCCAAAATATGCATGAATTCTGATTCTGGTCAAGTTCTGTACTTGAAATGCATCTCCCCGTTATCAACAAACAGATCATTAGGTAAATCCAGCAAAGGAATCATTCACAACTACATGGTGTCAGTGCACATTAGGGACTTTGCTTTCAGGTAGTTTTTCATTATTAAGCCTTTCTGCTGAAACATGACTTATCTAATCCAGGGAAAAGAGGAAACCCCTGGCATCAAAGCTACGTTACCAAATCACTCACTGATGGATTTTGCCAGGGAATCATGCTCAACATGTAAGGATGGAGAACAAGTCCCTGTAATCTATGACTTACTAGCTGTTTCTAAGTGATTCTGGCTGTGTCGATAGATTTGTTCACAGCTCTAATTGTGTTAATGAATTGAACATAATTAAACTTACAGCATGTCACAAGCTTCCTCTGGCAACTCTAGTAGGTTTCTTAAGTACCAGTTCATCAGCAACCATACTGCAACTGAACAGGTAACTACAAAACCAGCCAGAATGGCTCAGTAATGAAATAATATAAATATATTAAATGTATATAAAATATATATGACCAGAAATATATATGACCAGATCTTAATATTACCATTCCTCCAAATTATTGCAGGAGAGGCAAGGAACTTGGATTGTAAAGGTAGAATTACCCAGGGTTTTATTTTTTTTTTTTGGCATCTCTCTGGAGAAGCACCCAGCTCAAGCTGCACCACCATTAATAAAAAGTACTTTTGGTAAAGAAATCTATCTTTTGGCTTATGCAGAAACCTCGAGTTGAGTCTGGTTATGGTGACTGCCATACATCATTGTTTTTGTAACATTCCACAAAGCAAAACTCATCTGAATTCTGAAACTTGTCATAAAAGACGACTTTCCCATGGTTTGCCACATTGATATAAAGATTATATGAAATATACTTCCTTCAAAATAGAACAAGGTGCAGTGTTTAATACATTTTTCACTAGCAATTTAATTGGGATGATAAATAATATATTGCTCACATACACATAGGAAGGAGTAACAAATCCTGTTTACCTCCATTGAGGTTTTGGGAGTCATCCTCTGTTTGGCTACTGTACTTTTAAGTATTTAAAGAATTGTAATAATTCATGCATTTTTTCAAGTTATTTCATTTTGATATGTCTTGGGTATTATCCCTTTAGTCAACCCTCAGGTAATAAAAATCTTTTATATTTTTCATCCTAGAACTTGGATTTCCTCCTTGCTGCACATAACAACATTTACAATCAATAACGGGGCAATGTTAGCAAATAGCAAAATACTATTAATCCTTCTCTAAGTTATGCTATCACTAAAAATCTATATTTAAACTTCTATCTTATTCTCATGTTTTTCTTCATGTGTACACTGTTGTCTTGACACATACAGTATTTATTTTTCATTTAAAATGTAAGCAAGAAGCAGTCACTAGTCACAATTTACTGGTAATATTCTCATTGTTGAATGAGCTATATAGGATCTATAATTCCAGTAGAAAAAAAGCCATATATATGGGGTTTTTTTTAAACAATTGGGTCTTGCTATGAAAGAATTGATTCTGGTGGTTCATAATAGGACAGTGTTGTAGGAATTACTGATGGTGCAGAACATTATCAGGTGCACACAGCATGATGCCTGCACTGTTTTCACGATGTAATTTTTGAAGAAACTCCAGCAAACTAAACCCTTTTGATGCAGCACTAGATAACAATATGGAACAAATAAAATGATCTAGGAGAAATGTTGCCTCTAGCACAAATGACTGAATCTCATTAATATCCATGCAGTTATCTGCAGACCACGAAAAATACATCTCTATGCATTAGCTAGCACAGATACCTCTATGCAGTACTGCCTTTAGGTTGTGTAGACATACACAGAGTATTTTCTGATTAAATTAACCTGTGTCAGGTTCTTAAGGTTATATTTTTCTTTCTTGTGCATTCGTATCTAACCTGAGGGTGAGCCTCAATTTCAGCATCTGTCTTAATATAAATTTTGTGGCGATCCTCAGCACAAAGAATTTCGGCTTTAAATATTTTCATATTTTCACCGTGCTTTTTAGACCAAATAGCAGCAAACTTACAGCACAACTTAGTCTTTTTTCCAGGACTGGGAGAAGGCTGGCTAACATCTTAAGTAAGTAGATAAGCACAACGCAATCAAACTCGTAGGATACACACGCACCATGTATGTGTCAGAGACGTTTGTGTGATAAATTACACAGACCATGTGGTAAATTGCAGTTTGCGCTTTTGACTGCCTCATCCACTCTCTGCCTGCTAATCCATCTCCACCGGGACCACTTCTATCATTTAAAAGATCTGATCAACATCAAATAGCTCCCTTAAAAAAACCACAAAACAACTTGCCACTATACATAAAGCAGGTTTATCTAACCATAGTAAATGCTGGATGTGTCAGCAACCTTCAGCTAACCTATTTCATGTCATTTTAAAGGGCCATAAATAGCAAAAAAGAGTGGAAAAATACATGAAAAGGCCTTCCCATAGCTCTTAACAGGGGTCTTATTGTCCCTGGAAAAATCCATGTGATGGGACTGAGAGGAGAGGTAAGGCTTGCAGCATGATCCTAAACTAGTACTCTGTACTAGAAAAGAAAATCCAAAGCCTAAACAAAAAATGATGACAACAAAAACAGGGGAAAGAAAGGGAAACCCCCCCCCTCCCTACTCCCCAGAACTGTTCTATGAACTCTCCAAGCCCTAAACCAGAAAAATAATCTGACATCTGATGCAATATTGAGACTAATACACTAATTCCATATGGTTAGATTAATCCATTAATCACTGCTGAAAATAATTGTGTAGGCACCTAAATTAGCTGAATCTTTTTTTTATGGGAAGCAAAGAAGAATAAAAGGCTTTATAACACTAAAAGTAATTCCTGTGGCTGATAATTAGCATTGTGTTTAAACACTCATCCTTGCGCTGCTCCTTTCCCTTGAAAAAAGCAGAGCAATGTCCTCATCTTCACTGAACACGGTATTAGCACCTCGGAATTGCACCGCTCCAGAGCCCAGACTTAATTAAATAACAAGGTTAGGATCAGACAATATATCAAGGTTATAAACTGGAGCACTAACCTTCTGGAGGGGAGACATTCTCAGCTTTTCAATGGAAACAGGGGTTCGTATCTATATTTGGAAGGTCCTGAGAGAACAAACCTTAGCATCAGCATAAATTAAGTACAGAGAAGGTAATTTAGGTACAGTTAGTCTCTTTCTGCTTGTGCCTTGGTTCAGGACTGGAGTTCCTGTGCTGCCACAGATAATAACAGCATCAAAAAGGGAAGCAGGCTGATTTCCAGAAACTTTGGGTCAGGCCCTGAACACTGTAGGTTCTTTGGGAAAGAACTTCACCTGAGCTTCAGCTTCCGCTCAGAGTCATTCCTGCCTTCTTCTCTCTGCTCAGCACTAGGTTTCATTGGGTTCAGTGGAGCCGACAGCACCTGGCTCCAGAGCTCACCCTGACACCGTGGACTCCTCTTAGATGTACTGCAGACACTCCGAAAATGTGCATCTCCACAAGAAAGAAGGTGAACATAGGCCAACACCAAACAGGAAAAGACAACTGTCTTTTCTGAAAAATGTCTATACCAGCAGCACGTTGCCTTTTAGGGCAGTGAGGCCTGTTCCTAGAGGAGGGTGCTGCACAGAGCAGGCAGAGGCTTTCTGTGCATGGAGAGACAGACTCAAAGGATTAGACTGTAAGTGCTGAACTGTAAGAGGGTAGGTTGTCTGGACCACTAACCCTGTTTGTCTGATAAGAACCAGGAAATACTACAAATTAGACAAGTAATCAATAGCATTCAGATTTCCAAAGGAACAACATAGAATAAAAACCTCTAACTCATTTAATTGTATTCCTGGAAAGTTTTGCTCCATTCCAAATTACAAAATAGCTTGTTATAGTTTAGTAAAAAATATTCTTTGACTGTGACTCTTTTTCTAAATAGAAGATAAAGCATCTTTATTAAATTTTCATGCAAACTGCTATGCATAGAGTAACTCATTATGAAAGAACTATTGTATTTTCAAAGTCAATATTTGAAAAGTTAGCAGCACTTCACTGAAACAAAGATTGAAATGTCTGAAGATATGAAATGAAAGCTTGGCTAAACAACAAGTGAGGCAGCATGAGCTAACAGTTTGCAATGGTCTGTAGGGTGGATAAAGCAGAAGGAATAAAGATTCATAGAAAAGTACAGTAAAGTGCAGCAAGGACTACTGGAATGAAAAGAAATGGAAATTTTAGGCTGGACACATCAGGAAAAACTCTTATTGGAAAAATCTGTCACACGGCGAAACAGCCTCTCAAGAGGTATGCTGGAATGGCTGAAATTCTCTGAAATAGCTAAAATGAACCTTCATACAATAGAATAGACCATGGTGGCAAGAGCAATGTCAGGATTGGTGCTGAGGAAAGGGTGTCAACCTACAGTCACCTGCTTACATCACTTCATTGCACTGTCCTGACACTGCAGTGAAAGCCCCAAAATGTGGGTGGGCGGAACAGAACAAGGAGATGAAAGAAAAAAAATCCAAATTTATTTAGTTTTTGTGCCTGTATATGTGTGTATATATATATATATATATATAAAAACCACCAAAATTGAAATGCCTTCATAGACCTCTGAAAAATATATGAATTATACAAATGGGGCCCCTGACCAGCTCATGGGGGCACAAATTCCACAAATAACTGCTTTTTGTTCCACATCAGTGGGTTTCCAGGCTGAAACTGGGTCTCTGTCTGGTAAACCAAATTTCATGACATCGGGTCAATTTTTCCTTTCCTGAAAGGCCTCATATTCTTTATGTGCACCCAGGCTGAGGTAACAGCCTCATGTCATATTTGGTGAGAAAAGGATCTTGTCAAGGTAGGACTCCTTTATAACCAAACTTTAGAAAAGACCTTTTCAATATGTACACACAGTAAGTGTACTTTATGACCAAAGTTTTTTGCCTTCTGCTTCAACATTTGCTCATTCTAATTTACTCCTTTGTGTTCTGCCACTGAAAACCATTTGCCAATAAACAGGATACCTGTGGATACCTCAGCTAATAGTGCTGCTAGCCATGCATAGCAGTGTAACCTTTTAAGAACAGACAGTTGGGCTCAGGCACATGGAAAGAACTCAGCTGGATGCTGTGGTTGCAGTTATTGGGGAGCTGATTGAAAGAACTAAAAGAAACTGTTTTGGGCCTGTCACGGTGGTAAGAGCTCAAGATATGAAGGAAGAGGGTTGATGCCATAAGGGATGATTTTTCAGCTCTACGGTGGCTTCATTTGTGATCAGGTGGAGGAACATTTTATTCCTTTGGCAAATAGGGAAATGCTTTCTTGGGGTTAAGAATTGTTAGTTCCATCAGCAAAATCTAACACTAAGGACGTGTTCCCAAGGCACATGCTCACATATCTATACACACAGCTATGGAAGATGCTGAGGAAAGCTTGTCACTGCCCAATTCAAGGAGAAGCCTTACAGGCAAAACACAGAAGAGGCAGAAAAGCCACCAGCATTTTTCTCCAGTCAGCAGGCCAACCCCATTTTAACAACACCCTGGAACTGGAAAAAAAAAACAAAAATAAAAAGGTCAGAAGGCAGTAACAGTGCTGCCATCCAAGCTGGTTCTTTGGTTTCTGTTTCCCTGTGGAGAATTTGAACTGGTATGGAGCTGGAAAACATAGGCATCTGATGACTGGCCATTTTCATATCTGCCAACAGGATTTTAATACTAAATTATTATTTGATTCCTCTTTTTTATTAACTGGATCCCTAATAACACTATTATTTTGACATCAGGGTACTTTATGATCTCACATAATGATTGAATCAGTCTGAAGTTAACTATAAATTCCGATTCTAGCTCCTTATGTGCCCTGATGATCTGTGGACAGCTATATAGTTATATTTCTTGTCCAAGGTCTGTAAAAGTATTGTATGGTCTTTCTTTGGTTGAAAAAAGAATCAAACACCAATAGATCAGTCATGCAAGTTACCATATAAGAAAAACCCCAGTAATTATTATTACTTTAAAAAATGGTATTTCATTAGTTTGCAAATGTACACATTTATGTCAAAACTACCTTGCTTATTTTCAAACAGTAATACTTGATCTAATATTGACTACGTTATTATTAGACTGGAACTAACAGTGTCTCATCACTTTTAGGGAATTGTAATGACTGGTATTATATATTCTGTTGCACTTTGAGAATAGAAACACTCCCAAATTGTTTGCACCAAAGTATATTTATCCTTTATACTGCTGTTCAGGAAGGATCTCTTCATAGAGACTGGTGATTATCCTTCAACTTAAAAATTATTATCCCTTACTTTTATGGAACGTAACGCACATCCGAAATGAACCTGACACCTCTCTGCTCTTGAATGATCTTTCTCAATTATTTTAAGAATGGAGTCTACCATTAGAAAAATTATAAATTATAGAATTCTTCCACTCCCAGGTTTACTTTGATTCTGTGCAAATTTGCCAGAATGAAAAGATTACATCTATAGCAATCAGGTGAAAAAAAAGTACATTGAGGTTTTTTAAATTAAAATATTTCTTTTGACGAAGGGATTAGCCTAAGTTTGCACACTCAGTGTAATTAGTGCATATGGTCCAGCTGTGAAGAAATAGCTGAGGACTTCTAACTTATTATTAATTAGGCTCATTAAAATGCAAGTAAGAGAACGATGCCTAGATAAACAATACCTTATGTCATAAAGTCATTACTTGACAAGAGCTAGTCTTGCTAACAGAAGTCATTACTGATATTTTAAAGGAGCTTTTTTTTTTAGACTCCATGGGTGCCAGTTAACTACTTTTGACTGACATCAAGGACAGACATGCAAAGCTGTAAGGAGCCAGCCGTACAGCACAGCAATTCTTTTCACATCATTTCAAAATATGTCTGGCTGAGGTCAAAGGTTGACAACCAAATGACAGGCCTTCTTCAATTGCTGTGGTGTCACAGCAGGAGTGTGTCAGGGAAATTTTCCTGGGCCCCTCTGTGAATTTTTACATGTTCACATTTCTTTCCTTGTCTTGTAAGTGGGACAGGATTGGCAGATTTGTGATTAACACCTCAGAAGGAGAAGCGTAGACACCATCCCAGGTTGGGAGCTCATGGTAACTGCAGCTAATAATCAAAAGGTTCTCCTTCCACATTAGCAAAGTACAAGAGACCAGCCTTTTATCTGTGTTCATTTGTATTAGAAAAGGGATGTGAGATTAGCAAGGGCTTTAGCTGTGTACATTGGTAGGACTTGCTGCATTTCTCGCTATCAGCACATCTCCCAGTGATATTGGTGTAACGAGAATTGTCCTCCAAAGACAAAAAGAAGATCCATGCATTAAATACCAACAAACCAGATACCAAACTGTTTTCAGAGTTTTACTATTGTTTCCCTTTCTTTAGAGTCCATACATGCTAACTTACAAATAGCTCCACTGAAACAGCCTCGGCTGAAAATGCATCAAGAGCTGCTATTGATGGGTGCTGAAATGAGGGCCTGCCTTTAACACAGGGTCAATTGATAAGTGACTGACCCAGACTTTTGACTGACATGAAGAGCTGTCAGGCAAAGTGCGTCATTCTAAGTGGTGAGTAAGCACTGAAGAGATCTGAGCCACTGCTGTGTTTGGTAAAATAACTTGTGAGAGAAAGAAGAGGTGAGAACCAGACTGCAAAAATGTAAGAAATCAAGGAAGGTAATTTTGCTTGGATTTGGACAAGACTGACATAATAGAGACTTCCCATTGTCTGTTTACCAGCTGCATAAAACATTCTGTCTGATGAATAAATAAAAAAATTATGTCTTGAGTATATCTGGGAACCACTGTAAATGAACTCTTGGCAAGAGTTATGGTGTACCTCAAAAGCAAAACCTGTTTTGGTCTAACCACTGCAAATTCCCATGAACTTGAAAATATTTTGTCCCAGTCTTATGGCATCGATTTTGACTTCAGAGTAAAAGGAAGACAACAAAATCTAGACAAGATCATCTTGGCTCATCCTGCTTTTGTTTACTCTTGAAGGACAGGTGGAGAAAAGTGATAGGACAGAACAGATAACATAATGCAAGATGCTTGAAGAGGAAAGTGGGGAATTAGCTGCTGTTAGACGAAAGTGAGGAAAAGCAGAAGATATCACCAAAACCTGGTTTTTAGTACAAAGCAGGTGAAACTATTCTCAAACCACATAATACATTTTTGTGTTTAATTCTAAACATATGAGAGAAGATCTTAATCTGATCAACTCTAATTGAGTGTCTTCTCCCCACTCTAATACGTATCTGCATTGCCGACAGAGTATGAGTAAGATTTACATATGAACAAAGTGAAAAAAGCACCTTCATCCTCAAGAACCTAGAAAAATACCTCAAACCTGCCAGTTCCTGAAATGTACCCCCTTTTTCAAGTTGGTCCATTGTATGACCAGACCTTCCCACTGCCTTTTGAACAATGTGAGCAATGACAATGCAGCCTGATAGGACATAGCATGGGGCTGCTATAAAATCTGTGGTCTTATACGTGTCTGTAGGTGGCAGCTGTATGTTGACAAAGCACAGGCAGCTCCTTGTGATATTATTACCTAATGGGTACACCTCAGCACATGCTAGACCATGTGGAGAACACTGCCTTGTCTTGGTGGCCCTCAGCTCAAGACCCCACGACCTGTAAACCAGCCTTAGGTAGAAGACCTAGACTGTTGTTATGTATATGAAACAAAAGACAAAAAAACCTATGAGGAAACTCTTGATCTTTCCATATGGTCAAGAGGAAGTGCAGTTTCACAGGCTGCTCACAAACCGCCTAGCCTGAAGATGTCAAGAGAGACCAAATCTGTTTTGGCAGCTGGGACTCTTTTATTTTTTGCATAGTTTATCCTTTGTTTTCATGAAGAGTTTAATGTGAGTATTTGATAGCAAAATCAGAGTCCACTGATTAGTTCTGGTGTAAGTCTGTTATAGAGTCTAGTTATGACAACACTAAATATTTAGGAATATTTAGGAATTTTAGGAATTTGCCAAGAACATCCCACAATATTCTCTCAAAAGAAGTCTTTTACAACTTCACAATTTGTGTATTTACAAATAGACAAATTGTGTATTACATACACAAGCTCATTCATAATCTTAACTTAGAAAATATGTGCATGAATTAAGTAAATGTCTTTCAAGTTTATTTTTCAAAATGCCTTTTTTCGTAAATATTTTAACTCTTCATCTAGGTAGTGCTATTCTAGAGTTGTCTTAAAGAGCTGTCTTAAAGACCCAAAGACCTTTTATCACTGGAGAATAATTAAGACAAAGAAACAGTAGAGTGAAAAGCCAGCTTCCATGTATGCTTTAGAAATAATTGTATTCTATAGAAACATGTATGCAGTAAACAATTGTTTACCTGAACAAACAACAGTAAAAACAGAAGGAGCAGTGACTGGCCTCAGAAGAACAAGAGCTTGCGAGGCCGGAGCTCCAGCCTGTTCAGATGTGCTCTCTGTACTGTGGGAAACACTTCAGCAAATGCTCTGAAATGTGATCAGGAATGCGAGGCAGAGATGAGGACTGCTGAGCAGCACCTGTGACCAGCCCTGACTGAGCAAACACCGAAATAATCAGGAACAGTCGCGCTGTGGCAAAGGCGCGATGGGCGGCCAGGCCGGATGTGGCCATGGCACAGCTCCTGCCCGCTGCAGCAGCACCCGGCTGCACCCCGAGCTGGCTGCCGGCCCTGGGGAGCTGAACTGCACTCGTGTCCTCCCCGGGTGTCTGCGGGGACACGGGCCGCACGTCCTGGCCCAGTGAGGCGGTGCCGGTGTGGCCTGAGGGGCCCAGGAGAGCCAGGTGCCTGTCAGGCCTCTCGCCGGGTCGCGGGGCCCTGGCAGCCGGCAGGAGATGCCTTGCCCTCCATTTCAATGCTGCGAGCATCCTCCGTGACCTTCCCTCTCCCTTCCCGGCACACGCTGACACATCCAGCCTAAATTTGCGTCTCACATCACCTCAGGATACTCATGGCTAATTTCATTATTTTGGAGAGAAAATGCAAATGAAGCCAGACAGCTGGTGCTTTCCTCGTGGCGAGGAGTGATGGAGGGGCCTGAGGCCTACCTCATCAGAGGCTCTCATACCCGTCTGCTCAGACAGGCCCTGGCGGGAGGAGAGCAGGGAGGCTGCGGGAGCAGCGGGAACAGATGGCAGGGAAGGTAGGAAGATGGAGAAGCGAGAGGGGCCAGAGCCGTGCGGAGGAAGAGGCAGTGTCAGTTACCTGTGGGCTGAGGCAGCCTCACAGGGCAGTTCGGCATCTCGCAGCCTCCCCCGCCTTGCAGAGTTGTTTGTAATTCGGTGGGGATATGAAAGGTGGTCGTCGCTCAGGTGTTGCACAGCAGCCTCGGATTCAGGATATTTTAAAGTCTGCTTTAAACCAGCAAGGACCTCAGCCTGCTCCTAGCCCTGACCAATGGACTGCTAACTCTTCCTGAAAACACCGTAACTCTAAACCCAGCAGGTTCAGAGGTTGTTTTTTAAATCCTTTTTCAAGAGTAGGCAAAGATTTAGAGAAAAAATATATTCCTCAATACACAAGAAGAACAGATTTTAAATCAATTCCTCCAATTATTCATGAAAGAAAGAAGGCAAAACAAAATCACGTCTATAAAAAATCTGTCAGAACATTGTCTGATAAAACACCTATACAAGAGGCCTGCAAGAATAGTGCAGCTCAGCACAAACTGCCCAGTGTTTCTCAGCAAATCAGCCCAGCTTGTATCAACACATTCCACAGAAATGTTCCCTGACACCTAAAAAGGTAACCAGGGGCATCTTAGTTGGTAGGAGTTTTTATATTGCTATTTTTTTATTATTATTCTTATTTTTAGTGAAGTAATTTCTGGAGAGGTCTGAAATCTTCTTTCATTTGACATACCTGCAGGAAAATAGCAAGTGTAGAATTTTTTAATAAATTAATTGAAGACGTAAATTCTTTCCAGGGAGCAGATCTCTCCCTCTCTCTTTCTCTCTCTGGGTGTTATAGGTAGATCTTTTCAATGAAAGAATAAAATAAAAAATAGATTTGAAGAGATTAAGTTGAATGAGCAGCATTTTCAAGCATTATGAAGGAGCTAGAAAAGGCAAGAAAACTAATTTCTTGAACATATATAGCCCTTTCCTCTGAAACATTTTAACAAATTAATATCCGAGACTTCATGTGTATCCTATATCATAAATCTCCCCAACTACAACCCCCTTCTACATTTGTAACAGAGTTCTCTCAGATTCCTCTGTTTGATAATTACTCAGGTCTGGCTAGAAATTGTAATAAAATACCAATTGATTACAAAAACGAGTCACCGATTCAGTAGGTGAGTAAGCAGAGGGTCAGTATCATCACTGAAGCAGATTCACAGACTTCAGAGATGACTGATGCTCTCTTCACAGACCTAATAACTGGTGTCTGCCAACACAACTAATAACACAGGATTCAGGAGACTTGGTTCCCAGTGCTTTTAAGATACAGATCTGAAGTTAAACTGCTACTGTAAATCTTGTGGCCATCAGTTCAGAGATATCCAGGCAAACACAAATTTTAGATCCCATTCTGTACAGGGTGCAAAGGGCTGTTGAGGGCTGCTGCTGTGGAACAACTCCCTTCTTCCCTCCCTGTTCCCCACCCCTCACTGACATCCATACAGAGCTGGCCAGCATTCCACCCACCTAATTTGTACTACTTGTCCCTCTCTCTCATGTGAATATTCTCATGGGTTATGTGTCTCCTCCACTCCTCCAAGTTTCTTCTTCTGTCTCTTTCTACACAAGGTTATCCAATACCTTTCCAGCTTTCCTTCCTTTTAGCCCACCAGCCTGACAAGCACAAGGGTTCCTCCCCAGGACCCCACCTACACTGTTTTCCTTTTAGATATTGTGTCCCATGATTGTAAAGGGCTTTTCCTATTCCTCTCCAACCTTTCTACTGTGTCCTTTCTTTTTCCATAAAACACTGCAGTAAACCTTTCTCACCTTCTCAGTCCCCAAGTCTGCTGCCAGCAGACTTGTTCCATTCAGTTCCTCCCCTTAGCTCTCTGATTCTGACTGACAGCCCCTTCCCTCTTCTCCTGCCATCTTTCTTCTTCTCACACTACAGCATCCATGATGAGGATCAGCTGAATAGCAGCTGTGTTTCTCTGTCTTAACATCTCCCATTTACATGTGTATTCTCCTCTCACCTCCCCTAGTGTAGAGCTTGGGAGTTCTCTTTATCCTTGCCTAAGTTTTGCAGAAACTTAGGTTGATTCTCAGTCACCACATAAATTTTCTGTATGCCTTTCATATTTGCCAGTGGTTTGTTGCACGGGCCCTTAGCCCAGTACGATAAAATAAGACAAACTTCATTATATTTTCTGACATACAACTTCCTACACAGACTTCCTTGCTTTCTCCCATTTGCTATTATCAGTTGCTGTAGTACATATCTTTGGCATTATCTTCTACACAGCATAGATAGAAGACTGTGTCTAAGCCTTGGAGATATTTATTGCATAACATCTCCATGATATAGATTTTCATATCAATCTATATAAAGATACCATCTTGGATTATTTTCTCTCTTGTGTCAGATTCATCACTTATGCTCACTTCCAGAATCTCTTCACAAATTATCCATCATCTCCTGATAAGTGGAAAACTGTGTCCCACATCTGATCAGTCTGAACTCCTATCTTTCCTTACATACTCATATTTCACTGTCTCATTTGCAGCAAGAACAGAAACACAAAGAATAGATTTTGGATGTCTGTACACCATAAACTCTCCTATAGGTTAAAATGCTTCGTTTCTCAGGCTGCATTTCCATTTTGCTTTGTCTTTATCCACATTTTGTCTCTGCTTCCTATGTTGAGACTGAGATGCAAGAATTGGGAGAAGACTGTTTTAACCCATGTGTTCATGGATTAATAGATTCACAGCTCCTAAGTAAAACCATCTCATACGAGCTATGCTAATGTAAAAATCAACACCACAAGGTGAACTCAGAGAAATAAGCAATTTTGCTCATGCAACTGCTTGCTGATAGAAGAAAAGTGAGTAAAATGTCAGAATTGGCCTTGTCTTCTGGGTGGGTCACCCTCCACTATCCTACTGACAAGTCCTTATCATGAAACAACTAAAAGTCTGCCTGAAAAAGAAGTGGGATTTTCCATCTCAAAGATAAGGGTCATCTTTGTGTCCCCTTTCCAGGAGCAATTATGAATTCCAGTTCCACAGTCACTGAAAAACCAGGAAGACTGACCAGTGAACAGTCTAAGGAACGTATCTGGCAGGACTCAGTTATTTCATAATTACTGACGTTTAAATCTCACCAAACTGGAAGCAGTTTTGGGAAGGAGCATCAACAGAGGGGTAAATACTGCAGGAACTCTACTTGTAGACACAGGGCATGTCAGTTGCAAGCAGAAAGGAGCTGCATTAGCAATCGCTCTGCCAGCTCCCAGTGAGGCTGGGGCATAGCACAGCGAAGCCCTGTGCAAGAGACATTAGCTGAGCACTAGAAGTTTTTTAATCTGATCTGCTCTATACTTCCAGCTGTGCAAATAACACTCACACAGGACCATGCTGACAGATTTCCACTGCTTCTTGTTCTGGAGATAGCTTAACAGACTCGCTGTGATTCTGCACAGCCCTGCATTGCAAGATGTAGCATAATATTGGACACTGAAGATTACAGCTCCCTAAGGAGTTGTGGGGTTTTTTTATTTTTTTCCCAACAAAAGAATCCATAGCTACAAAATATTTTCTCTATAAATGCCCTTGTTCAGGAATAGGGTCAAAGTTACACTTGATAATCAACCAGGATTTTATTGATCGAGCAAAAATATTATCTGTTAACATTCCTAAGATACATAGAAGCTTCTTTTGGGGTTGTTTTGGTTTTTTTTTTGTAGTCAGAGAGACACTCCGCTTAGCCATCAGCATTTACAAAAACAGCAGTGCAGACATGTCAAGTTCAACATGTTTTCATTCTGTGTTCCCAAGCTCAGCAGTTAGACCGTTCATTAATTTCCCCTTTTCCTCCACACACCGTCTGTGCACCTTATTTATATTCACCTGCTGCCAGTTTAACACCCTGAAGAGGCACACCTGCAGGGGCAGCAGCTTCACGTTACTGCTGCTGGACACCATGCTTTAGTCCTTTCTAGGAGAACTCTTTCTGCCTAAGCCCTGAGTCACGTGAATCCCACGCTGGCTGCACTGCCAGCTTCTTTGGCTGGCTTGAAATCTTCACCCAGCCCTGAGCTGGCTCCTCCAGTTTCTCCAGCACTGCATATCATTTTACCTTCTGATTTCACAGGCCTGTGTTTATGTCAGGAAACAAACTATCCTGGCAGAGTCTTTGACAAAGGTTGCCATCTGTGAAACAGAGAACAGCCCTTCTCTTGAATCACAGAGCTGTTGACAATTGGTTTCAAATCATGTTTCTTGCAGTCGCTTCCCTCCATGTCCACCCTAAGCAACCTACAACATATGAAAAAGGCTGTTTACCACACAAAGAGCCTTTTGACTTGAAGAGATAGAGGAAAAAAGGAACTGATCCACAGGTCAGCTCCTATTCCTTCTCCTCGGAACTTCAGTAGAAACTTCAGGCTCTGGAAAGGTAGTTCTCCTCCTTCATTAAATCCATGGTTCAGTTTCTTTAACACTATGTGTAGCCAAAGCCCCAAAGGTAGAAGTCCAGCAACCTTGCTGTTTTGGAGCAGGAGCACATGCAATAAAATTAGAAAAGGAAATGGGTTCATTGTGTATCTGCTGGTGTTTCTTAGCAGCAGCCACACCTGCTTGAGCCTGGGCTCAACTCCAGTTGGCAAGAATTCTTGTTAGCAAATTCATGGACTCGAATATCACTCGAACCTTCAAAGATCAGGATAGCAGAAAAATTTCTAAACATAATTTATTTTGTCAATAAGCCCCACCTTCAGAGAAGAATCTGCAAACCCTATATGCAGCAGAAATGCACAAATGGCAGTCTTTATTCATGTCAGAACCTTGGAAATACATCATACATCCATGGCCACAGCCCCTTGGGCAGAAACTGGAAAAAATGGATTTAATGCATCACGTATGACACCCCTCTTTGTTAGACTGTTGGGTATTCAGAGGTGGGTAAGGCTGTTCTCAGTATATGGCATATGAAGAGTGGTGAAAGCACACCAGGAGAGTAAACCCTGTGTTGTTCTTGCCACATGTGCACTGTGAGGTCTAGCTCAAAGTTCTGGCCTTTATACACTAGGAAAATTTGCAGATGAAATCCCTTAGTCAGTGAAGTAGAAATAAAAAGTCCATTCTTTTAAATGAAATCAGTATTACTCCTGGCTCTGATATAGCAGTGTGCAATCAAAAGACTTCTTGAAATTGATGAAGTCCACAGATTAAATTGTATAAGTCACAGAAAAAAAGATTTCTAGTTAAAGTGCTCACAGTTATGAACATAACCAGAGTGTTACGTTCTATGCAATAATTTAAATTGTCAAATCGAATGATGAAAGTGTAAAGCAGCACCATACAGTGTTATCTGTCACAGGATATTTATGAAAAACAGAGAAAAAGGTCTTTAAGTACTTAGTCATTAAATAGCAGGTCGAAGAATAGGTTCTAGTATTGCTTCCAGCTAAAGAGAAGAAAACCTTCCCCGTTTAGGCAAGAGTGCAGGCACATGAGAGAAATCTAAAAGGTAACCAATGCTAGGTTGGTTCTGAGTTTTGTGACATTTATATTTTTATTGAAGGCAGAGATTGTATACTAATTTCTATTTAAATTACTTATTTTGAGCTGTTTTTTAAGGAGGGTGTGGTACAGAGCAATGGCTTATGCAGTGTGGTATTGATTTACCTACATAAGACTCCTGTGTATTCCTCATCTATCTGTACAAGTAACCAGTGAAGGCAGCAGAGAATTCAGAATATTTGAACAGTTTTCTTCTTTCCTAACTGTGCGCTGCAATGCACATACTCTCTGACAAAGAGTGAACTAACTTTATCAATGTGAGAAACCCCACATAATCTGATTGAACCACTTGTATGCTAAACATTAAACCATGTTTTAATACCTCGTTGCAATGAGAGATCAGTTATCACCCTTCCTCATGCACGGCGCTCAAAGAAAAGAAAATATAATGAAAGACAAGCTTAATTTACAAGTTAAATTAGTTGGTTGTCACCTAAACCAACTAAGAATTCCCTGTTAGATGCAAACTTTGTGTATCAAGGCATACACACTGAATTCATTCACCTCTCCCGAGTCACAGTACATCAAGAGATGCTTTCCTACAGAGGAAAGAGGTTACTGACTCTGGACATAATTTTGTCTTCCCTGTCAGAGATCATTTTCACACAGAAGCCAATGGTCTGCAGAGGGGAAAGAACTTTGGGAACCTGGTGCTGTTTGAACCGATAATGGCATTGAAATGCTGAAAAAGAGAGAATGGATGGGTGACATCAGTCACAGGAGGTGAAATGGTGAGGTCACTTGAGTTAGATGGATCATGGAGAGTAGATCTGCACTTTGTCCTTTGTGCTCTCCAAGGTATTATTCAAATACAATTCCTCTGCACATTGTGTGGCATTTGCTAAGATTTTAAGTGTGGTGCTTTTGAGCATGACCCTAGGAGAAATTATCATGACCAATATGGACAAGTATTTCCATAAGGCATATTGTCATTTTAATCTCGTGTAAATAGTGGCAATTCAGAATTATCCACTAGAGTGAGGTTTTATTGTATTTTATACTTTATGCCAAATATACAAATGATTTAAGTAATGGTTTTTCTAACCAGACTAAGACTGTATCTTCAAAATATTAATTTTAGAATATTAAAACTGCTCCTTTAAGCAAGAATGTGCTTTCCCATTTTTGACAAAAACACAGCCAGAAACAGACTCCTCCATGTCTGTAGAGCTTAGTAAATGCACAGATACATTACAGTGCTTTCAGTTTAATTTCCACTGAATTACTTTATCTCATGTTAAAATTTTGCCAGAACATACTATAAGAGACTATTTAGATACTGTAAGGATTAGGCATTACTTCCATACAAGTAAATAATGGGACCAATCTTCTTCTGAAAGCAGTGGACCACTAATTAATTTCCCAAATGTACAGCATACAAAGGCTGAAAAAAAAAATAGCAGAGAAGAAAAAACAAGATAAGATGTATCTTACCATATGTATCAAATCCTTCTTTAGAGATCAAGGATGATTCAGTTGAAGGATTCAATAAAAGACTAAAATTAATATAATTTTTTAAAACCATGCATCTAGAAACACAAGATTTCCTCCAGACCCCCCTCAAGCATTGCTCTGTGCTCAGCAGAAACAGCAACAAAACAATATGGATATCTATTTAAAATTAAATTTCTCTGAATTCCTTTCACCACAACTCTGGTCTCTAAAATCTTCATTCTGTTTTGACCGCTGTACAGAAACCGTGATTTGATAACTCATTCATAGCCCAGCTGTGCAGGAACTCTGTTTAGTGCAAAGCTTTGCAAAAAGGAAAAAAAAATATCTTATTTGACCATGAACTTTAGATGATCTAGTTAGCGTTACTGTCAAGCATCCCGCGGTCTTTTTGAAAAGCAGGACTTGTCCATGTTGCCCTCTGGCCAACTTCAGTGGGATTGAAGCACTAGCGAGAGCCATCAAACTGCCTGACAGCTTGTCACCAGTGAGACTCCATTAATTTACACACATTTTCCACTGTTTGGCATTTACCATGATAACTCTTTTCTTTCCAAGCAGCTCCTGTTTGCATTTAACACTCGGGTTAATTTTCATCAGAGTTTAAATTTAGCCATCAGTTATTTCAGGGGAGCTGTCAGCCAACATATGGAGGAAAAAAATCCTTCTGAATTTATAATAAAGTGGAATCTGTTGAATGTGAAACAAAAAGCAACTGCAATATACTGCAAGGCCCCGATGGGGGGACCAGGGTCAGCAAAGAATAGCAGAGTGGATTAGTTGTTCTATTCACCAGAGTGGCACCTGAGCACCTCAGGAGCTTCTTGATATATCAAAAAATGATGGAAAGACACAGTTCAATTTGTCCCCCTTTTATAAAGGATAATTAACCTGTCAGTCTTGCTATTTTAACAACTTCATTAAATTGGAGCAGAAATGGGTGCAGGGAGCCCCTGTCTTTTTCCAAAATGAGCACAGGGCACTTGTTTAAATTGTTGAACAGCCACCCTCTTCCATCTTCCTCTCCCTTAGAATAATGTGATGTTATTTTAGGGGTTTTTTAGGTGAAATTGAGCACCTGTTCTTAAAATATAGCACTAAGATTGTTCTCACGTGGCCAACACTAGGAATCATTTTAACTCCAAAGGATGAAAATAATCAAACATGCAAACAAGGAAAATTGCATCAATTAAAGATGGAGCTTACAGGGTTGCTGTAACACTTCCAGCATCCTGTGATCTTTCTCAAAGGTGAGATGGCCTTCCCAGGCAAGAAGGAAAGAAACAAACAAAGTCTCTGTTTCTTCTGGAAAATTGTAAACTTTATAATTTGTGTCCTGAACTGGACAAAAATGTTGTCTGTAAACTAAAATGTCTGCAGGCAAGTTTATATTGAAAAGACGAAAAAAATCAAATTAATGTATACACCTCTGGAAGACACATTTAGGATTTCATAAATAATAGTCCTTATAAATAATTAACTGGATATGGGCTAAGTCACTGGTCAGTCCAAAATCTTCAATTGGGATATAAGTATACTACACCATCTGCAAGGTCCATTTTTTCCACACTATAATATTTTCCTCTCCAGAGCCATTTTATGTGCACAAAAGTTTTAAAGACATCAGAGGGAGAAAAACTATTTCCCAGAATATCAGCTTTCATAAAAACAGGAAGAGTAAATATTCTCATATACTGCACTGTAATCTTGCATTTTAGAAGTCACACATTTTCTTGATGATTATTCAGAAAAGCCGGCTGATATTACCAAAAAAAAAGAAAAAAAGAAATAAAAGGAAAAAACCCCAAACCAAATCAAACCCCCACCCCTTCTGCCTAGTTCTATGCAAAGAATCTCATCAGTTTTATCCAGAAAATAAACTTTATGTGACATGACCAAGTCTTCAGATGAAAATAATTATATAGATTCACTTATTGCAGGGGTGACCTGAATAAATAAGTTTGCCATAATCTAATTATAAGTTGAAATTATAAATTAGTCAAGTTAAGGTAATTATCTATTTTTGGCTTTAGGTTTTGCTTGCTTGCTTGTTTGGTTTTAAATGTTGATATACATTCCATCACATAAATAAAACTCCATGGTCAATGAGAACAGAATTTCAGCACCTGAACAAACCAGAAGGAACATAACTGGAAGTTATTGCCACCACAAATTTCCTGTAAGAATAATAAAACTTACTCTATTTGTATGAATTATTTTTATGGACTGCTTCAGTATCTTTTAACCATAAGTGACGTACTAATGAAATAATGGGATTACCCTCTAATTCTGTACCTACAGACCCATAAATGCACCTTCATTTTAACATTAATATTCTATTTTTAGAATTGTATACAGATTTGTAACTACATTTAGAAGTCACTTTAGATTTAGTATTTTAATTTTAATTTTAAAATTCAGGAACAGAGACTGAAGATATTCAAGTGCCAGAGCAGATTAATGTGCCACAATGGACTTGCACTTTAGCTAGATAAATATGCATAACTGGTTTGCCCCACACACGAATAAAAACATAAAGATAAATTAGTTTAAAATACGACATTATCATTCCCAGTCTTACAAAACAAACTAAATACCTACTAGTCGGAAGTTGTGGGGAGTGTTCATTCACACAACAATATAAGAAAAATCTTTGTACTTCAAGTAATGGAGAATCTTAGTTTTCTATTATTTTCTTATTATTATTTATTGTTCTGTAGTAAAAAAAGCAGCTGCACTTTGATAAACTGAAGAGTGAATTTAAATACTGCATAATCAAGAATCTATTTCACAAAGCACATGCTTGATGTAAACTTTTAATTAAACACTTGTAATTCAAAACTTTACAAACTGATAAAAGACTAAATTTTTCCTCCAGTCATTTGCTATCTTTTCTGGTTTTATTTACAACATTTTTAAAGAAGATATCTGGTGGGCTTATAGCCTTCATTATATAGATAAAAGATGTGCAGCCCCAAACTTAACGTAGTAATTGATTTGGCATATTTTGTATCATTCCAACACAGACCACATGTCTACCTGCATTTGTAAACAGAAATTAAAAGCTTGATAGTCTCTTCCACAGCGTTACTGGGAGAGTCAGAGTGAAATTCAAAATGGCAACTGTTCTTGCCACTGGTGGTTTTCCAACTTGTACACTGCCTCAAAAATTGGGGTTGCAGACATGGAATGTCATTATTTCACCAGAGCACTGACATCCCACTTTTTTATACAACTTGGCATGTTGTTAGCTTTTTCTTTCTAAAGAAAAGCCCAGGGGCCAGAAAGAGAGGAAGAATCCTGCGCTCTGTTAGATGCACAAGCAGGGATAGCAGGAGAGACACAGCAGTGAAGAAAGGAAATGGCTCAGATTCCTTGTGAAATAATGTTAGAGGTGTTACGAAGGCAACAGAAGTGAAAAGCTATCAGTCAAGGCTTATTGGACATCCACTAAAAGGAAACGAGTACAGCAGGTGTAAAGTTTGAGAAGTGATTACACAGATCTTGCTCTGTATTTGAAGCAAAGGGGAGAGCCTCATGGTAAGGTTTCTATAATGAATATGTATCAATTTGGTGCCTAATTATTCAAAAAAGTAGGGATATGTATGAATGGAGGTGCATGTGCATATAAATCACTATTTCTATAAATAACTGGATTTCCCTTCCATTCTCCAGCACTCTTTCTCTTTTACCCGCTCAGATTTGATGATTTCAGTTACTTTATACTATTTTTTTATATCATACTCTTACACAATCATATTTCTGGTTTAAATTTTAGCCATATATCTAAGAGATCTCCTATAAGAAAGTACACTTATCAAGGTAATTTATTAACGTGAGATATTTAAGTGTTCACTAAAAAAATGTTGATGAAAGTCTAAACTAGGGACATTATGACTACTATGACTGGTAATAGGAAAGCAAGAAAACTGTGGATGGAAAACACACATGGATACCAGAATGGACTTTCATGTTTAAAGAAATGCTTAAATTGTCTTAGATTTAATAATTATAAATTATACACTTTAAAAACATGGGTCAACTATTCAGTAGTTGCAGTGTCTTTATAGAACACCAGAATTTTTTTCCTGTGATGACTGTATTTTAAATTGCAATTGGTTTGTTCCAGCCTTAAAATGAGAAATGCAATTAAAAAAGAATGAGAAATATAGCACTTGCTATCCCAAGTTTTGAATGGGTATTAAGATTTGCTAGCTGTCCTCATATAACCACATAAACCTGACACCATATTAACATGGGGGTGATTAGGAGTTGTGTTATCATCCAAACTACAGGCCAAGCCAGTTTTGGGTCAAAATTGAAAAATCTTAGTTGATTATATTTTTAACTGTGGTTTCCATGTCCCTCTTAGCCCAGCATTCTACACTGCAAGATAAAATAAAAATTTAGGAGAACTTAGTGCGGTTGGGCTTGTGGAACAGGATCTGGAATCACATCAATGCTTTGGCCATCATTCCTTCTCTGGAGAGAGGAAAAAACCCAATTTATTCTTTCCTGATGTAAAAGCAACCAGATTGTTTCAGTGGTGTTATAAAATTCCAGCCCAGAGGAAAATTACTGGTGAATCTCAGAAAATACAGTAATGTGGGTATACTTGGTACTATTTCATCTTCTGTTGCATGAAAGTTTTTCATAAGGCCAATACTAGCCAGTATGATCTGACCTGACCCTCAATGTAAATGATTAATAATTCTAGGGAAATGCCAGGTTCAAATATTGATACCTTTTCCCTTTCAGAGCCCTTCCATACTCATGGTGCAAGTTTCTAAGCTCCTTCCTGAAGCAAGTATCATCTGGTGACCATCCAGCAGCAACTCAATCAAGTGTGATGGAAATATAAATCAGTAAGTTCAATACATAAAAGTGAAGAGATACTCAAGAGCTGTTAAAAATTATCAGATCCATCCTTTTGACATCACAATGCCAAACTTAAAAACATTTTCTCCAGAATGGTTTAAAAAGAATGAATATATTATTTCCACCACTTCAATTTTACACGTTTAGACACAACTTTCTGCCTCTTAATTGTTCCCTTGATATTTAGACCAACTTTATTATACTATCCAGCTTTAATCCTTTTTTCTCCTGCTTTGATTGGTGTTCATGGCTACTGCTTGAAAAGTGTCAATAAAATGAGACTAGAAATGTTTTACATTGATGAGCCAGGGTCTGAGAGAGGCTTCATCCTGGAAGAGACTGCAGAGGAGGATAGAGAGGATTTCCTCTGGGCTTGCAGCATCAAAAAATCCACAGGAGTTATACTGTTTTTTTGTGAGAACACATAATTTTGATAACATATATGTAAAGCACCTCAAGGACTCCAGAACAGAGAATGAAATTTGAATTTAAAGTAGTTGGTGAGCAAGATGCAGTGACAGATAAGAGAAGGTGTAACAGCCTGTCTGTAGGCTTTGTCTTTCCCAGGGACTTTTGAGTTTGCTTGGACTGTGCACCAGAACAAACACTTGAGAGAGCTGACAACTCCCCATGGTTTTGGAAAAGCACAATGAGCACTTTTGAAACAGATTTTTGACATGATCTTTTAAGGGTGTAAAGGGCAAATATTTGATTAGATCATGGTCTCCTGACCCTCTTACTTTTAATGGGCATAGAGAAGTTAGAGCTAATTATTTGGTAACTGTCAGATTTTTGCCCACCGTAGCATGAAATCCTGTTGTGATGAGCATGTGATAACTGACAAAAAATAATCATCTGCTATCAAGCCTGAGGTTCTGCAGCTGCAAAAAAGAGCAGTCTCATGAAATGAGCAGTCCCATAAAATGTCAGTGATGCTACTCACTGGAGAAAGATTGCAGCATCACAACCTTACACAGCCATCTAAAGCAATAATGTGATGCTATAACAAAACAAAGTAGACAGTATAGATGGGAATGACAGCCACGGTATAAATCCAATCCCTTACTTCTGAGAATAAAACTGACTTTCTCATTGATCTTCTTTTTAAACACACTAATATTTGCTGTTATTATTTTGTGGATGTGTATGCATGTACTGTCTGCAGCACCTTTGCTAGTAAGCACTGCAGAAGGATCTTTTATATTTTTAAAGTATTAATTTTTCAATTTGAATGCTTTTTTTAGCATTTGGAACTTTTACTTTTACCAATATCTATCCATAAATTCCAGTTTTTGGGGTGTGACACCTACCCTGGCACATGCAATCTATTAGCTACAGTTGAAGAAAAGTAATTTTTATTGACATGTTAAGTCCTAACCACAGTGCAATAAAACCTTTCCTTTCATAAAATAATTTTACATGACAGATATTTTATTAAAAGTGCTGTATACATCTGTGATTTATTGTATATGCTAAAAATAATAAAAAAATCAACTGCATATTTATGCAGAAAACAAGAATTTATATCTCAAAATGCAGTTGGGATTCAACTGGTATTTCAATACTGATGTATCTGCATGCGTGTAATATGGGTCCTTTTGTCAGAAAGCTGGTTATAGGGAGACCAAAGCCAACCAGAATAAGCAATTCCCCTCAAATCTAATTTTATCCCAACTCTGTATCCTAACTCTGGATAGGCAAAATAAATACCTCTTGTTGGAGCAGTTCTCTCAGCAGGGTTTTAGCAGCAGGGATGGAAAGAGTTTAGATAAATAAAAGAACCACATGGGCCACTGACAAAGGTGGAAAGGTATTGATGATGTATGGGCCACTGACCATATGATTTGAAGGAAACTACACTTCACTTTTCTTCCTCAGATTGCTGCAGAAGCCAATCCCCTTGACTGAACTCTCTGACCTCCAGGCTGAGCCCTTGTGTTTCCTGTCTGGTACACATGAAAGTTTTCTGTGTAAATAAGCAAGTTTTGGTGAGAAAGAAGGAGAAGCCTGTGCTAGATTTATCTGGAACCCACTGACTATAAACTTAAAAAGGCTTGCTATACTAGTTCACTGACTTAAAAGTGGAGGAAAGACCTCTCTGGGCCTCCTGCATGAGGCCATCAAGGTGATCCTGCTACTTGCAAAATTCAGAGTTAATCTTTCAGGAGAGTGAACTCTGGGTCTTTGTTCAAGAAAGGAGACACAGCTGAATTGCTTTTGTTTAGATTTTTCTAGGGGTGGTTTGCTGCTAATGCTCTTAAGGCAGTGGGTGTCATAAATACTGATGGGAGTGTCTGTTCAACTCTCCATCACGGAGTGACGCTAGTGAGGTTAAATGACAATTGAAGTTTTCAGCTCAGGTGCTTGGCTTGTAGCCACTGCCACCAACATACACATTCAGGATTAGGAGTCTATGCCATGGGCCAAAATAAAATCATGAAACATCTCTTCAGTGAGTGATCAGAGATAACCTAGCAATGTACATTTTTGGGAGCTTTGGAAGGCAGGGGGCAGACACACCAATAATTTAACCCTATCTGCTTTGGTATGTCAAACCTATCATACTGCTTTAAAATGGGATATTTTTTTCTTTTAGGTTTATACAGGTAAAGGAACTGAGCAGATATCAAAACAGGTTCAAGCTACTGATGAAGTGGAGCACACTGCTGTGCTAGGTTCTTTGTATACCTAACACACTACATGTTTTTGAGGCAGGGAACATCTGAGTGGCTACTGTATATTTGTACCCCAATTTATACACAAAAAGAATATTAGCAACCTGATATAAGGGCAGAAGTTGAACCATTCCCTATCCCAGTGTACACCATGTAGCTCTGAAGTGTTATTCTTACTTACAGATCATTAAACTCTGTCACTTGCATAAACCCCATCTTTTAGCTCCTCTTAGGAGGATGCTTAATGCTCAAAGATCTTTTCAGGTAATTCAGGATTCATTTCTATTTCTAAACATATTATGAAACTGGTAATCTATGTAGGAATATATGCTTTGGGAGAGGATAAAATCAAGCAACTCTAGATAGCTCTCCTGGGAATTACAGAGGCAGTAATTCAGATACAAAGGCTCTTCTAATTCCTGTGTCCCAGTGGCGTTTGACAGATCAGCCTGGGTGAAGTGCTCTCCTTCTTGGAGAGCCCTCTTGTCTGGCTTGAGAAAACCACTGGAAAAACGGATGTTAGAGAAATGCATCTTCTATTAATCAACAGATCAAATATGTTTATTTCCTCTGCCAAAATAAGTCTGTGAGCCCTGTAATTTTTTTCTTTGTTTGCAACAAAGAGCTAACAGATAAATCTTGAGTTTCTTCACTGCATTTCTTGTGTGAGTTAATACAAGAGAGGTAATTTACAAAAAAAGATTACTGTAACTTATTCTCTTGCTATGACACTTGTAAGCATTACAAGGCAATACATACTTGACATATTTGTATTACACTACATCAGATTTCTCTCCTCAGCAGCTGGTACCTGGATATTTATGCTGTGCACTGATTTTTTCAACTGTGAGTGCATCTAAATATAAGGAGTTCACTATATTTTAATAGCATTCATAATTCTGTGAACACACTGTTACAGTTACAGTTAACTGTGTGTGCACAGTTAAAATTATTAATACTATTAAAATTTATTCAACTCCTTATATTTAGATGCAAACCTATTAAAAACCTACTCCTGACAAACGAAAGCTGTGTTCCAGGTAACCTGATGCTTCGTATTTCCCAATATTGTTGCTGTCTCCATTTGCTGACAGAAGTAATCTACACACAATAGATTAAGTCACATATTTCAGTAACCACCTCTGTCTTTCCAAGCGAGTGACCCACTATGCCTGTGTATGGGGAGGCTCTGGGAAAGGCACCTGTGGTGAGGAATGAATATTCTAATGTTTCTGAACCTTTTGGTGAAGGTGAAGGGGGCTTGTTGAAAACATTGCTGTGAGCAGATGGACCCCTGAAACCATCTGCTATCGAAGCAACTAAATGTTCAATGATGCATTACGAAATTATTTAGCTCTCAAAGAGCCTGAAAGTAGTTAGTAATGATGGCATCTGTACTGAGAGCAAACAACCTATTTATATATGATCTATCACTTCATAAACCGTTTGGAGACCATCTTTTCTTAAAGCAGCAGTAGTCTTCTTGACTCCCAGAATAAAATACCGAGTTGCATGCATGAACTTGCAAAATCCTATCTAGTTCATTTTTCTTTCTTGTAAGAGCACACTCTTTGCTGGTATGTGCTGGAATTGCTGGAATGCAAGCTTGTTTTTTTGGTAGAAAGGATTGTACTGGGTTCTAGAGCTGCTCAATCAGTGCACAAGCATAACAAGTGCAAAAAAAACCGCCACAAAACACTAATATTTTAACAGCCTTAATCTAATAAGGATCTTATGCTTTTCTTTCCTGTGAAAATTTTCATCCTATTTAGTTGCATTAGTAAAGTAACAGGTCTTTAGGAATCAAGGCTTCTAAATAGGAATTAATTTTTTATCTATTTAGGTGATTCTTATATGTTATATAGTTACCATGGTAACTATTAAAACTTGTTTGTGTGAATTTGGTTATGTCCCACGTATGTAGTCGATTGCTTATTAAATATATAAAGATGTTATAGATTGTATAATAGATGTTTTTGCACCTGAAAAGCACTATATTTTTAATTATTTTTTTGTTTCACATATTTCTACAAAAATGAGCTTTAGATGAAAATCTATTCCAGCCTAAGTGATATTACATTTTCTTTCTACTCCAGATAATCAGATCAGAGGAAATTATTTCTTTTTCTCATTTTCTCTCAAAATTACTAAGCATATTTAAAAACTTACTTAAAAAAATGATGTCTCATCTGAAAGTTCTTTCAACTGTATAAGAAACCTGGATTTCCATAAAATCTCTGTATATAAATATGAGGAAGTGCAGCTCCAAGTTTTAAGCAGAAATCCCCATTAATATAAATAGTGACGTATCAACATTAATATCAATCAGCTCTTCCGGTCCAATATCTTTGTTGATGTTTTACAAGTTATTTTCATTCTTTATTTGGAAGCAACAGTCCTGGAAAGCAAAGGAGATTTTGTCCCAGGAAACACAGCAGACTAATAGGCAAACTGTAATGAAGCAGACCTGATAAGGTCTAACTTGGGCACGGGCAAGTCCCTTTGCAAGCACAGACTGCCCCATACCCAAAACCTTCACTGAGGCAAAATTAGCCCCCTGCAGAGGAAGAGATACATTGCTAATATCTGAAAATCGAGGAACAGTCAGCTAGATACCACTGACCATCTTGAGCTATGTTCTGATTTCTTACTCTACTTGCTCATTTACTGACCTTAGAGCCTTCTTTAGAAACTGCTCCACCCTCCCAGCTTAGAGCAGCCCCCACTGCAACCACCACCTCCCCTGGGATGCTTTCCAGCCTTAGGATGGTACTGCCTGGACTGCAAGCTCAGTCTCTAGCAGGGATCCCATAAACCTGAGCAATTTGGAGCTTTGCTGTAATAGTCCATCCAAGTGCTATGGAGAGGCAGAGCAGCTCCCACCCACTCCCTTGGCACACACTCCTCGTAGAGACTGCACAAAGACTGTTCATGACCCAGTCCTGAATTAAGCCTTTGCCATGTGCTTGCACTCCCAGAAACCAGTTACTCTATGCATATTTAAAACAAGCAAACATTGCTCAGAACAACACAGGCCTGAGTCACTTTGATTTTCAGGGAGAAACAAATACTTCCATCCCAAATATTTTGTTGTGGACCAGTGCAAGCCTAATTTGACTGTATTTTTCTGTGTCCTATCAGTTAAGGTTCAGTTTTTCAAATTAATATCTAGAAAAGGTGTTATTAAACTGTTAAAATATTTGAAGTTGTTATAAACTTAATGTGACACAGCATAAATTTATTCCTTACAGGCTTTAGAAACGTGAGCATGTGGGAAAGGGAAGATAGGACCAAACATCTTCTTTAAATGACATCTTTTTCCCAGAATGAAACTGTGAAGTGTTTGGTGGAATACTCTCCCCAGTTTCCTGTTCTTCTCTACAGACTTCAAGTCTACTTGACATGGAGGCTGCAATGCAAGTAGGACTGAAAGAAAAATTGCCCCCCTGATAGCTACACACACCACAAAAATTAGAGGACTGAAACAAAAGGCTGGAAGGTCTGGCTGACAACCTATATCCCTTTCCTCTCTACTACCTGTCAATCAATCACCAGTCAATCACAGAAAGCCACAATCAGCCACTTAATGACAGCCAGATGGCATCTACTTCTCATGAACTGTACTCCTGAAGTCATACTTGCTCCCTGTAACTAGCAGCATTTCCCATCCCGGGTCATAATGAGGTGTTTTTTGTATTCAGACACAGCCGTAGTGCCCTGCACCTCTGACAGGATGCCCCTGTGAGCAGAATACCTGCTCTGCCACATGCCTTGTTTTGCTTTAGAGGAAGAATCAATGCTGATTCATCCCTTAAACTTTGATCAGGGACAGACTCACTGGTTTGTGAATAAGAATTGAGAATAACTTGGAAATTTTAGCTGGCGTTCATTCTGCCTGCCTTATTTCTCTGCAGTCCTGACACAGGGAAGGAATCCATACAGAGACCAATGTGATCTTCTTCACATCGGTTTACCAATGATTTCAACCTTGACCCAAAGGGAACACTTCTTCTGGAAGTGACAGGTAATTTAGCTTTCTTGCTTAGTTCTGGGGCTCTCTTGTGGTGAATTATGTATAGTGCTTCTGTGATATGGACCTTTGTCCATGAAGAAACCAGACAAGGCTGTTAAACTGCTTTTAAAGGCATTTTATCCATAAACACCCAGCCGTCATGAGGGCCCTTTTTAACAAAAAAATTCTGCCTCAGGACAAAGTGGCAAACTCAGTTTTGAAGTGACCAAGTTTGGGCCCGTCAAGTATGAAGCTGGATTTAGGCCTTGCTGGCAGTGCCTTTAACTGAACTGAGGGGAGGCCAGAGGTTTTTCTCTGCTAGGTGATGGTTATTTTGTGTACTGGATTACAGCAGGTACATTTCAGTGACATAACTGAAGGCACAACTTGGCCTCTAAGGAAAGTAAAAATCTTCTGTGATAACCATACACTCTCTGAGAAATACTCTAAGATTTCTAAGTTCTCTAAGATGCATTGAATCCAATGTAGCAGAAGAGGCTTTTTTATGACCAAACTGGAGAAACATGGTTCTGGTGTGTGAATTTTAGCCTGAGATGGCCCTATTACTGACCACCTCTGCAGCATTCAGCAGCTGTCCACTTCTTTATTAAAAACATCTTGGAAATGGCTCTGTACAGCTGAGAAAGATAAGAACTGTGTTTTTTAACTATGGATTAACTATGGATTACATTACTTGCACGACCACACTTCATGGGACCTTTAAATGTGTACACACACCCTACTCACTAAGAAGTAATTATGTGTGCTGCTCAACAACAAAAAATTGCTTTGTTCAGAGTTCTTTCCAGAGTTTATTAAGTTCTTCCTGGCAATTTCAGCTCAGATGCATCCCTCCAGCTCACTCTCCTCTCACTTCAGGAAATCTTCCAGCTTTATCAGGCAGGTGCACAAGACCTTCACAAGAAGATTCCTCCCTGCATTTCTCCCATGCTTACATTTCGTGCCATAGCGCCATATCAGTGTTAAATATATAATTTTTTTTCTTAGCAATTTTAGAAGCTTCTCTCTCAAGAAATGTTGGAGGCAGATTCCTTGCAACTCAAGGACAGGCAGATTTTATCCATTAAAGATGGGATGTAAATGGAGGCAACCTTCCACAACATGCCCCTCTTCCCACATATACATACATTTCCAGCCTGGTTTCTGGAGTGCAGACAGAGAATCTCATTAGGAATCTAATATAATAAGGGCATGTAGATACTGGGGTTGGGGGTTGGAAATCAGATTAGCTTCATTACTTTATTCTGCACCTCGCAGCGCTTCTGCCAGTGGACAATTGCATTAGATCAGAGAGGAGATCAAAAGGCAAAAACTCCCCAGAAATGCTGCTGCTCATTTTCTGAGACAGGAATGGGAAAAGTGCACTGTTGGAGGACACAGACCCACGATAGATACCAGACACATTTTGGAAGGGCAGTAATTTTTTTCTTTGAACTTTGCCTATTGAGCTTTTGGTGTTTGCAAGGCCAGTCTAGATTCCAATGCACAGGGACATGACAGAAACGAAGCAACTTGTTCAAGTCTGAGCAAGTGGACACCCAAAGAGGCATGAGGAAGATGATATTCTAAATTCCAGACAGCTCCTACCTGCAGAGCTCTAGTGCATCAGTCACCATTATCTTTTCCATAGGCACTTTTTTTCTGGATACCTTTCAGCTTGGAAGGAGCTGCTCAGATGAGTTCTCTGCTTCAGCAGGGATAACCTGAGAAATGAACACAAAGGAGTGTGTGCCACTTGCCTCATAAAACACTAACAGCCTGGTCCAGTTCAACACCCTCCAGGAGCAGTCTTCCTTTACAGTTCTGAGAGGACACAGTTACTACAGAGGCAGCTTAACTGGCTGCCCTCTGTTACTTCAGTCCACACAATCAAGGCCTGAAGGCAGTAACTTCAGTCGTGAGAGTGAATCCCAGACTCCCATCTCATGTCACACCTTGCCTGGCAGTGGAAACTCGGCTGAATAAGACCTCTTGGCACAAGAAATGCCATATCCTCAGTAATGCACTTTATCATGCTCCTGATTTGCACTGAGGCAACAGTCACTGTGGATTGTTGCTGTTGTCAGCCCAGAACAGGGAAGATGATGTTCAGCAACTTCTACTCCACATCTCTATCTTCCCTTTAAAGAAGTCCAGACATCTGAGTCTTGATCAGAGAGCAAATCTGAAAGACTGACTTGGATGAAAGCAGAATAAGAAGCCCCTGGAGCTCATTCGGGGCAGGTAGGCCATGCTGATTGTACCCAAGGATGCTGGATGCACTGCCAAATCCCAATGCATTACTTTCATTCTTTTCCATTTGCTAGCATTGAGCATATATCTTCTGCACAGCTGGTGGGTTTTTTTCTTCCATTGCCATTTTCTTCTTCATTACTCCTTATGGAAGTTCTGTAATTTAAACAAGAAAAAGAAATGCTGCATGCTAAATGCTACTCCTATGACAAAAAGTCTACCCTCTACATATCACAGATAGGGAAATAAAAGGTAATGGAAATTTGAGACACAGGTGATTAAATCAGAAATATAAAGTAGAAATACAACTTATGTTAGAAACTAGGTGTTGCTTATGAAAACATCTTGTATGGAAGTAAAAGCACTATCAACCACATAATGCTCAGAAGATCAGCTTACTCACACTGCCATACACTTGGTGAAAGTATTACAGAAGTCCTGAATTCTGTTCTTATTATTTCTTCAATATTTAATCAAATGTCAAATGCAAAACCATCTAGTCATTTGTCCTCGAAGCAGGGAATTTTTAATACTCCATTTTCTGGTTCATAATATAACAGTCTTCAGTTTGCAAACAAAAGGATCACAGTCTAAATATATAAAAACCTAAAAGTGCTGTTCACATGAATTCATGCTCTTCATGAATTGAAGAGCATGAGGTCATGCTCTTCATCATTTCTATTTACTGAGACTGTAACTTTCTCTAGAATGCAAAAGGAACACAAGTTTTCATAGGTCATGCCAAGTTCACATATGCTGCAAAATTTTGCTTGATACTTAATTATTTTGTAACGTAAATGAACACATACTACAGTACTCAAGTACCTCTTGCCTCGTATTCTATGCCTTTCAATAAAATTTTACCTAGTCCAAAAATTTCTCCCTAATTTCAAAATAAGTATGCTCATTTAGAAGTTTTATCAACCCAGCAAGTACCCCAGAAGATCATCTGTTTGTCCCAGCCCTTTCATTTATTCCCATCAAATTCCTCTTCAATTGAGAAATTTAGTTCTACAGTTGTCTGTTATTGCCATTAAAGGTACACCAGTAAAGATTTTATTACCATGAGTGAAAATATATATGCTTCTTCAGAAACACATTTGCAGATGACAGAGAAACAGAAGGTATTAGAAAAAATGCAACAAGAAAAAACCTGAGCACTCAGGGGTAAGAAAAGACTAAACAAAGACAAGTTGCTTGAGGCAGTCAATAACATAAATACTCCAATAATGACAGCAATAGGAAGTTTTTCCAGCTGGTTTTTCACAAGCTTATACAGAAAAATCTATATTGCAACTTTTACTGTCAGAGTAGCTCTTATATATCATTCTATATTTTCAAAGGTCTAATAAAAAACATGCTTTAGGGTTTCCACAGGCTTCATGTACTTTATCCCTACCCTACCAATACCAATCAAATAGAAAGTATTTTCCCTGAATTCTTCTCAAGCTCTCTTCTCTCCTTGTTCCCAGGAGCATGCTGGAAATACCACAATTTGCCTGTGTGTTAACTTCTGAAGTGCCAGAAAGGCCTTGGAGGCAAGATGTACTGATAAAGAGAATCCTTTCTTAAAAGCTCAAGTCATTGGGAAGCTTTAATTAAAAATTGTATTGATTTTTTTCCATTGCTTTTAATGACAGCCACTAGTCTGTGGCTTCCATTGTTAGCCATTGACAGTTTAAGTAGTGAAACAAAGGGCACTTATACAGCACTTAGTGCAAAATTATGACTGATTAAAAAGTCATTTGTCATGGTAAGAGCATCTGCTTAGACTTTGCAAATTTTTAAATGCAGTCTTGCACACAGTGTGTGGGAAGGTGTGGTACATGCAAGTCTTCACAACCATGTCCCTCAGCAATTTCAATGCATTATTAAAGTGCCATGTGAGTCACGTTTTTTGAGCAGATGTTAGTTTCTCACAACATTTGCTTGAAGAAGAGGGAGTTCTGCTAAAGCTTCAGTGTTTGACCACACAGGGAAATGTAGTAAGAACCTGTGATCAAACCTTCCAAACATGTTACAAGTCTCAGAAAATAATCTAATATAAAAATACTTAAATATTAAAAATATTAAAAATATTTAACTCACAGCTCCAGTTCCTTTATTTTCCTGTCTTTCCCAAGGCAGAGACCTGCCTCCAGATGTGCCAAGGGTGCCTAGCAAACCGAGGTGCAGAAAGCCAGCTTAGATAAAGCAATGTTGCTCAATTGCTCTCAGTAGACCACAGTTACCAATATCCAAATGCCAATCCAATGCAGATACTAGCAGAATTTTAAAAATCATCTATCTATATTAATTAGTGATACTTACTTCCTAACAACAGTAATATTGTAGTTCACATACAAACATCTACAGAAATGGCACCGGGTAGTCACTGTGTAGGGCAAAGTTGAAAGAGATTTGAGAAATTTGAAGGACATTGAGCATAGAAATGACAGTGGGTGGAATTTGAATATTGCCCTCAGGCCAGTGTCAAATTCTGGGGCAAACAAGCAGTCTGCAGTCTTATTCTTCTGCATGAGTACACAGAGGGTTTTATATTTGTTAATTCCTTTAAAAGAAGATCCAATTGCATATTCTAGACCATTTCCTTTTCATCGTACACATATTGGAAGCTTCAATCATTTCCTGGAGGCATTTACCCACTATAAGCTGAGCCCAAATATTATTTCCAGAGATGGTGGGTGTGTTTTGCACTATTTCCTCTCCCTTTGTCTGGAAATTGCTGGGAAACATTTTTTTTCAGAAAGATCCATGCTCGCTGTTCCTGGCTTCTTGACTGCTGTTTCTAAGCTGCCTTTTTTAATGGACTTCAGATCAAGCTCCATAAAGTACTTTGTCCACAAATATATGCATATGTATATATTTCATAAATTTGCATTGTTTACTCTAGACATGGTAAAAATGTGCTCCTACTTCTATTTTCTTGTACCTTTTGCCAGGTTTCACCTTTTCCTCTCTTCAGAGAGATACTGTAGTATTGGACCCCTTCTCAACCTTCACTTAAGATCAACTTCTCCAATAACCTAAGTTTTGAGGAAGGATAGAGTCTTGTACCTCAAGAATTTGAAAAACACAGGAAGAAAGAACACTATTACTCATAAAGCACAATTATTTTTGTGCTGGTAGTGAGATAACAGAGTATATACAGTCAGTATAGCTTTTTGATAAGACAGTATTAGCCCTCTGCTGTTAAAAGAAATTTGAGCCAACAGGGAATGCTTCTACTAAGTCAGCACTTAATGCCATGCTAACAATGAGGTTTTGATTTCTAGTCAATCACTCTAGAGTCAGTCTTATTCTACAGAATTTTGTTTAGAAATTCATGTTCATTAGTGTAGAGATGCATAGGCCAACAAGGAGGTGTTTTCTCCCTATAGTAAAGGACCTTGATAAATATTATTTATCAAAATATTCTACTTCTCTTTCCTCACAGAGGTTACAGATAGAAATTAGTTCAGCTCATTCATTTGCTGTTTGTTGTTTTTTTTTTAAATGAAACTGCCTCATACTCATAGTAAGTTGTTAGCAACTCCAAATCCACAAAAGGAGGAGAGATGAAAATTCCAAATGGCCAGTGAACATCACATTAGTTCATTAGCAGCAAAGGCATGGTCAGATTCAGTAATAATAGGGGCTGTTGTAACCCCTGGGTATGTTTTCTTAATGTTTTTCCCCCATATCTGATTCCTGAGAAGGTTTTTATAGTGCTCTGGTCTTCGGACAATTCATTCACCTGCTAGTGTCTCTGCATATTACAGAAGAACCAAAATTTGGCTGAAGTTCATAGCTCTCTTAAAGGTGTGTGCATTCCCATTCCTGACAAGAAGATCGGCCTTAAAAATTCTAGTTCAGTACAGTTTCTCAGCAACATGATTTTAAAAAATTTCCAAGATATAAAAGATATTTTTCCTTATTAATGTGAATTGAAATAGCTGTATTATTTTGACTAAGATTGTCTGAAGCCTTTTTCGAGCTTTTAGCATGTATTAAAGTGTCAAATTTTAGTTGTTTGTAACTAACTCATATGAGCAACAATCTCAATATTTGATGTGGTTATAAATAACTAAACACTGTGTTTTGGCAGGATTAGCAACTGTAATACTAAGCAGTCATAGCTGATTCTCCTGCAATCTACAAGAGATTGTTCTTGGAAATTTTCTAGAAATTTTGGCCTAGATTTTAACTTAATGGTAACTGACTTATGTGCCATAAAAATTCATAAGATATGGAAAACAGCAAATGAATGCTTTGTAAGTGAACTGTAATTATGTATATTTTGTATGTGGTGAAGAAACTAACCATGTAAATGATGACAGCTAATTATATACAGCTCTCCTGGGCATCAGTCTCACTCTCCCTGACAGCATACTCCTCTTTAAGGGTTTTCCTTCTTTGTATATAGGCCACTATTTCTGAACATTCCTTAAGGGAATTATGCTGTTACCTTTGCACTGGTTAAATGAAAACTAAATGTTTTTTATCAAAGAAATCCTTAGTGTAATCTAACTAATTTCTCCCTTATTGTGCTAATGAGTCAAATCCAGCTCTTCTTCTTACTGGTGTCAAGCCAAACTAATTCCAGTGATTTCAATGGAGTTGCTATGGATTTACACAGGCAAAGCCGTCAGTTGATATTTGGCTGCTGGTTTTGCTCCCCTGGCAATCTCCCCTGGAGATTACAGCCTGCAGAAGGAACAGTGAATCATATTGGGTCAGAGCAGGGTCTGCCATGGATGGAGTGGGTGGGGAAATGTGAGGAATTTGTGGGAAGCAAACCCTTTAAAATCTCCTGTGGAAGACCTCCTTCCAACTTGTTTCAGCTTGAAGGAAGGGGGAAGTGTGCATGGTAAGGAGTGGAAAGGAGGACAATGCAGGGATGAAGAAGGTCTCTTCACAAAAATCTAACTTCCGAGATTTCTTGCAGAATTGATCAGTGTTTTGGAATACATTTGAAAAGGTGTCTGGAGACATTGTCTATGGGTGGCCACAGCCATTTTGACATCCCTGCATCTTTGGAGCACTGTTGTTTTCCAAAGCTGTTCTGACTTTTCACAGACAACTTTCTCTAGATTTTCTCTAGGTTAAAAGTATGCAGAAGAGTCTACACTGTCAGGGATTACAGGAGGACTAAAGACAGTACACAGGGTGCAGTGCTTGTGTGTAAATCTGTTGTGAACTTCAAAGATAAAGATGGAGATTATACTCTCTCCCTTCTGCCCTGATCCTCTGGAAATTATGGAACTGGACTGAGAGAAGGAGATGGGAATGATACTCACCTCTATTACATAGTGGTTAAAAATTTCTCATGCTGATCCTGGTAGGCAATTTCCTCTCATTGTTATTTTTGTGGTCCACAAGCAGAAGATCTTCTTTGAAGCATTTGCTGAACAGTCCTTAAAGGAAATATTCTGGACATGAAGTGCAGGAAGTCCTTTACAGACCTCTGTACCTTGTCATGTTGCGATAACATGTCCGTTATGACTCTCACTAATACCACATGAGATAAGAAGTGAATGGATATGAATATACATAAATACATGTGCATGTTGTCTCTTGGAGGCCTTGCAATTTCTGAGATTGCTTGTCAGAGACCCTGCATTGCTAACAGATTTTCTGTTTCTCAGTGTTTCTCCAACTTCTCTCCATGAGCCCCAGAGGCCTGTGGCGAACCCCAGGCACATTATCTTATTCTTGCTAGAAATGCAACAAAAATAAATTTCCTCTTTAATCAATCCCCATGGTAAAACCAAAGCAACAAGTTTGCACCTCTTCATGATTTTTTTTCAGTGTTTCTGATATTGTAAAGGATCAATGATTGAACTTCACTTTCTCCTCTGCTGTCAAAGCTACCTCTGTTCTGCCCAGGCAGCCTGTTCTCTTCATATGTGCAAGACCAAGCCCAGCATTAAATGTGGTTTCACTCCAAACTGCCTCCTGACCCTGTCACTTTCCATAAGGCAAGTCCAGTGACGCACTTCTTCCATTTGCTCTTGTTCCTGCAATCTTGATAATTTCAGACTTTGTATGTAAGATGTCTCAAAACCTTTGAAAATACTGGCCCAATTAAAAAATTATAAGCCTCAGAAGCCTCCTCTTCTTCTCAAGAGCACACATACGTTCTTACCTGATACCCCTACCCCCATTTTTCATAGCAGATTATCTCATTAAGCAGCCATCAGTCCTATGAGTCCTAAGATGTTTGCCAAGGTCACACAGGTAGTTTTCAGCCGAGTCAGGAGTAGTTCCCATCTCCCAATTCCCAGCCCTGTGCTCTAGCTACAATTTCTTTGGAGTGATTTGTACACTCCAACAAACTGTACATTCACAAGCTGTGCATCTTGAAAAATGAATACAACCAATTGTGTTCAATAGCAAGACAGTTATATTTATATAAATGTCTTATGATTTACAGACTGACTTCTTCCTACTTTATTTCAGGCTACACATGATCAACCGTTACACTGAAGATAGAAATTGCTTCTTAATTTCAGAAGAAATATTTAGACTTGGATATTTAGTCTTGGATTTCTCATTTCTGTTATGATCTGAAACAGTGAGAAGGGTTTGCTGTTGTTTTTTAATAAATAGAGAGGTTCAGCAATCTCAGTGGGTGTAAATAAACATTGATGCTCATATACCAGTGGAGCTACACCATTGGTTTAGATCTATCCAGAATTTTGATGTGGCAGTGTCCCTTGAAAAAAATAAAATTAGAAAATTACCTAAAGGCATGAGTTAATCCTAGATTTGGGATACAATGCACATTTAGAGAAGGTTAGAAAAGGTATTTAAAAATTAAAGGAAATCTGTTAATGACAGGATCTGAAATCCCTGTATATAATAAAATATGGGGGAGAGAGATACATGATTCTTACAGTAGGTGCTTTGTTTTGTGTATAATGATATCTCAAATTAATTTTATTTGATGTCTGCATCTTTTTTTGTCTCATGTGAAAGAAGATTTGTTGGGTTTGTGGCATTCACTGTAAACACAGGTGTCTTGGGAGAGCTGCAGGTGTTCACCCTCCTCAGCTTATTCTAGTCCCTATGGGTATGGGGGAGGGTGGGAGGGGAACTTGCCTCACCAGAAAAATATTTTCTGCATGACCTTGAAAATAATGTGTAAAGCTCTGAAGCATGTGATTATGCCTTGGCATGTGAGCAGTACTTGGCCAATATATGACCTAAATGTGGTTTTCAAGTGCAGACACTGGGCTTTTTTTTTAGTGTTTGTGTTTATTTGTTATGCTTTTTGCTTTACTTATGGTAAAAAAGGGATTTGCACAGGTGTCAGTATTCACTGATATCTCCCTTCTCTAACTGGGGAGACTTCCTATACCAGGTCATCCTTTAGATATTACAGAGTAATTTAATACAGACATAGAAGATGAAGCCTGGAAACTTGGCCTCTGTTTTACCTCCTTTGGCACATCCTCATTCTGTCTTGATGTCCCTATGCAGAAAGAAAAGGAAATTTTGCACAGAAAGAGAAAAAACTCCCTTTCTCTTCTCCATTCATCAAAGCCCTTGGGACAAGTAGAAACAGAACAGGCAGTTTTGCTCCTAGAACACTGAACTAGAATGATTTCTTAGCTGAGAAGGCAGCTAACTCATGCAACTGTGACAAAATTCAAGCCATGCAACGGACGACAAAATCCATCTGATTTTTCTTGTAATGTCTCTCTTGCACATCCTCCTACCAGGCACCAGGTCCTCCTCTGAGCACAGCATCGTTCAGGAGACATAGGTGCTGGAAGCAGGGGAGGAGCAGAGTCACAGAGACCTGGGCTGCTCCTGGGATGTGGACACCCCAGAGAGCAATGCCCGTTTGGGGGAGAAAGAGGAAGATTCCTTTCAGAGTGTTGCTAATGATCTGCAGAGGAGCTGCACAGCAGTCATTTCACAGATACGATGGCAGGTCACTGCGACAGATGTTCCCAACATATGTGGAGAATTAATTACCCACTAGTAAACAAAATCTGTGATGCGGAGAGTCATTTTGTCCAAATTTCTTTCGATTTTGCTGTTATTAGGAGCTTAATTTTTCTTGATCAGCCAGACCCTCTTGAATTAAAGTGTTCCTTAATGGGCTGTACTGAACATTTTCTGAAGTGAAGTGCAGAGGAAAGTGGTGAGGAGTGGGTCAGGGGAGATGAGTTTAGTTGGAAGAGTTGATTGTGAAGCTGTACCATAGTGAGTGATTAGTCAATTATTTCATTAAAAGGTTGGATGCCAGTCATATGTTTTTTTAGGAAAAAATCTAATTGTTAACTTGCATTCAACAGAATTTATGCTTAATTTTAGAACATCCAGTACAATGCCTAAACCTTCTAGGGAAAGGATAGTATTTTGAGAGAAAGAGCTTTTGACAAAAGGTTTTATTTTCCTTTTCCATCAATATTCTGAATGTGTTAATGTCTCAGGGCCATATTGTGCCATTGATTTTTAGGCAGAACTCCCCATTTAAATCAATGGCAAAATCTGCTTAAAAAAAATCAATGGCATGATATGGCTCCAGGACATTAGAATGAAATTCTTATATTCATGACCCAGATAACAAATCAGAAGGCCATAAATCCCCTGCTGTTTCTTAAAACTCATTCAGTCCATCAATACTTGTAAACTAAATAGTGCATGGAAATGAACATACTTTAATAGAAGGGTATCGAAGATCAAAATATTTAGCTATTTTTGGTTGGTTGTATTCTCATAAATTACCCCCAGTGTCTCAGTTCTTGACACATTGCTTAGGATTTGAGCTCACCTCTCTCTTTTGATCCACAAAAAAGTAAATTGATATCACTGTTCTGCTGCTTATTCTAAGACACTTAATGTTTCTCCATTTTCCACAATCTGAAATTAATTAATTTCATGTCTGACAAATTTTATAGTACTGGTTTTCAAATGGGTATGATGAAACACATCTCTCTCATACACTGAATTTGACATACCTTGTAAAATCTTGGGCCCAGAAACAAAACTGGTGGTTTAGCTAATTTTTTTTTATTTTAATCTACGACATAAAATTTCATCACACTACCATTGGCAGATGAAAAAAAAAAAGTATAGGAATGGCAAAATCACTTCCTTTTGGCATCAAGTATTAATAGGGATTTTTAGCACCACTTATTCTTCAGTTTGGAAAACTGGAAAAGTTGGTGAGACCCAAGAACTGCTGCTGAATACATCAAGATGCCTGAATTTCTCAGCCACACTGACGAACTTCAGGTGCAGAAAGAAGCTCAGGTTCCAGCAATGGAGAGAAGTTAAACTGACAGATATTTGCCAGAATAGAATAAATGTTCAAGTGAAATCGAGCAGCACTAACATCATTATCATCAGAAAAGAGGTGTAGTGACGTAGCATCAAATCTTGATTCTGCTGTGAATTTCAGTTTTATTAAGTAATTTAGCCTATCTTTGACTTTCACCCTTTTTAAAATTTTTCTTTACAAATAATGTTTTTTTATCTCACTGCTATTTGCAAAGGACTTTGAGAAATTGCATCAAAATTCCCCATAAAAATCTAAACTGTTTATCAATCAATCCAGAATAATTAAATCACACAATAAATTGTATCCACACTCTCCTTCTAAAGTACCATTTGTATACATGCACATTTTTCAGACGTGAATGGGCTTGTGAGGGAGTTTTATTCCCAAAGGGTATCTCTGCTGCAGTGTTAGATGAAAGTTTAAATCCTGTGTGGTCCTTAGACTGCTCTACACACATCCCCCCATACACGCAGTTCTTGTAGGCACGAGAGCCCACAGAAAGGCACAGACTGAAGGCGGAGGGCTGCAGATAAACCTGTGATGATGTGTTGGTTGAAGCTCCACATTTGTAGGGGAGAGATGAGAGCTCAGTTCAGCAGAGTTCACCAGCTGGACTGGTAAACTGCTGTGCTGGACCACTCACTCCAAGTAGCAGGAGTGTTGCTTCACATCCTGGTTATCATCACTTGGATCAGGACATCTGGGATGCAGTACATCTAAGACACAACGAATAGAGGGGAGGAATTCATGTAACAGTTTCAGACATAATTGTGGCAGTGGATTTCCCCTCTCTGCTTTGGGGGAGATTTCAGCTGAGCATTGCTTATGTACAGAACATGGTTAAAAAGAGTTCAAGTGTGTAAATCAGAGAGTGTTTGTGTCACAAACTAATAGAAGATTCATGAGCCATGCTACCCCTCAAGTCTCTGTAACATGGAGATGCAATTTTTCCTTAGAACATTCTCATGTTCTGATAGATCTTACATGTAAAAGCACACAAAACCTCTGTGAATTATTATTGGTTCAGAATAACCTTGAAGTGAATTCTGTACTTTGCTTCCTCTTCTTGGATCAAAAGTCTTCACACTACATGCAGAAAACATATTCAGCAGCAGGCAGAAAGATATAAGTCACAAAATGCTTACATATGTCAGTGATGAAGACAGAAAACACCCTGCCTAAAAAAGGTCTGCTTTTTATTTCATTTCTTACTCTACTTATTGATTTTCTGACTATTTTTTCTACAGAGCTGACCCATCACAGGAAGTGCAGAACTCTGAATAAAGGTACATGACATATGACTACAGTTGGTATTAGTTTTCTGAGACCAGTACTCATATATTGACAGTTGACTTTTATCTAGGTAAGAGCTCTATGTGTTACATGTTTCCTTTCTTCAATATAACTCATTTTCCAAAGAACTGAGGTCCATCTGCAGAGAACTGTGCTAAGAGTAACTGAGAAATTTGTTTTCTGCTTGAAAGGGAGCTTATGTATTTATATGTGTGTGCATATGTAAACCTATTGGTTTTAAATAAGAAAGAACCTAGCGGTAGGTACTCACATTACTGAAATAATGGCTTATTAATTAAAAGTGAGAGCACACACACATCTAAAGAGAAGGTCTAAGCTTGCCATTTGCATTCACATGAAGCTACAGGACTACTTGAATGACTCGGGTCTACTCACCTGACTACACGTTTTAGGTGTGATCTGCCAGTAATCAGTTTGATCTGAAAAGTAAAGTGACCCTAAGAGAATTTTCAGTGCAATTCATGATCTGTCACAACTATAGCTTCACTTTCTAGCCCTCCTATTTGTAGAAAATAAATGTTTGACACAGACAAAATCTAATTATTAGTTAGACACTCTTCAAATCACACCAAATTAAGACCTCAGAACTTACCAAGCACCACCATTACTGCTGCCTGCAAAACCCTTCACCTCTGAAAGCCTTCCCTCATGATAGAGTATTCTCTGTGTGTGCTTATTTTTTCAGCCTGTCTTCTGCCTTATTAGGTATGCAGTAAATAAAGGTTCCGTGTTTTATGGTCTTGTAAGCATATGAGTGATATTTAGTGCATAATGATACTTCTAAAAAAGTGCAACATCAGTGAAATTCTGCCTTCTGTTGATATTTGTACCTGAAGTAGCACAGCCTAACCTAGCCATGACGACATTCAACATATAATTCTCAAATAATTATTAAAGCACTGATTTCAGAGTTATTATTTAAGTAAGAAAGTTGCAATATATTGGAATAAAGTTTGTAGACGATTGATTATCTTTGTCCAGAGTCCCTCTCCACTGTAGAATTTTGTCATGGCTCCATTATTCAAAATGCCAGCTAATAATATTAATATGCCTCGCCACATTAGCTCCTAATATTTGCTTACCTCCTGTGAATAAGAAATTAAATGTTAGATACAACTGAAAACCACCTCAAATACTTTAAACAGAATAGCAAGGATTTAAAGACCAAGCATACAGCTGAATATTCTTACTTACATAAGTAGTTCCTCTGAACTTTTAGGAACATCTGTGATATCAGACTCACACTTCAACAGACAGCAGTATGGACTTCATCTGCATTAATTTATTATTCCATGCAACAAATGATTAAAACAATTTTCTGGTTAATCAAAACTGGGCTTTGTAGCCATCCATGTGAGATCAGAATTTTTAAGCACTCTGCACAGGTTGTAGCAATATGAAGAACAAGATTGAAAAATCAATTTTATAAGAAATATTTAGCAAATAAAATCTAAATCTCATTCGGAGCTAGAATCACTGTGAAGTATCAGTTATTCCATAATTGCATACGCGAAGCCTTTTTCCTACTCTCTTTGAAGTCTTTTCTTAGCAACAGAGAAAGTTGACTTAAAATTACTACTGGTCCCAATCAGTGTGGCTGTTTCTGTGATGGCAAGAGCACATAGAGAGTGATCATCCTGTCATGACTGGAGCTATGAAAGGAGGAATCAGACACAACAGAAAGTCTGAGAGGATCAGGTTAGATCTCAAAGATCACAGGTACGCTGTGAACCAGTCACTCTGATGCAGTTCAGGGCTCTGGCCTCATGGTCATTCACACTGCAAAAGTCATTTGCAGTTACTCAAGCTGTGATTAAAATACACTTCTGCATATGCATTCTGTCCATGGTATGAACATAGTGGGATACCACCTAAAGATGATGAGGCCCAAGATGATGTCTGTCACCCCTTATGTATTTCTGCCAGGGAATTTTCCCAGCAGCAGTTTGATTAAACAGCAGCAGAGCTGGCACAAGCCGGCTTCATAAGAAATGGCAAATGAGTTGGCCCAGATTTAAACCACAGGTCCTGCAAGACTGGCTTAGCGATTTCATGTTCGTGCTGTGGGTGGGATTTGACAGCTACTGGCTAGAAGCAGGTCACCAAGATGAAAAGGAAGGAACATCTCCCCTTGTTACTCTTGGTGCTCCTGCCTGTGCCATGTCCACTCGCAAAGCAGCAACAACTCTTTTGGAAGCCCCACTAACTACATTTGTGACACCATTATCAAAAGTCACATGGCAGATTTGGTAGGGGAGCCCTGTAGACTGACATAACCCCACAGGAGTGCCTAACCTAAGGTAATGGGAGCCAAAAGCTGCAGCTGAGTTTTGACCTCTGCTTCTTTTAAAGGAGCAGAAAATACAGAAAAGGGACTGTCTGGGATATCTAAGTCCCTGTGCACCTCTTGTGAGTGTCACAGGGAAAGTGACTGAATGACCAGCTACCTCCTCGCTAAGACTTGACGCTACCAAGGGTGCTTTGAGACTGGGGGTAGTCAGTGCAAAAACCTGCTGTCTTGGATACAAGCACTGGAAAAAGATCTGTTTGCATCTGGAGTGTTAAAAGTGCAGTGTTTAGGTGAACTTGGTGAGGAATGGTTGTGGAATTAACTAAGGTGAGAGTAATAGATCTCAAGTATTCTTTTTAAAAGGGAAAATTTATTTCATTCCATCACCTGAAAAACGTACAAGTACTGCTACTGCAGGTCTTACTTCTTTAGTTAGGTACTGTATAATTAATCTATATGAAAATCTGCAACTCTATTTAAAAAGCACTGGAATTAAACCATTGTTCCTGCAGAAAGGGATATTATTTAGTAGCATTACTGTGTTAATATTCTTTTATAAGGTTGAGCTGTTAAATCATAATCAAAATTGCAGCTCAAATTGCAGAATTACTATAAGAAATCATTCTTAAAGAATCTCTTAAAAAAATTCCATAAAGAAATTGCAGGCAGAAGAGAGTCTATCTTTTCTGTACAGTACAAGATGACCCTGAATGGTACTTGATCAATGACATTGTCTAGTCTTGTACATTTAAAAGTGTACAAGAAAAGATTATTCAATAAAACATTCTGTTTAGTTGCCTGAAAGCTCTAGTCCCAAATTTTACCTGCAGATCTCTGTGTCTTTGGGTTTTTCTGCTATGGAAGCAGACACTATAAATTTGTAGGTAACACATTTGGGTCGTACCTCCTACTTTCAGTTATTTTAGATTAAGGCTCTGGAGCATATCCAGAGAAGGGCAGTGGAATGGTGAAGGGTCTGGAGCACAAGTCTTTTGAAAAGGGTCTGGAGGAGTTGAAGTAATTCAGCCTGGAGAAAGGAGGGTCAGGGGTGACCTTATTGCTCTTTACAGCTACCTGAAAGGAGGTTGCAGGCAAGTGGGGTATCAGTCTCTTTTTCCAAGCAGTAAGAAAAGACAAGAAGAAAGCACCTCAGGTGTGGTGGGATATTGAGAAAGATGTCTTCACCAAAAGGGCTGTCATGCATTTGAACAGGCTGCCCAGAGTCAGGCAGAGCCACCATCATTTACAGGCATTTAAAAGACATCTTGAAGAGGAATTTGGGGACAGGGTTTAGTGGCAGATTTCATAGTGTTAGGTTAATGGTTGCACTTGATGATCTTAAAAGTCTTTTCCAACCGAACCAATTCTATGATTCAATGATTCTAGCTGAGTTTATTTTCTCACTGCTGGTAAAAATTTGATTACAAAACAAGCCCATGAAAAACCTTGACGTGTCAAACTTCGAAGGAATCAATCATGAATGTCTGTCTTTTCTGTTCATAATTAATAAAAAAAAAGGCTTAGGTTACCTGAAAGGATGAAAGGATGAAATAATTTACAGAACAAGTTACCTAATGGTAGTACAATTTTCTAATTAGTTGCAAGTTCAAATGATATCAGTATTGGTTTATGCTTCAGGGCATGAACAGCACTGAATTAACTGAATAAACTTATTATAAACTGGTAATTAATGATAATTATAAAATGGAAAGAAGAAGAGTGATATGATTGGCTAATAAGAGAGGTGAACGCTGAAATTAATACAACATAATTTCCTGTTCAGTACACGTTAGCCTTGTAACTAAATTAACATAAGTAATTTTAAAGCATTTTATAAGAAAACTTTATAACTGCAATGAGGCATTAGGGCGCATTAGTTCATGCCTTGTTGCATTGATGGTAATCAGCTGTGGTATTAGTTTATGCTTAATGTGTTAGCTGAATATCACCAATAAATCCAAATGCGAATGAATGCACACAAAAATCATATTTAAGGCATAAATATTATTTTTTCCTGTACACTAAAAATCTGAAAAATTAAATTTGGCAAATACTGATAGGCCTTCTGAGCTAGCAATCAGACAGAAGAGGACAGCAGCAAACTAATCAAGGTCAATAGCTAAGTACCATGGCTTCACTAACTGAAACTGAGAAAACATGGTGACGTTCCTGCCAAATCCTTTCAGAGGAGTGACAGACTGGCAGAAGCAGGAAAGTGGAACAAAGTTTTGTACACATTTGATTTTAGATTGTATATCTCAAGTCATTACAAAGCTGTGCATTTCAAGTACCAAGAGCACATATTTAATGGACTGTAAATGACCTATTTGCATATACTTTTCAGAAGTATAAAGATATCATTAACTTACTGCTGACCAGCCACCTGAGGTGAGTAGGAGAGAGATCTTGACATGCTGGGTCACTGGGCAGTTCTCATAATGGTGTTTTTTGCCTTAGTGCTTCACTGCAATATTGCATGGACTGCAGCTTCATGTTCCACTATAGTGCTTGAGTCATGTCTTTTCTGCTATAGAACGAGAAGAACCATTTGGTTTGCTTCTGTGGATATACCCTTTCCTCAAGGATTGTCATGGTCCAAGGAAGCTCAGGTAGAGCAGAGCAACAATCAGAACATTTGCTATAATGAAATCATCTCTTCTTGGTGCCAGGAACATTTAGTCAATTTTTACCAATTTCTGACTGTTGCTACAGTTAAAAACTGAAGACTAATAAAAAATTTCTCTTTAAAATGAGGGGTCAAAATAGTCCATTTCAATATCAGAAACAGATGTTTCAAAGCACATAATTGTATTTCAATGCTTTCAGGTTGAAGCAATGTTACATATAAGAACAAACTTAAACTTTCTTTGAAAAAAAAAGGTAAAACAGTCAGAAATAATGTGGTCTATTAATTATAAATTGGCAATTTCCCACTTTTTGATTCACAGTTATTATTTTTGAGAAACAATTTATGCAAATGACACAAAATTATTATTTACAGACTTTTTTTTCAGATTAAGAGATGCAGAAAACAACAGCACATCCACTATAGGTCACATTACTCCTAAGGTGGCTTTATTATCTCCACTTTGCTCAGCAGAGGAGAGGCACAGACATTCAAAAAAATGTGGTTTTTCACTCTTTAACACCCTGACCTCCAAACCTCAATGGAGCTACTTGGAAATCAGAATATAAATGTAGGCAACTTAGCAAATGCCACACAAGAAATCTCAGGAAACCTTGTGTGGTCTATCTCCTCTGAAAAACAAAACTTGCATTCTTGCAGGAAAGGTTATACTTGATGACTGATTCATCCCTAGAGCAGGTTCCCCATGAAGTTAATTGGATGAAAACTTTATTTCACCAAAGAATTTATTAATAGAAGACCAAAATAAAAGATGCTGAAGTTAGGTTGCAAGAAATCTTATTTCTGTTTTTCTGAGTTCTTTGATTCACCAACTTTGTGCAACATTTCTGTATGGCTTGGTATTGCATTTCCTGTGTAAGTTGTACACTAAAGGTCTGCTTTTTCTCTAATGAACTTCCAAGCAAGTCTTACATATAGGATCTGCAGGTGAGTATGTAAATTCAGTGTAACTCTGCAACATTCTCTGTGTTTTACTGTGTTCAGTGCTTGGGTTTCCTGTGCGCATCCAGCTGTGGATGTGCAGATCACGCATGAACCATTTTAGAGACTGGGAACCTGGCCTCTACTTCATGACTAATTAATCTCCCCAGGGGCTGTCACCAATGCACAACATTGTGATTTCAAAGAATTTATTGCACGTAAATGCGTATTGAGACACTGAACCGTCATGTTTTTAAAGACTTTTTGAAATCTGTTGCAGAAGGAAAGACACTTTGGGGTTGAGCACTGAAAAAAGCAGCACTGAGAATATAGGTCAAGACATTAATATAAATTTGATCACTTCCTTTTTATTCACCAACATTCCTCACAATAAATCAGATCACCTCCTCACCCACACACCCCCCGCACACTTCACCCTTCCTGTCCCGATTTCGGATCACCGAATGTAAATCTGTGACAAGGGTATCTATATATAATATTAATGGTGCTGAGGAGTGTTGGTGTGAAGCGTGAGTACTTGCCAAGTAAGGAGTGATCAGAGCAGAGCTGTTCATCCTCTGCAGCATGCTCTACATCATCTGCAGGACAAATGTAACATCATTAGGCAAAAAAAGGCAGCCATTCTGCAAGGAAATGGCTAAGTTGGAGGTACCAATCAATCTCACCAAGTGAGGTTCCCTGTGATACTGTCAGAAGCAACGGACAAAACAGATTGCAGTGTAGATCACAGGGTGGCTTAAAAAAAAAAAAAAAGAAAAAGCCCACAAAACCCCAACCCAAAATCCCCTTCTCCTCTACCCCTTTGCCTATCCCTCACCCCATTTTTTTTAATATCAACTCACATAACTGCTTGCCTCTGATCACAATCCATTTATCAGACTTGACTTCTTTGTGCTTAAAAGCACAGGAGTAAGAACTGATGTTTAGCTGTTAATTTAGTAAGGTATAAAGGAGCTGCTGAAGGCAGGATCTATCAGTATTCCAATAGGTTGTATTAAAGTCAATAGATGTGAATTGTGAGCTTAAAAGAGTCATCAACAGGCTCCTGAAAATAAGTTACAATAAATAAATAAAAAGTAAGCTAAAGCACTTCCAGTTATCATCATTATTTAAACCCAAATTGCAATTAAATAATTTTCTCAGCTATTTACAAGACTTATTGATGTTTTACCGTGATAAATGCCTGCTTTTAAGTAATGGTTTTCTCCATATCTGTGCCTGTACTTGAACAAACTGAAGTTAAGGGGAATATTTGTGCTATCTGCAGTGGACATTGAATGAGACCAATCATGAGACCAAAGGGAGGCAATAACAATCTTTTTGTATGACAGACATTCAACTTGCTTTGGTGCTGAATGGAAAGTAAGTGTGACTGTACAGATTATATAATGAAATGTTCCACTAAGTCCTCTGTATGGCCTAAAAAGATATTTATTAGTAAACAACCAGGGAGAGAGAGGACATTAATTAATTTCCCCTTAATAGTCTCATAAAAAAATAAAAAGAAGGACTTGCATTATTATTCACAGGCTGAAGTTCTGCTGTTTAACCACAACTGATGTTTCTTTTATCAGGAATTTATTTTAGAATCAGCAAGGGTTAAATCTACCATTTGCTGTTTCTGTTCTTGTATCAAGGTCAGAATGAGCAGGTAGCCCAGTTCACAGTTTGCAGGACTAATAAATCTTTTCAAAGGTCAGCATCTGCAGTCATTATCAACTAATCAGTTTTAATTTGGTTTTTAATATATAAACACTTGGGATCATGTAGAAAACATCATGCATGTTGTTTAAATCTGATATTTTTTTTTAAATAATCACTTATTTTAGCCAGTTCATTAACATTAAAAAAAAAAAATCGATGGCTCATTAAAGCTGCTTACCTTCAAGTCTTTCTAGTTTTCACAAAATATTAAAGTTAGCAATGAGTAGGTACACTACTTTTTCCCAGTGAGGCTTTTATTAGAGCTGTTGCCTCTCTTATGAGACTAATCAGATCAACTGTGGTATAAATCAGGATACATCGATTCACTCGAGAACTGACTTGATCCAACTGACTTTCAACTACTGCAAACACATTTCACTGTTTAGGCTATTTAAATCTAGAGGGATAAGAGCAGCATTGCAAAATGTCATTGTACAACATTTCCAAAAAGTGCTTGAAAATCTTTTGAAAAACATTTTTAAAGCACAGTGCTTGAAGAGTTCCAAATTAGCTTAGTTTGTGATGTTAAATATCACTACTATTGGTCACACTTTCTGATCAGAACTAACCTCCAAGAATTCAGCATGATGTCACTGTGTGACTGCTTACAGCCAACAGGATTGCCAGTGTTAAACTGAAAAGGATATCACTCTGGTATGCCACTTCATTGCTGTGTTATGCACCTAAATCCAAAACTAACTTTTTCAAAAATATCTGCGCAGACGCTAAGGTCCTAGAGGATCTTGGATTTGATGTTCCTGTTAAGCTGTCTTTTCACCTGCAGTACTTGTGTCTGCATTCACTCATCCCCTTGGAGTCCCAGGACTAGGTGAAAGTGGATGTGATCGCAGCTGCCAAAGAGGGAGATTTTTTGCTACAGCTCCGGCAGATCTTGCACTTACTGGCAGCTACTTTAGCTAATGTTATTTTCTGCTCTTTGCCACCACATCCACCCCTATCCCTTGCCTGTTTTCTCATGCCTGCCTTACCTTTCAGGAACAGTTCCTCCCCATGTGGGCTGTGCGAGGTTATGGTGCCATCTCCCTGGAGGAAAAGATGGGGTTGCCAGGCAGCACAGCTTTTCTGTCTTCTAAAGTTGGAGCCTGATTTGTGAATGAACACACTGAACAGCAAAGTACTTTTCTGAGCACAGACTGTTCTGAAAGTACAGTGGCTTGCCATGTCCTAAAACTATATAAATATTGTGAAATTCAATAATTATCTACGGAAATATTCAATATTAATCTACTTCTGACATTTCCCAGAATAGACTAAGACTTCTAAATGAACTTATGCATTTTAGTTCTTTTCCAATTATTTTTTAGTGCAAACAACGGATTTTTAAAATATAGCATTTCTACAATATGCCCGAATATTTTAAAGAGGGAGGTCTTTTTAGCTCTATGTTGGTACTAGATTTTGCTGTGATATAAACTGGATAATCTACCTCCATAATTCTAACTTTTCTAATCTCTTTTCAACAGAAAATACTTCAAATAAGCATTGTCATCACAACATTATATAATGGATTACCCTCTATTGCAGAAACAGTGGATGTAGCACCTTTAAGCTTATAATTTAGTAAGAGTGATGAAAATCCTGAACCTTGGTAAATATGTATCTAACTAGATGGTGGTTAAAGGACTGTGCCTGTAGGACCTGATCAACCACATATGGAAAAGAGATAACACTTCCTTTGGATGTAAATAGGAAAATTGATCAGAATGTAAGATTTTAATGAAGTTTCACTTTCTGTTTGTGTTGCAATAGGCCTGTTCGTGCATTCTGGGGATATTAAGAGGTGCTCTGTGGGATGGTATATGATCAGAAATTTCTGTATTAATGAAATATCAATTACAGTCCCCATTTAGAACACAGAAACACAGCAGAGGCAGTAAAAATTAAAAAGACTACAATCTGATTATAATAAGAATATTTATAAGAACATAAGAATATTTATAATAATAAGAATATTTATAAGAACATAATAAACAGACTTTGAGAAGAGCTCCTCAGCTACCCAGGTAAGGCCAACACTTCTAGAGAATGCTGTAACCTTCAAGGGCTAAAGCTGATGAGGACTTTGGTTGATGAACACCAAAGGAAAAACTGGTGTCCTCAGCTGCACAGTGCCATTCCCTTCAATCATTGTAACAGCTATGGAGGAAAAGCAGCAGCATCTGAATTTCTGAGGCCATTTTCTGGGTCAGCCTAGGACTCTTGCAGAGGTGTGTAGTCTAAGTGTTAAATTCTCAGATTCGTAACTTGCCAAATATAATCAAATAAAATATCCAGAGATGCTACAGCTTCAGAACACTGTCATGCTTTCCCAATTTGTATCATTCATAATTTCCCAGTAAGCATTGCTCATATCTGTAGGGGTAAAATAAATCTTATGTATTATTTAGACAACATGTGTCATGAATGGGCAGCAGATGAACATTCACTGGGGAACTTAATACTCAGGAAACTATAGGTCTGTTATATCCAGAGGGAGCCTTAACTTTCTTTGGCAAACTGGATACTTACTAACTCTTCATATGTCCCAGGTACACGGCAATTTGGCAAGTTCAGTTCAAATGGAATATGAGTCAATAGGCTTTTGAATGAGCTGCATGTGTCACTAAAGTCATGAAAACCTTGAACCAGTAATAAGAGAGGCTTTATCATGGTGGAAAAATTAATGGCAGAACAGAGTAGGGAAGTTAGTAGACATGGAAATTACTCATGTGAAACTTATTCTTTATCTTCAGACAGAAGAACACCGAGTGTATTTTATACAGGGAGGTATTTCCAAGGTTGATTTTGAATAATTTATTCAGAGGGGTGGACTTCCTTTTTTTTCAAAGTCACTGAAGGCAAAACACTTGACTCTGAAGAATTATGGGCAGAGATTAAAGGACTATGGGCCCTATCTTGCTCTCATTGAAATCAACAGGAAACTTTCCATTGATTTTGGGGGAGGGATCAAGCTCTTTAGCCTTTGTATATGTGACCTTTTCCTTAATGCTATCCCATCAATTTGAATATCTCATTGGGAACAAATGAAGGGAAATCCCTAGTGTTGAGTAGAGAAAAAACAAGTGCTGTTTTTGCTTTTTAGTAGAGAAGCAAAAAAATTTTCACAATCACACTTTTTTTGGCCATAAATACAATCATGCAGATTATGGACTAAAGTTTATTGATATCAGAAAATTACTTAATTTGTCTTCACCTGACTTTGTAAAAAATGCAGGAGACCATTTGTTAAAGGATGCAAAGCTAAAGCATTTAATGCATTTCTACTGCATCTTTTGGTCAATTTTACTCAAAAGCTCCTACTAAATACAGTAAGAGCAAAAGAAGCTTAAGGAGAGTTTTAAACTTGACCTAGGAACAAATAATAATAGACTTCTGGACAAAAAGAAATCAGGAGAACTCAAGAAAAGTGTTCTAGTTTAGCTTCTGGCTTGGAGCTGTAACCTCAACTTTGGTAATCAGCCATAGTCAGTTCCTTCATGAATGAGGGCTTTCACCTATTTTCTTCATTTTCCTGCTTGGGGATAATTTTGATTCTATTTAAGTAGTCTTTTCATCATTGTATATGTCACTATAAATTGCTCTGTTACCTAAACCACTAAAATTACAACTACACAAGTCCTTGAAAATGGATGCTACATTATGTGTAGGGGTTGTCTTGTCACTTACTGTACAGTTTAAAGATAATAAATCTAATTGATTCTCCCTTCTGTTATCTAAACACCAGAGTCCGGCACAAACTGTGAAGCAATATTTAAATGACCACAACACAAAGTCAACATGATGCTGTGGAAAAGAATAGAGCAATATTCTTAATTCTGAAAACCTGTATTGGTAATCAATTGAAATGTTGGAGCAATTGAAGAGCTGTCCAATTTTCAATTGCAGTATAAGTTGGGAAACAATTTGAAAATAATGGCTCATACAAAGAGTTTTTGAAACAGTCAATATGGTCTCCATGTGAAGGACAAATAAGAATTTGGCAGTCTACCCATTGTTTGGTCTTTGTGCATTAGACATTATCTGCAGGACTCACTGCAGTGGCCCAGCTGAGATCAGAGCTTGCAATCTTTCTGTGTGACTCCCCTGAAAATGTACTTGGAGGGATATTCATTAAGGAGACACAGCCAAAGAATGTGTTGTAGCCTGCCTTTGAGCATTGCTACTAACATGCATTCAACAAATACTGGCTTTAGTGAGCTGATGCACATTTGAAATGTTTACTACCTGTGGCATGTCTTTCTCATATTACTGTGTGGCATGCTATTAAAAGTAAGTATTTAACACAGTGTAGTTCACTGATGTCAAAATAAATTTTGCTGCACAGAAAATATTATGATTTGGAGGCAATATTTAGGCATCTTTTCTTTGATGGAAATGATCACTTCCAAATGCTGGTTTTTACTTGGCATGAAGACACAAATGTGTCTGTCTTCTCATTTTTCCTTAAAAAATTATTGAGGTTTAGACCAGCAGTATTCCAGTGTGCGTTAATTTCCATGGGAATTGCTGGCTGCAAGCCAAATATTTTTCACGTGACATCCTACAGATAGTTGTCTCTGGTGTTGCTGAGGACTCATTTGACACCTTCAGCTTCTTATCCTTCTCTGAGATAATCAATGTCTGCCACCACAAGAACTGGGCCTTGACACAGAGACTCCAAAGGCAAGGAGCAACATGGTGAGGTAGGGCAGGACTGAGAATTCAGTAAAGCAGTGCTACACTCATTAATCCCTCTTAGTGTTTTATTGAGTCTGCCCTATGAAAATGACATTTTCAAGTAATCAAGATGAGGATCTAAGCTTTGGCAGATGCATTTTGGTAGTCAGACAATTCTTTAATTTCCACTACATGAAAGAGAACTCCAAGAATAATGTCTTGTCTTTCCTTTGCAAAAGAAGATCTTAAAATAATTGAAAAAAAAATACTAATTAATTACAAAACCCCCATGAAACAACTATTTTCTGGGCCTGAGAAAAGCCCTGAAATAATTTGGATTTGGAAAAATAGTGATGTAACTATGACCTTTGAATTTTTTTGGATAAGGGTGTGGAATGGATGTATAAATAAAAATACTGTGTGCCTAAATCCGGAAAATTTGTACATTTTTACAGCAATAGAATTAGTAAGATCTAGCTAGGTGTTCCTCATATTCACTATATGCAATTTTCTAAGTGCATGTCTGTGATGATAGTGCATTTATGATTGTACTATTTTAAAAATTTCAGCTTAAAAGACTGTACCTTGGAAAATTTTGCCTTCTTGATATTTACATTGGCATCAGCTGATGGGTTTTTTTGTTCCTGTTCAATGCAAGGCTGCTGTGCAGTCTTGCCTGAATCTGAAAGAAATGGGTTTACTTATGCAACTCGAAATAAGGAAAGGAAAAAAACATTTTCAATTCTCTTATGATGCATTTGTACATAAATGATTGTTGTCTGCTCTCTGACAGGGAAAGGTCTGTGCTGATGCAAATAAAAATATATTTTTGATACTCAGAAGAGCACAGGAGAAAGGTAGATCTTACAAGGATGCCTGTCAGCATGTTCAGGGGTCCCCCAATAGCAGTGTGGTGCTACTCACAAAGGGACAGGAAAAACAAAAAGCAGATTAATGCTCTGGGTTTGGCAGTGCTGAGTTCTTATTGAGGCTTTCAGCTCCTGGCTGCAATGGCAAACTTATAAAACCTGACAGTCAGGTGGAACTCTTGGCTGTAGGATGGCTGGGCCATACAAAGCCTTTACACTTTCAGTGTCAGAGTACTGTGCTCAAATTCAGTGTAAAACTCAGTCTTTCTTTGTAAATTCATTTTTGTAAGACATTAAAACATGTGGTCTATGACTAGTGGCATAGACTCTGCAAGGTTGTTCACATACTTAAAGTTAACACACACTTATTATCCTTTGCTAGATCAACTTTTATTTACCCACCTATTATGAGTATTCAAAATATATTAACTCTGGCTACTCCACCTTTGGAGTCAAGAGCATGTTCAGGTCACAAAACTCCCTTACCTGCTCCATTTCTGAAAGAAATTTATTGTTTCAACTTTAAAACCACATAAGTTTTCCACTGAAGGCCTGGATGGACTTTCCTAGCTGGTGGCCTATGACATAATTATTCGACAGTTTGGCATCAAGGGTGGATATGCAAGTATTAAAATATTATAGAAAATTTTTTAAAAAGTTAACCAAATGAAATTTGTGCCTCTGAAATCTTTACAATTGTGAAAATAAGCCGCTAAGAACATATTTTTAAAAAATCATTTAAGATAGACCAATTTAATGTATTTCACATACTAGGAAATATTAACAATTTAATTACTGTTTAGCTAAAAGGATTGTGCTGCTTGAAGTCACCAAAACCAGCAAATCTTCAGACACACACATCTTTCACTGTACAAGTGGAAGAGAATTGTGGAGGGCTCTAAGCCAGTGATGTGCAAAATTGCAATGGGGCAGTATTTAAAATTCTTTGCACAGCTACTTACATCATGTCTAAATGAGTCAAGCAATGCCCAAAAACCTTTTAAGGTATTTTTAACCCTGATTATTTTACCTTCGTGCTAGCCCAAAGCAGTACAAAGAGCTCACTCAGATCGATGCTAGCAGAGAGGGGAAGCCAGGGGAGGGATGTGGGGGTAACCCAGCACCAGGGCACGGTCTGTCCTGGCAGCACACCCGCCCTCTCCGTCCCAGGGGCTGCCTGGCACAGTCACGGGCTTTTAGTTTTTTAAGAACTAAATCCACCGCTCGATTGCTGCCCTCTCACGTCCTGTGCTGCAGTTCGTTTGTCTCTCCCCTCTCGTCCTTTTTGATGTGCCTGTGGTAATTTCTGAGGGGAGCCAGAGAGAGCAAGGCAGAAGAACATGTTAGTCCACAGCTGCCTATCAGTGGAGGACAGTGGGTTTGATTAAAGGGGAGCTCCCTCCTGGATTTCACACATCACATCAATCACATTGATCAGCCCCCAGAAAGGCAACATATTGTCTGGGAATAAGCCAAGGAGGGATATCAATTTCACAATAACACTTATGTCTTTCAGCCAAGAACTGGTTTATTTTTGGCTACTGAAGACTGAGACTCACTTTGGAGCTCCATTTATGTCCAAAGATTTTCACTGCTCACTTGCTATTTCACTAACAAGTTATTACTAACTTTTGCCTGAAAATTTTAGTCCTAGATGTGATTTCTACATAGAAAAATCAGCTTCTGCTTCCTGCCCATGTGCAGTGGTGGGACTTCCTAGCTGTGTATCAATGTTATTTATTTCTGTCACTGCAACTTGAAATTGTAGAGCGTTTAGAAGTGCGTGCATTTTTCACGCTTTTTCTTACCATCTTCAGGAAAGCATTCAAGTCCTTAGGAAAAATTATATATATAAAAAAATACCCTGCATTATGCATCTGCCTTATGTGGTAAAATATGTCTATAGTTTTGGGATACCATTTATTAATTCCATTTGCATAAGAACTCTTGAAAGGTATCCTATATTGCAGTAATGGTATCTACACTTCCTGGTCCCAAATATTCCAGGTTTATGGATATATTACTTTTTCGGATAGACTTTTGATTGATTATCTCTGCCTGTCACTTTAAAGAAATCATTCTTACATATTGTTTTATATCACACTCCCAAGGAGGTTTCATCTAGTTTGTTGACATAATGAATCCTACACCCCATGATTAATTACTTGTATTATATTATTATGCCAACCTACATTTACCCTGGCTACTTTCTCAGTAATTGCTGCTCTGAAAATGTATTTGAGAGTGCCTCTGTGTGTGAGAGAGAGAGAACTGGGGCTCAGTTAAGCTGCACACTGCTCTGGGAAGTGAGTGTAAGAATTAACAAAATGACCCCTTCTTCATTAAAAATAAGGACTAGAAATAGAAAGAAAATTGCCTGTATGGTGTTCCTCTCACAGAAACTCATGATGATTTCACCAGTTCGCTAAAATAACATGTATTTCATGAAATATCTTTTAAGGCTAGCTATCATTTAGTACTCAAATTGTTATTCTCCCCTCACTTTCACTACTTAATTATTTAGCTAATGACAGGGTGACCACAGTGATCTTTAAAAAGGAAGGTACAGCCTGGCTGCCCCTTTGCTATGCTAAAACCCCAATATTTTTAAAAGAGCTATTTTAACTTGTGCAGTGATGCAAACCCTACCAGTTTCACAGCACTCCACAGATTTGCCCCCCTCCTTTCATGTTTGTTAAAGAGTCAGAGAGAGATTATCTTTGTCATTTAATAGAATCATTTAGCCAATTTTATTTTTCAGTAAAGTGGTGAGAGACACTATGCAGTTAGTTAACACACATTCTGGAATTCTGTTTTTTGCAGCCACTTCTACATAATCCAATCTCAATATACATTGTTTTCATAATCTCTCTAAAGACATGATACAGAAAATTAGGATACATGCAAGTTTTAATTATGCTTTGTAGCAGAGCAACTCAGACTACCTTCTCAAGGTTTTCCATAGTAAAGACACAAAGTTCACCATAAGGGCTGTCATTAAAAAATATCTTCAGAACATCATTTTTCCTTTAGAGTAATCAGGAGGATATAACCATGTTTCCAATGATTTAAACTGACTACCAGCTATGAAAAGATGTTATTGTCTTGCATTCTTGAAATTGGTATAGCTATACATGTTTTTTATCTGTCAGTACTAACATACCACAGACATGAGGGGCTTTGCTCATGGCAGTCTCAATTTTTATTTGTTTAAAATGGGTCCTGAAATATCAGAGATCCTGATCAACTTTCCAGTGCTGTGATCCTTAATAACTTGTAGGGCTTTTAGGAAGATTTATCATTCCCCTTTCATCCCTAACCATGCCAAAAAACCTGTATAATTTGATGCCTGTATTATCAAATTGCTTAATGTTTATTGAAATCTGGGATGAGGTCTTTTCCATGTTAGAATTTTAAGAGTATAGTTTTTATAAAATGTGACAAAATTGCATGCATACATCATCTCAATATTCTTATTAATGCTTTTAAGAAACTTGGAAGATTGCATTTTCATTAAATTTGAGAGTAAAATCCATGACACTTTCTTGCTAAATTTCAGGATTTTAAAATTTATTTTTTTTTCCTCAGCACCCCATATCAATGCTTTTTGTGCGACTGACATAAACTTTTAAAAATTCTTTTGTACATTGAAGATTATGTATTTAACATCATTAAATATACTAGAGAATATGTCTGCAGAGTGTTACAAATGTGTAAATAAAACAGTTTAAGAAAAAAAAAGGGTTAGATGAGGAAATATGAATCAACTACATCTGCTGAACTAAAATGTACCTATGCTGCATATGGTAAACTCCCAATGTCTTTTTCTTTTTCCTGCCAAATATCTACTTCATATAAATAATTTTAAATGACAAAACAAAACAAAAACCAAAAAGCACCAGCCTTGTAGTATCAGAAAATGTGAAGTAAAGCTATTATTTGCTTAATTGAGTTTCAGAACCTTCAATAATTTATCATCAATTTTCCCAAGTTCCTTGACTTTCTTCATCTTGATCTCTCCTGTTATATATACCCACCATTTCAATATGTAGCCAATATTATCATACTCCGAACCAAGTCAGCAGTTTTGATGTCTTCATTTCAATGTCCTTTTCTGTACCTTCAGCAATGTTAATGCTACAAATTACGGGAGGGTGTATTAATAGCCATACCCAAGAAGCAGAAAGAAAAGTGCATTTTTTTAAACTAAGTACTAACTTGGGATTTCCCGGGCCCATTGCGGAGCCGGCGGAGCCCCGGCTCCTCCGTTGTGATGATAATGGATTCCGTGTTGTTGGCTCAAAGGTCGGCGGGTCACCGTAAGCTCCTTAATGGACTGTGAAATAACTTTAACTGCATTAACCTCTCCGGATCACATGGGTGGCACCAACATCCACTCCTGAAATTCTCATTCGCTTATAGAGACAATACCATTAGATTATTATATTTTCCTTTTGGAATAGCAATAGGCTCAAAGCAATTATGCAGCTAAGCGTTTCCATTAAGCGAATAGGGCCTTAAAGAAGATTAACTGGAGCTTCTCTGGCGTTCAGTATAAAGGTGGAATAAGTCTAAAGATTTCAACAGAATTCAAATCTGCTAAAACCCCTATCTGTGATATCATGGTGATCTAAAGTATGAGGTCATTAGCTGAAACAGCAATGCTGTGTCCTGCTTGTGAAGGCAGGTGCAGTTGGGAGCCTGCCCAAACTGAGGCCCTGACTTTACGCCACATTTTCTGAGTGTTTGCTCTTAAGAAGGTTACAAAATATTGGCACTGAAAAGAGCAGGAGGAAGACTGGCTCCCCACAACAACCTGCGAGTTATTTTAACCTCCTACCTAGGTCCCATCTCTTCTGATTTCTTTCAAAAATGACAGCTGCAAGCAGGTACAACACCCATCTTCAGTGCCATTGCAGGACCATTGCTGCTGGAGCTGGGATGATGTGTGGATGCTCAAGCCTAACAGGCTTTGGCTGGTTTAGGAGCCAACTGGGAAACCTGGGCACAGGCCTGACTCCAGAACTTCCCATTTGGTTGTGTGGATTGGCAGTGTCCAGCCTGAGAAAACTGCATCTCTGTTCAATACAGCCCTATCCACAGACTGTGCTCTGCTTAAACCTCCAAGTCAATTAAACTTGAGTGTGTATAATGAGCTAAGGGCTTGCTTAAGTGATGTGATGAAGTGGGGTTTTTCATCCCCCAAATGATCCACAAAATAGAGCTGATGCTGGTAATGTCAGACTTTCCTCATGCCAACTGCAGTAAAAAGCATATAGGGACAACACCCTGATCACAACTTTCTGGTAATAACTTTTGTAGGTGTTATAATAACTGTTTTTTTGGTTTGTTTTACATTAAAAAAAAAAAACCACTTAAGTGCCCATCCCAAATTCTAGGCACTTTAACACATTAAAAAACCAAACTCACCATCATCTCCTCAACCACTGCAGAAATCCAGAAATCCATCTAAAGCAATTCTGGAAAGTATTATTCTTTAAATATGATGAGATTGTGTCTAATCTGGAAAGAAACCCCATACTTGTAAAAGTTTAAAAACTTTACATAGTATAAGATCTTATTGTCTGACTGTTGCTCCTTAAGTTGATTTTGCAGAGAAAATGGAACTTTGGATAAACTTAATTACTTTTTATAAAACTATGAGAAAATATTGCAATAATTCAAAACTGAAATTAATCTTCATCCATTTTCCTTCACTAAAAGGAAACTATTGTTTATATCCATTTCAGCATTAAGATATGAAAAAACTTTTTGTTACAGGTTTAAATATTTTTTCTTTCAATTTGATTTCCCTTGAAATGTAATTTATTTTCTGTGGAAAACCAAAACAATCCATTTTCCCAATTAGCAGTTCTGATTACCAGAAAGATAATTTTCTGATTTTTGTAGACTTCACATTTTGGTTTTCTTGTTCAATCTTCATACTACTTTTCATAATAATGAAAAAGCAGAGATCATGCATTTCAAAATGTATTTATATTTTGCCCTTTGTGTCAGCAGTTCGCAGTATGTTTAGACATTAAGCTCCATACAGATCCACTACAATGGAAACATGGGAAGGGCCAGATGATCAATCAGAGGAAATGCCTATGGAGAAGAGGGCCTCTCACTGTGTTTTAACTCTCTCAGAAATTGAGTTTTGGTCTTTCCCAATTCTGAAGTTGAGTCCAAAGTGACTTGGGCTTTAGCAAGCCAAGAGATGTATCTATTGCCTTGCTCTGTCTCTTTTTCTCTCCCATTTCTCAGGACCACAGCACTGACTGTATTTTCCTGCTATCCCTGCAGCCCCCCGTGACCAGGCAGCTGCCAGCAGACTTGTCAGCTTGTACATGCTATGTGTGAAACTCAATATTTTTTTGCACTTCTAACATACCTGCTGTTCTTTCTTTCTCCCCTCATGGGTACAAATCACAGCACTCTCATTTAATTCAACTGACATTTTAACCAATATTAAGGTTTTCCTTGCCTTTTCTTTTCATTTTTACTTTGGGGGAGGGTGAGTGTTTTTTAGCATTTGTCATGCCAAGATAGAGATGTCAGCCAGAATTTAATGCTTGTCTCCACGTCTTTGGCAGATGCAGGGTGTAGACTGATTTGCTAGATGGGACCTTATTCTGAGCACCTGCAAGTCTCATGGAAGATGAAGAAAACAACTTAGGAACAGGTCTAGAGAGAGGAAGCTTGGAGATTGTTGTACTTAATTTACCCCGACACCTTTTGCCCACAGCAAGCTTAAAGCAATGACATTTAATAATAACCTGAAAGCTTGGACCTGTCAAGAAATTGCAGTAGCCCAGCAATGCTGCAGTTTGGTCTCGCCACTTACAAAACATGGTACAAGTGCAGCAGTAATAAGTCCTCAGAACTACTCAGTGATTTTGTAGTTTTGGAGAATTGGATAATTCCTATTTTAAATAACATCAACAAACAAGCAAGCAAACAAAAAAAACCCAAACCGCTGCTAAAACCCCACTGTGAACTGGATTGGGAAACTCAGCTGATGTTCAAAACCATTAATTTTTGCTGGGTCCCTGAAGTCCATTTTCCTTCAATAACCCCAGGATGTCACACCAGCCTGAGAAAATGACTATGAACATGTTGGGGTGGGGGCAGAGGAGAAGCACCTTATGTCCAAAACCAATACTCCAGCAACAACAGCCTAAGTCTGGTGACAGCTGAAGTTATTTCTCTTTGTCACTAAAGCACAAATAATTTGTTGAATCTAACTCCAGCATAAAAGAGATTTCAGAAAGAGAAGCAAACCCTGACATATGCACATCCTCCATTGCTTATAATAAACCATGGGCACTGTCAAGACTAAGCAAGTTATCACCTCATTTGTTGTGGTCCCCAAAAAGCACAAGAGAGAGAAGGAGAACAAATTTTAAATGGAATTTCAGTGTGTCCTCTATAGGAAGTCCCTTGCCTGAGAGAAATTATCCCATTTGGTGAAGCTCAGGACCAAAATCTACAAGATATCTCAGGTCCACCAAGGAGTGCCAGGTAACATTGATCTCCATAGGATTGCTTGTAGTAATAGCTGGGGAGCTTGGAGAGCAGAGGCAGATATTGTCAGTGTTTTGTTCAGAGGAATTATTGGTTATTATCATATGAACCTCTCTGAAAACTATCTTCATGGGTTATAAATATTGTTAGAAACATTGATTTTTATGAATAATTACAAAAATACATCCTAGTTAAGTATTGTTAACTAAAGTCCAAAGCAAGAACCATATTTCAGAACTTTCCTGAGAGCAAACTAGTAACAATTCTTCTACACCACTATGCTCATTTTGAGAGCATATTGAAGTGAAATAAAAGCAAAAGTCCAGCAAAAGTCCTTATTCAGCAGGGTCTACTCACAAAGAACTCCTGTTGTCAGCAGATTCACTTTGACCCAGAATAAAATCTTCAAAACATTGCTTGTGGCTTTCTTGCTTATGGCAAGAATGTTAAAGTTTCAGAAAAATCTCGGGATTCTAGAAATGCTAGTTGACATGTAAAAGAATAAGCACAAAGGAAAAGCAAAAGATCATAAAATGTAAACAATTCTATAGAACAATCAGGTCCTTTCTATATCCATTTGAGTTCTATTAGTTGCAGGTTAATCAGTGCATTCTAAAAATGTGAGGGCAAAATAGTATAATTAAGTAGCAATAAATATGTATTGATGTAAAATAAAGGAGAACACAATAATTAACAATGACTTAGAAATCTCCTCCTGTGTAGGATAAGTTGCCACTTACATAAAATGAAATAGCTTCTTCCGAAGAAATTTCAATTAGACAGTTCTTGGGATGCTATTAGACTAAGGAACAATTTCTTATCCAAAACTTGCTGTAATCTGGTCTGTCTCTGTTGCAAGAGTGTTACAAGTAAACTCTCCTGCAATAGAAACATATTTCAAATCATATGAAACGAGTTTGTGAATTCTGGCCCACACCTAGAAGGCAAATAACTCCATCACAGAACCACCATGCTGTTATCACAACCACAAGTATTAACTGTTCACTTTCCCCAAAACAGGACTCAATGGGGGCAGGCACCCTCAGAGGTGTTTCCAGGTCACATCAGAAGGATATTTCTGTTGTAATATTAGAAAACTAACACTGTATTGTTAAAGTAAATGGAGCCTTAAACTCTTTTTGCTGTCATGAAAAGGGATAAAATGTGGAAAATGAGTAAATACTTTCTTGAAGCAAGGCCCATATATAGTTGTTGTTTTTTTTTTTTTACTTTAGTGGACCATATTGCAATGAGGAAGTCTGAATTTACTAAAACACTGCATGTGTGAGATGTATCAATGCCACAGCTCCAGCATGAGTTGTATATTGTGTATTATATTACAGAAATGGGACAAGAGAAGGACAAAATTGTCTATCACTTGCTGACACTAAAATGTGGCAATTGATAGAAATTCATAGGATCTATATCCTTCCTTCTTCATGCCTGGCTTTGAAATATGAGCTATAACAATATTCAAATATGTCAGAGTTTAACTTGAACTAATCTTAGTGTATCTACTTCAGAACATCTGCATCTGTAATTTTGATTTTGTGGGAGAAAAAAAGAATTGAGAAATGCTTTTCCCTGCTAGAAATCTAGCTAAAATTTGTCTTCTTTCCTAGTATTATAGGACAAATTCCTTGGTTTTGCTGACTGGATAAGGCTTACCTTCAGTGATTTGGCATATTGACTACATGATGGTGCAGAACTCATTTCCATCAATTAATTTGGTTGACCTGGTTATTTACCTTTCATATCCATGTGTTTTGTACCACAGTTACAGAAACTCACACTGAACAGAAAGGCCACATAAGTAATCAAGCAGGTTTTCCTGAATCATCTTCCAAGGCAGTGTCTGTTGGGCACCATAAATCCTGTCTCGGTGTCCACTGACAGTGTCAGTCTTTATGGCTCATTTTTTAAACAAACTGTTTGGCTGCTGGCTTCAGTACATAAGACTGACATAAATTTGCATGTCAATGCAAGTTCTTCCTGCCTTCAAAACCCTTTGTTTGGCTCTCTTCTATCTTAATACCACGATACACTGATGGGTGCATTAGTTCTTCATTCTGATCCTCCATACCTACAGTAAATATTGAAAGTTTTACACGTCATCCCAAACACACTTTGTTTGATTTAAGCAGATTTATTCTAAATAGCACTGACAGTTTATGACCAATTCACATTTTAGAATTCTTAGAAGAAGCTAAATCCACAGTGCTGATTCAAAAAGTAGTATCTATTTCCTTACCCAACAGAGTGCACATGATTTCCTCACCAAAGAAATTGCCCCTGGCTAAAGTGGCAAATCTGTGTAAAATGCTGAATGTAAAGGACATGCCAATCTGGACCAAGACTTCTCAGATCCTCTCTCTTTTCAGCCTTCAACTGAAATCAGCTGTTTCATAATTTTAGTGTAAATCTTCCAATGTCTGTGTGAACATCAGATTATGTACCATCATAAAGTAATTTATTATCATTATATTTCTTGACAGAACCTCTAGGATTATTGATACATGACTACGTGTTTTTTATATGATTTTGAAATCATAAATTGCTTCATTGGAACCATTTTCTTACTGGCATACATAATCATGCTGTGATGAAGTGATAAACTGGCCAATCTGTCAACTGCCAGTTTGATTGTGGTTTTTGTTTCATACATAGAGGTCTTAATGGAGAGAAATGTAGGCTGGCAAGAGATTCCCTTGGATCTGAGAAATTCTGATTAGGCACAAAAGCTCACTGTCAAAGGCAAAAAAAAAGCAGCAGTATCATTTTAGGTTTTTGGAAGCTACTAATCTTGGAGCTGTGGGAACAATTGCTAACCTTTATGTGGTGCAATTAATGTTCCTAGTCTGAAAACTTGTTGTTCATTCATCCTGTATATTGGATGAATTTCTAGTCCCATTGCACTGAAAAATAGGCTCTTAAAGGCCAAAAACATACAAAGGACAGTAACAGGGCTGGACAAGGTTTGTTGTGTGTTTTGCAATAGGAATGGCTGAATCAAGTAGGACTCCTTGGGCTGGAAGGAAGGTTACAGCAGAGATCCACAGGCTCATGGGCTGTACTGGGCAAGTTCTGTAACAGGGTTTTACATCATAGCAGAATAAGATGACACCGTGTGCAGCAATCGGATACCTGTTCAAAATAAATTTCATTTCATTTCAAATGTGCAGCTAGGCTATGGAGTCACTAATTTGATTCACAATGGAGTAAATTATTTGGGAGAGTCTTGGTCATTTTTACCTAACAACCCGCAGTTTAACTTTCAGAATGACTGATGTTATCATTCCTGTTCTTGTCCTGCCCCCTTTTCTGTTCCCAAAGAGGCAGGAGACTGTGTTTATGCTTGAGGAGAAGAGCCTTAATTTAAATTCATCTAAATCAGATAATCTCCAGCGAATGCCATGGTCCAGAGCACAATATCTACCACAGGTCTTGATTGCTTTGGTTACAAAGGATGTATATGAATGGTAAAAATGTTGAGATCTTTTTTCATCCAGCACTGGAATAGACATGATCATAAAGAAGAGCATAGTGAAGCAGTACAGAATCACAGAGCAGCATGGCAAGACAGATCTTGACTGTGCCTGCTGTCCTGGAGGCTGGGATCACCACTCTGAGGTGACGAAAGTCATCTTTCAGAAAGGCTATCTGAAGGTCCTTCCCTAAAAAACCAGGCCAATGAAGCTAGGCAGGTCAACACTGTGCTTGAATAGGTCAGAAATGGTTCTAGCCCTGGGCCAGTGAGAGGTGGTGTATGAGGGTGTCCACCCCACAGCTTTGTCCAGTCCTCTGAAAATGCTGGCTGAGCTCTATGACTCTCACAAGGATATCACAGCATGCAAGACATTTGCTGAAAGCTTTTCTCAGATGCCAATTCACAAGCAATCAGCCAAAATGAATGGATAGCTGATCCTGGCACTCCTCAATACCTCACAGAAGAAAAAAATCCTCAAAGTATTTAAACTGTTTTCTACTTTGTCCCTCCCTTATCTCTTCAGAAGTAGAGCTTCAGCTTTATGAATTAGGGCAGCTCTGCCTGCAGAAACCAGGATGGTAGAGACATGTGGAATGTAATCACTTGTCTTTCTCCCTTGCCATGTTAATGGAAGAAAGTGGGTTTATCTTGGGATAAACAGTTGACAAATCCTAGCAAAGACAAGATAGTTTGTTATTCTCAAATGAGTTAGAGATTGAGCTGAAAGGCAAGGCTTTCCTCAAGACTCCTGTGAGGAAAATATTATTGCACTTGTTTTGATGGGTGGTGAACTGAAATGAAATTATTTGACCATCAAATACATCTGAAGTACTATTTTTTCCTATTATTGTGGACTGTACAAATATTTCTCCAGTGCAAAGTGAGATTAAAAAACTGACAAATCAGAAGAAGAGCCACTATCTCTGGTGGTATAAACTGAAATATCTGAAGTGAAGTTAATGTTAAACTGGGGCCTGTGATGTTTGCACTCATTTTGTACAGGTTGGGTGATAGCACAAGGTGTGAAGCAACAGAGAATCAGCACCAGATTCCAAAGGGAGCCAGAAATGTTACTTGGAATTTGGATCCACTTCAACAGTAAAACAGAGCCTGGGGAATTTCCCAGATCTGAGATACAGAAATGTTGATTTCTGCTGGGAGACTACAGTCATTCCCTTTTAAGATTTATTTGGTTGCTCTGGCCCTAGGCTATGATAAATTTCTCTGAGTGTCCATATCTTAAACCCCCTTCAGAGAATGAAAGTATATCCCAAATGGTGTAAACACTTTGAGCTAAACACATATGGGTGATTAACATATATAGATTATATATAAATATATATATATTTCAGCAATCTAAAGCAGAGCTCCTGTTGAAACCATCAATAACAGACAGCCACTGGAGACGTAGCAGTGCTTTCCTGTCCCCAGGTAGATTGCCATGTGAATATTCTACATTGTCCTTAAAAGACCTTTTTCTGCTGAGGATATATTTTGGTGTAAGCTCCTCCACACAACTTTTTTGTATAATCAAGTTGGATTCCCTAAATACTTATCACCTCTGTAGAGTATAAACAAAATAAAATGGAACACAGTACCAGATGCCTTCGAGGCTCTTGCACCTCGCAGCTGTGACATCTGAGTGTATTCAGTATCAATTATGACATTTAGGTGGAAAGTACTATGGTCAGCAAGGCCAAAGAGGATTCAATTATTGTTACATCTGCATTAAATGCTCAACCATAAATTACTTAAGTGGACTCTAAAAATTATGAAAACTAATGAGAATAATCTTAAATGGATAGGAACAATCATATCATTTTAACATTTCAATCATAAAAATAGTATTAAAAAATCTTTTTACCACTGAAAAAGTTCTGGGTCCTCTGTTACCTTCAACTTTGTTGAATTTAATGACATAGATGAAAAACTGGCAAAGTCAAAGTAAAGTTAAACAGATCTGTTGTTTGCCATGTCTTTTGTCTTAAAGCCATAGGACTTTGGGTGACAGAGTAAGGAAGCACATTACTGCAATGGCAAGAATGATTATTAGCAGACAAGAGCTCACGCTGGCATTGATGGCTGGTCTTAAGTCTACTGGACAGTGAAAGATCAGCTTTTCCTTTCCACTGAAATTCTCCAAGCATGCTGTACTCCCTGACAGCACAAAACAAACAAGCAACACTTCTGAAAAGTAAAAATAAATACTTACGCTTTTAAAAAAGACAACTGGGATGCATTAATTATGCAAGAATTCATTGCTGGAAATACACTGCTTTGTGCCATGATGATCTTCTGACTTAGCTTCAAAAAGTGGAGTTGAATTCTAGGTGTAGGTATATCTTTCAATATCAGATGCTTTAACTCAATTTGCTGGTGACAAAAGACACGCAAACCTGCACTTGAGGCAGAAGGTATGAGCTGAGTACACTCATTGCATGTATTGGCTCTTACTGCATGGTCAATAACTCTGAAATTCAAGACTTTGAATGGAGCTTTTATGTGCAAGAATATGTGCCCCTATTCTGGCAATCAATTTCAGACATTTGGATGAAAGTATAATAACAATTTAGACCCAGAAGTCAGACTTGTCTCTAAATAGAGAAGAAACTGGTGTGTTCTAATGCACAGAACCATGGTCAAATTTACGGCAAAACTCCCACTGAAGTAACCAGAAGCAGGATCGAGGCCATTGTTTAGATAAGCAGCAAAATGTAAAGCCCTTCTTATTTGTGCCAGTGACAGTGCAGCACCCAAGTGGAGCATTTCCAAAATTACATTTTTGAACTCTTATTTTCTTCTCTTGGTGCATGTGAACGTGTAACTAAACACCATCCTCTGTGATTGGCAGTAACATTTTGTAGTTTACCTCAGGAGACAAAATGACGGCCTCTCATCCACCTCTTTTGTCTTTGATCAAAACCAACCGTGCTGGTGCTGCCTGTAAAACTTGTGCCAAGAGATCACTGATGGAGGACAGATAGCCTTGCCCTGCTACTCTTCATACTAAGGAAGCTATCCCAGCCATAAGGATGAAAACTGAACCAGGACAACTGGGTCTTGAGCAAATAACTGAGGCCCAGAAGATGTCTGGTCCCCAGAAGGGAATACCAGGCTTAGGAAGTGTGATGTAGACTTAGGAATTTATTAACATAAATACTATTTCCCTTCTACTCCAGAGTTTGCATGAACATTTTGCCTTTGTTTAAACTGTTGCAGAATCAATATTCTTAGCCCGTGTGGGGCTCTGTGCACAGGTAATTTCACTCAAAAACATGGGAACCCCTTTCTTCTCTGTTTTATACATAATGTAGCCCTGGTTCATGCCTGAGATCTTTTGGTTTTCTGAAATTCTTTTCCCTGGGAATTTTCTGTAAACAAGACACATGTTTTTTTTTAACTGTAACTTTGTTTACATTCCTTTTCCTAGGAGGGACTTCTTGATGTCCCTCTGGTCTGACCAATGTGATTGAAGAGGTTTGTCTTTGTTTCACCAATCAAATTGGTCTGTGTAGAATAGTATAAAAAGGGAGACACATGCCAAAAATAAAAGAGTCATTTTCAGCCTTCTGAAGTAGGAGTCTGTGTCATTGTGGTGCACAACAGCATCATACATAATTTATTTACATTTCCTTTTTTAACTGGAAAGTTAAGCTGGTATTCTCTTAAGGTTTCTAATCATATAGTGATGAAGGAATAAAAGTTCATCTGTAAATTGTTAACTAAAAGATTTTTATTGCTTTTGATACCAATATCAGAGTCTCACACTCCTTCCTCACACAGATTTCTGCCCTCTCTCTAAGAAGTGAGGTGGACATAAGTCACATCTGGAAACTCATTACTGGGTTTACAAACCTGAGACAAATTCACTGCCTCTGCCCTTTCTAAAATGGTGATGTACAGATCTTGGAGCAGGTCCAAAACCTAGGTAAATCAGTAGAAAAATGTCTATTGACTTTCAGTGTAATTTTAGATCAGGCCAGAGGCAAATATGAGTGTGTCCAGTGATCTCCTTCATAACATTAATGAAGAAAGACAACATGAGTGTATCTTATTGTAAAACAGATTGCTAAAGCCTAAATTGCAGCACACATCGCTTTACTTAAAATTTACTCAATTTTACTTCATTCTTAGGTCCTGTGAAGGGGAGGATTAGGATAGCCTTTGAACACCAGCATATTTAACTGTGTGTGTGCCCCTGTACAGTCATCTTCAGAAGCAATCTTCAGTGAAGGATATTTCTTATACACTGCTGCTTTTGCTGGTCTTAAATCCCTTAAAACTTGTGCCTCAGGGTTTCAGCCCATCTTGAACAATTAGAAATCAACTTGGCCCTTAGTTGAAAGCAACAAACAAGACCACTTCACACCTTCTTATTTTTCCTCTCCGCTGTCATGGACACAGCAATAGACCAGACACACCTTAGGCTTCAGCCAGCAGGACAACTCCCATGTGTCTGCTTAATAACCCTTTTTTTATTCTACAACAATGTAACCTGTATTTGCTTGTTGCTGGTATTTTGATGTCAGCAGCTGAAACAGGGCATCTCCTTTCCAAAGGCATTCTGGGGCTGGGGAAAAAAAAAAGCAGCAAAGGAGAGGCAAGCATTTTGACTCTCCTCCTGGCTATGTGGAATGGAGAATGGGGTGATGCTTTGCACCATCTCAAGAAGAGAATCAGGAAAGGACTTCTGCCTGAAATGCTTGTTGGCAGCACCAGTTGGCCCCCTTAGGCAGAATTAGATAAGATGCAGCTGTAGCTGTCCCAGCTGCATAGTTCCCTTTTGGCATTAAATGCACGGGCAGCCGGTACAGTGAACTTACCAGGCGGGAAGGTGGATGGAACAAAGATAAAACATAAGGAGGAAAGACTAAATAAAAGCACTGATCAACGGCAAAGCATTACAACCACATTACACACTCCATAACAGGGGATCAAAGAGTTGCATATTACATTATTCCATTCCCAAAGAGCTTTCCTGTACAAGGAAATGTCTGTCTTCTCCCTGTCTTCTCTTTCAACCCTGTCCAGCTTTATGAACACTCTATTATTTTTTTCTCTACTAAAAAAAAAAAAAGTTTACATGCTGCAGTAAAGAAAGTGCAGACCTTTGTTATTAATGTCGTAGAAATACAAATATGTCCACCTAAGAAAGGAGTCTTCATTAACTCCCACAGCCCAGAAAATTAAGGCACGGCTCATCAGGATCTGTGCTTGCTCTTGGCTAAATTGCAAGGGACTAGTTGAGTTGCTGGGGTTCATAATGCTGATAGAGCGGTTTCCACGTGAATGAAGGATAAACAGCGATTAATTTCAGCCAATAAATAATGGTTTGAGGCCCACATTGAAAGAGGAACAATTACTTTTCCATTTTTCCTGCCAAATGAGCTGATAAGAGAAAACAGGGGAGTTGGCCACGTAAATCAGTCTTAATTTTATCTTCCCCATTAAAAAGCAGCCATTAGGACCATCTTCGGCTCATTTCATCCTCTTCTTGTTTCACTTTTTCAATTTGCACAAAAGGGGGGAGTTTGCTCGTCATAAAATTTCACTTTGGCCAACCTATCATTTGCATCTGAGCCAATAAATAGCAATTAGCATAAACATTTAAATCAGGAACTGGAACAAATTCTTGTTCCCCTAGCAAGCTGTTAAATTACTGTATTTCACTATATATAAGAAGCACTAGAAACAAGATCTGCTGGGCACAATTATCCCTTTCAAACAAGACATGCTTGAAATAAAAAAAAGAAGAGAACTAGCTTGCTGGGCAACCTTCTTGCTCGTGGTCAATGAGCTTAATCAGTGCAGAGAGAAGGTGTTCCATTAATGATGTTCAGCAGAGCTTTATTTCAAGTTTTCCATCCAAAGGGATTTATTTGATCTTTATCCAAAATATATTCCCCAGGAATTAATCTAATTTGTGCTGATGTTACATCATCAAACATAATTTTTTCTTTTCTATTTTTCCCTACTATGCTAAAATGGGCATATCTTTACATCCTGGTGAGCCTGAGCTTTGCAAGTCTGGCTTTCTTGCAGGCTGTTAATTACATCAACACACATCCAGTGAGCATGACTCTGACTGCTTATGATGTGATAAATCAGCAATAACTCTGTAAAAATGCCAAAATAACTCCAGTGGGTTGAAACCACTCAAAATAAGCTAAGGAGGATCAAGCAGATGCCTTTTCTTTTAGATACATTCTTTGTCACTTTTAAGAATATTTCAGGTCTTATGCAATATTTTTCATCCTTACAGACTACAACAAAAAGCAAGTAGAATTATTCCCATTTTGCAGTTGGGGAACCTATCGCACAGACATGAAATGACCTGCAAAAGTCATACAGGAATTCTATAATGCACAGTTGGTTCTTGGACCTCAGATATATACCTAGTTCTAGGTTTAACTCTTTCCAATGCATGTGCTGAAGAAAATTAATGACAAATTTAAATAAATTCTCCCTTAGGGTTATCTGGGCTCCTTCTGAACATGACCCATTACTCTGTAAATGGGAAGGGTTTTGGAGAAAGATTACATAGCATGAAACGTTTTTATGCCAAAGTGTACAGGTTAGGTAGCACCTCCAAGTAATCCAGTGCAATTCTCTAAAATACACTAATTTTAATAAATATAAGCTACTGATGAAGATGGCTTCAGTTGTGAGTTGGGTTGTTTTAGATTGGAGTGTTGGTTGGGAGCCAGTACTTTGAAAAGAAGAAGAGGGAAAAAATCAGTACAAAAGGAGCAGCAAAAGAGAGATTTTGCTCAAGTATTCAAGAATTTTGAAGTGCTGTCTAGGGACAAATGTTGAATTTCTACCAGTGTGCTTACTGCAGTCACTGTCTGTCCTTTGCCTTTTATCAAAAGCTCTTCACTCTCAAGGAGAAACTTCATCAAAATGTCTGTGGGACATCGTAGCATGAGGTAATTTTTTCTGTTGTTAAGTTTTGGAAAGAAGCAAAAATATTAATTTTTAATGAAGTTATTGTACTATTTCTAATTCTGTGTCATTGCACAAAGACAGGGAAAAGCTTCCTAGACTTTGCTCATGCCAATTCCCTTCACATGACAATCTTTGCTCTTCATCCTTGTGAATTTTCATCCATCCCCACTCACATTCACATAGCAGACAGGATTCTATCTTTTACCTCCAGTGAAATTTTGATTGGTTTGTGTTGATTGCCTTGTTGGAGACTTGCAGTAAAATAGGCTGAATTCTTTCTGGATGTGTTTTTCTTGGTGCTAACAAGTAAAATGTTATTCCACACAAGAATATGGGAAGTAAGTATTATCATCCCCTCTTTTTGAACATAAAACTGAGGGTTGATTTACAGATAGATGTGTATTATTTAAACTGACAGAGTTAATTGAACCTCCTTAATAAAACTAATACAAAAATCTCTTCAGAATCTGATTATGGTTTGGAAGAGGTTACATTGTCATAAAAGTCACTTGAAAAATAATATACTAACATCCATGTGGTACATTATACCAGGCTGATTAAATTATTTTTAAAGTAGAGATGACACTATTTCTTGGTGTAAACAGAATTTGTAAATCATGATAGGTTCAGTGATTTGATGTAAGGCCACAGAGTAGCAGATTCATATCCAAGACCAGCATTCATAAGGTTTGTTAATATGGTAATTTTTTTACCTCATGGAGCAGTTTATTAATAGATCCATTGTATTACCCTGAAACTTTTCTCTTTCCATTTTCAGAAAACAATTATTAGAACTATCTCCTAATAATGTATCTATCTTTAATTTAGCCAGATAATAAACATAGATGAAAAGAAATATTGAAGTATTCCTAACTTGTTAACAATAAACATTAGCTTTATTTTACCCAGGGTTTATCAAAGAATCTGACATACACCTATAAAATTCAGAGGTACAGTTTTGCTAATGGGTTGGTTGATATTCTTATAAGTAAGTAGATTGGATTCTGGATGTTCTTTGAGCTCAAGAACACCTTTGAAGAACACAAGGTTTGTCCCTTTGAAAAGTGTATATACTTGAACACTCCAGTTTCTCATCCTTGGAAGTGGGGAAGACCCTTCCTGTACCAAGGAGAAGCCTTGATGGTGACAATAGCTACATTTAGGACAACCTGCCGTATATAGTCCTGTACATTTTATAATTATGCTAAATGATTAACAGCTGTTTGCTTGGCAGCTTATTTAAGAATTTCTGGGAGTTTTCTTTTCCATGTGAAGCTGAATAAATTTAAGTGGGAATGTAATGCAAAAGTGGAAGTCTGACATATAGTCAGTTGAAGAGAAGCAAATAAAAAAGTGGAGGAGATAATAAAGGATATTTGTACTCTCCAACTGTGTACCCTGGAGAGAAAATAAAGAAAAGGAATGACACAGAAGAAGTAATCTACCAGTGTGTCCAGTACTTCAGCTTATTCAGACCTGTAATATTGCAATAATTGTAATGTTGTGATTTTACATGCCAGCAAACTCAGAAGCACGGGTGACAGAGATGGGAGCAGTACGGGCACTTGATAGGCAATGTGAGATTTCTGAGAAGTATTGCTTGGAATTATGCTTTATGTTTAACAGGTTTTAAGAGTGTGAAACTAAGAGGGCAAGTCATATTCTAAAAACACTTAGCAAAAATTGCAATGGCTATTTTTTTATAGTAAATATATGAACAACCCCTTGAAATCAGTTCGAACAGAAGAACTGGCATCTAGTTTTAGGGAAGTTTAAGGTATTTTGAGGCTTTCATGAAATACAGACTGAGAAGGCATCAATCAAAGTTCCAGATTCACTATCTGCTTCCTGGTGTCTGAATTACCATTCAACATCTAGTCATGAAATTGGCATTTTATTTAAAATCTATCAATTGTTTTTATTATGTTAATCGATTTACAATTACGCAATGCAGACTAGTAATATGATGAAACAACTTGAGCTTTACTCAGTGCTGAACAGTCAGTTTTCTTGACAAAATATGGATTGACAGATAATAATCTATTGTTTCCCTCTTTATTTAATAATTTCTCACATGCAAATTAAACTCAAAGCATACACAAAGTGCTAAAATATTGCAAGAGTAATATTTCAGTGGTCTCAGGGAGATGACCTTTCTTTTATTTTAGTTAAATTCATAGTGAAAAAACCCACATATTTTGGTGAGAAAGTGGGAAAAACTAAAATTAAAATCCTTTACTCAATTTTTCCACTCTGAGATATTATAGATATTACATATAATAGTACAATAACTTCTTAAGAATAGGGAGAATTTGGAAATTTAAATGTAAAGTTGACATTGTGGTAGGTTTTCAAATCATTCTCAAAAATCTGTCCTAGTGCATGAAAAACCCTATATTTCATCAACAAAAGAAAAAAAAATAACTGACACAACCTAGAGCATATTTAGAGTATGATTACCAGGTATGTAAAAACTTTGGTGACACATTGTACCCTTGAAAATATAAACGTTTTAAAAAACCCTATTAGTCTTATGTAGACAACTGCCAAAATAAATAAAATCTGCTTAAGTCCTGTTGCTTTTCTGCAGTGGAGAATTCTTGGAAGAGTTGAAATGAAAATGGAAGCCACAGGCCTGGAATGTGTGTTGCTGTCTCCTGCCAGGCTGTGGGTGCACGGTGGCAGGCAGACGTATGTCTTTCCTTCTCCTGCAGATGCTCCTGTCATTCTGGGTCAGAAGGAAGCAGACTGTACTGGCATGATAGACAAAAGAGGTTTAAAGGAGCTTTGCACAGGGAAGTTTAGCTTTTTTAATTTGGGAACTGAAGTAGGCTGTTGTCCACTGTGATATCTGTGTCTGTGCCTTTTGCTGAAAAGCAAATATTCACGTGGGAAAACAGAATGGTTAACAGAGCCTTGTCCTAGCATTATGGTAGGGCACACTGGTTCTTTTATCTGACATTGAATTTGATTCTTTTGGGGGGGGAGGGTGTTTAATTCCTTTTTATAAAAATACTTTCAAATTAAATGTTTCAGAAGAAATATGTTCTCCCAAATATGAAAATGAAATATTACACCTTTGGGCTTTTTCATTTCTGCTTTGCTTTTTGCTTATTTTCCCAGCTGTAACAATTTAATGAATTTCACATGAATTTTAAAGAATTTCACTAAGCAAGTTTTGAAATTGTTTAGGCAACTGAAAATTGAATTTAAGGGCTTTATGCTGTTATGAAAAAACACTTATTCTGTGTGTCGGTGTGTATACACAGACAATGAAGTGGCATAGAAGAAATACCATGGACTGGCATGTAAATAAACACATGTGCATAGGTATCTGTAAAAGGAGACTGACACATCTTTGTGCACAATATTCAGAATTCAGGTGAGTATGAGGACTGGGTGTAATACTCAGGTGAGTATTACAAAGGTAATGTGACACCTTTATATTGTGCACCTTTTCTTTAAGAGTCAAAAGAAGTCAAGGCAAGGTAGTTATTGAGTCTTATGTATAATCCGAAAGCATGCTGATAAAAAGCTAAAAATATTCCTCAAAAGATGTGTTGTTATTTTAGTAGGTAAAAATTAAAATTTTGACCTGGTTTTGTGCTTTTTAAAAAATTGCTGGCTCTGGAGTAATATTTAGAGTTCTTCATGCTAAAAATGGGTAAGACAGACTCCAAACATTTATGGCTGAAGAGAATTAAATATCAGAAAGTGTCTGTACACATTTTAAAGGGAGGGGAGAACTGCAGGACTTAGCTATGAATATTCAAACATCATGGACATTTAAATTTAGATTTAAGATTTGGGTTATCTCTCCTCCTCTGTGTGTCTTCAATTCACAGAGTAAAAGAGTGAAATTCTTCCACCAGTGTCTGGAGACAGTAATAGGGTTCTGTGTAGAACAAATATTGGCTTCACAATTAAATCATAAAAGGATGCTGACCTATTTAATAAACAGAGCAGAGATGTCAGTGATTTAAACCCTCAAATCTTCATTGTCACATCAAATGTAAGAAAATCCTCAGTAGCTGAGGCAGGTATACAATATCTTGGGGGTTTTAAAAACAGACAGTCCAGACAGAAAAGCTTATTATATGATATGTCTTAGTAATCCCTAAGTTTTGTATCAAAAGTTTTTGTTTTTCAAACACATTTGTAAAGTTGAAGTTTCCTACAATACTAGGGAAAACTAATTAGAGGTTTTTAAAAATAGCAGGAGTTTTCAAAAACACTTTCAAATTTCTTGGAAATACAGAATAGTACCTCATATGCACTATTGAATATCACAGTTAAAATGGTTTTATATCAGTGTAAAATGAATTTGACTTATCCCTTGTTCTGTGCTGTAACTACTTGATGCCACAGCACATCATGGACAGACGTTTTTATGTGTTTTGTCGGTCCACGAATTTCCATTCACCAAGGTATTGTCTAAATCCACAGGGTTAAGCTGTTATTCAGCTCCTCCCTGATTCTGTACAAAAGCAATAAAGGGAAAAACTTGGTCATCCAACCTATTTCTTTCTTACCAAAGGCAAGAGAGGCTTTTACAGGAGAACTGTCACACATACAGCATGAAAGCAACTTCAGAAATGATTCAGAAGTGGTCTGGACTTGACAGGAGACACAGTCTTTGCAAAAGCAGGAACTGATCTAGGACCAACTGGAACAATTAGAGGAGTGACACAAAAAATGAGTGGAACAGCATTCACACAGTGTTTGGCACACTTAAATGAGGTATGAGTTCCTCCTTTACAGGAGGAGAGCATACTGATTAATTTTTATTAGCCATTCTATTCAGGATGGAAAAGATGTACTTAAACCTCTCTACTGGAGCTGGGGCAGCTGACTTGCACAAGAGGAAGAGGCGCTGTGAGCAGCATGAGTACGATTTAACTGATTGATTATCAATTAAGGCACTCTTCTGAGTATGAAAAGTCCCAGATCTGCCAAGTGGCTGGAGAGGTCAAATATCAGCATGAACTCTCCCTGTGTCTTAAGGAAGTAGTGGTTTTTAAATTAACATATGTGCTAACTTGCTAATGTAGAACATATTGAAATCAGAGTCAATGTACTTATTCCTGTATTTAAAAGAAGTGAAAACATTCTTCTGCTTGTTTGCTTGTTTCTGGGAAAGAAAGAAATGGAGAAACAGATGTTACAATCCATACACAGTGCTGTGAAAAAGCAAATATTGGGGAAAGACAGAATAAATGCAGTTGTTAAAGAAAGAAAAAAAAAAAAGCAGCATCAGTAAAAATGATCGGACATAATTCCACCCACTCAGGAAATCAGACCTTTGTGTCAATTATAATACATTTGCCTCCTCGGTTGAAATTTTATTTGAGGGGTTTTAATGCCATTTTCCTAAATTAAGGTCGAACTTGTGATGGATACATTTTTATACAGGCACTATACTGTGACCATGCAGTGACCTCTGGCTGTATACAGAACTTCCATTGACTCCAGAGGGAGTTCAACAGTACGTGTCAATCAAGGACTGTATGTTCAGAATCACCTACAGTTATAAAAAAACCCTTTTCTGCTTCTTCCCATTCGGGTTTCTTTGTACAACAGAATAGTTTCGTGGTGGCATTGTGTCATCAATGTCAGCACAAAATATTTGTCTGGAGGAAATTGTGTTTCCTTATATCCTTTGTCAGCCTTCTAAATAAATTTAAAAAAACAAAAAATATATATTAAAAAATTCTACACGCTAGATCCAGTGTTATTTCTGCATGACATTAGCAGCCATTAATGCTCTGCATACATTATAAACATTACACCAGAGCCGTCATGAACCCTGCCGTGCAAATTTTCATAAGGCGATTTATTCCTACCTGGTGGGCACTTAAGCCTCCTTTGTGTATAGCAGCAAAATGTGCTCAGCAATAAATAGCAAGGAATGAACTGTGGTGCCTTTTCTCCCCTTTTTTGCACAAGTACAAATCCTTAATGCGCCTGCCATAATAATTTTGTTAATTGTTGGGATGTGGTGGCGAGTAAAAGCTGAAGTGAGCCACCCAGTCTGTTATTGGTTAACTAGACAGAGCACAACAGGTTCAGTGACCTATTTTGGGTTTTGACAGTGCGAGTCAAAGTACTTAACTTCAATCACTATCTCATTTACAAACCCCCCCCAAAATAAAAAGCATGACAGTTAACACTAATATGATGGCAATTTCATATTGTTTCTGCTTATGAATTTGTCTTTCCCTTATTAATCATCCAATAAAGCACTGACACTGCAGAATCCTGACGTTGACCAACAAACCATGTAGTAAGGACAGTAGCACCCAAAAGGAAGGGGCTACAGCGAAACTGGGGAAGCGAAAAGCTTTTATTAACACCAGAGGCCCATTAGAGTGCTCTCTGTTCACCTTCAGTGGAGCAATAAATGAAGAGAGCTTCAGAGGAGAGGACTCCTACCGTCTTTGTGCTGGTAATGCACAGCCGAGCTGTAGTCATGTTGTAACGCTTGTAAGAAACAGATGTTCCTTCCCTGACAAATCTCCTTTCTTGATTTATTATTCATTTGCTCAAATCACAATGGAAAGTCTTTGGCCCATTAATTAAATTCCAAGCAAAATAAAATTTGCAGCAGAACTCATTACTGGTAAATGACTTTGACACTTCATCAGATTTGAAGGTAAAATAGGCGACTTTAGGAAGTTAAAGGTGGAGAGAGCTTAGGCCTTTTCTGCAACCACTGCAAGATGATAAAGATTGTGATGAAATTTTTATGTTAAATACTGATCTTGGAAAGTTCAATTTTGTGTCTTTTTGCCATGAGCTATACTCTTGTACCTTTAAAAACTGAGTCTAGAGCTTTAAAAAAAGAGCTTCTACTGTGCCTATGCCTTTGTGTGTGCTTGTATATCTGTTTGTATGTCTTTTATTAGTGATGTGTTGATTACTGACGTAGGTCATTAAAATAAATCCCCGTATTAAGCACAGATTTGAATGAGTCGTGTTAAGCCTCTGCTTATTTAAATTTTTTTTCTGCTAAATGTTCATTGAGTAAAGGTGATCTAAATAAAAGCAAAAAAAAAATCAATAAGATAGGGAATGGAAATATGGAAGAAGGGAAGAAGAAATTCTTGTTTTCTGGGGTAGGAAAAAACCGTGTTAAAGACAGAAATATCAGAGACAATATTAAATAAGGGGGCGAAATTGAGGTATGTGAAGGATTTTCAGCTGATCACTCATACTTGAGGGGAGGATGGAGATGGTGCACATATTAAAGACTATTTCAATCTATGTAATTATGATGGCTTTAATTTAAAGGCAATGTGTAGTGAACCAGGGTGGTCAATAATCTTGGCTGACTCATGGACCAAAAAATTACCAGACAAACAACATAATGCAAGACAACCTAACAACCCACTTCTCCTGTTACATTAGGTTTTAACTTTTTAATTTTCTTTTTAATTTTTAATTATCTGTGTCCATGATTTGGGAGGCACATTTAGATTATTTTTTTAAGAGTCAAAGTATCATCAAAATGAACTCAAATTGGTCTGAATTCAATGCTTGTGCTTTACAAGCCAATCCATGGAAAGGACCATGTGAGGGAGAAGCAAAGATGAAAAGATTGGAAGTGGGAGGACAGAGCATATGGATAGAGTGAACATGGAACTTGACCCTATATCTTTTATACTGGCAAGTAGTTTCCACACTCTTGTGAACAACATTTACGTGTCTTAACTACACTGAACATGAGAATTTTTAAACCTATCCTCCAGAATTCAAATGCAGTTAGGAGCAGTAACAGATACAAATTTTATCCACTCACTACTGAATAATACCTTGGATCAAACTCTAAAAATGTGGAGAGAAATTTTGGTGCTGTAATTTCTTCCATTTTTTATTTCCTTTGAGTTCTAGGAATGGAGAAAATCTGTGTAAAAACTACAAGGTACCACTAGTAGTACTGGAGAGATTGCAAAGTGCTAGAGGAAGAAAGGAAAGGACATGGAGGACAAGTGACAGATGGCCTAAGACAACTGTGCCACTTTGCTACTTTTGAGAAACAACTTCATACTTGTGTGTAATGCATGGGGAAAAAAAAAAAGACAGAAACTGGAAACTGGAGGGATAAGTAAGACACAGCTAGGCCATCTGGGTTTAGACTGTGAGGCCATTCAGGAATTACTTGCTGCTTCAACATCCAGTCGAGCCAGCTGTGTATAAGAGAAAATACTTTTTTCCCTAGTAGTTCCTGAGATATTGCTACCACAGCCTAAACTATGCAGTAGTCAACTTGAAATTTCCACAGTAGGACACAAGACAGAAGACATTATGCTGAACTGTAAATTAACTCACATATTTTTATGTGAGGAGGGAGATGCAGAGGATGGTTTGGGTACATCATTGTTGACTCCATTACAGATGAATTGGGACATCGATCCTACTTTTTCTGTGGAAACTAAATAACTTTGAAGGGATGAGTGTTTTATGTAGTGTGTGTAAGGATGTAGGATATCCCGTAAGGTGAGAGTAGGGAGAAATGACGGAACGCAGAAGAGAGAGGCATGGCTGAGAAGGTGATTGCTCAAGAGCCAGCATAAATAACACAGGTACCTGAAGATCACTGCAGAGCAAAAATTCAGTGGAAATTACTGGTTTAAAAGAATTGTGTGTTGTTGTGGTGCATTTTGGGTTTTACCAAGTTTTTGCATGCTTCTGTTGTTTGCTTTACAATGGTTTGTTCCATGTACACCCATGTTTAACCCTTCATGGTTTCCCCCGAGTCATAGCTATGTTTCATTCATTAGTTTAGGAATCCCTGAGTCCTGTCTATCACTCTACAGCCCCGCCCTGATGTCTGGAAGATTCTAGGAAGGCTGTCGAGTGATTTGGCAGGGTGTCAGTTCTCCCATCCCCTTTTTATGCATTGAATTGTTCTACTGATGTTCTGGGTCACTCCCCCCCTTTCTGGATTGGTTCCAGGCTGTACCCTTCCCCTTTCCCCACCCTGATACTTAAGGCGAGGGACAGAGGGGGAAACTCGCTTCCTTTCCTCTCTGGGTGAAATAAACCCCAGTTGAACCTCACAAGAGTCCTCTCTTCTTCCTTGCCACTGCCACGCTTCTGCCCAAGTCTTTTCTGAGGCAAAGACTCACAAGATCATAAAGGTATCTCAGTGCACCAAACTGTACCTTTGAATGAGAGCTCGGTGCCAGAGCTAGCTGGAAAACGGGACACCAGTTCCCTGAGAGCAGCACCGAACCCCCACAGTGTGTCTAAATCATCACATGGATATATTCACATCACAAATCAATTGATTCAGTGAGTTTCATTGTCACACAACTGAAGTAATGAAAGCAGCAAACCAGGTTAAAATATTCTCTGTTCACACCTCTTCTATTGTGAAAAAGAAGGAAATATTGCTGGGGAAATAGGAACAATACCAAAAGAAGTGGTCAATAAATTCAGAGTGACTGAGCAGATTGGATGATTGAAGAACCTGGTAATGGTATGTGGAACATTTCTTTTGTCAGGCACTGATGCAAACCTGGATCAGGTCGAGAATGACAAAAACTGGTGACCATACGAGAAATGAGTCAGTGCTGTTGGTATTCATGTTAGCGAAAATGCCATGATGATTGACAATAATTGGAACTCTTGTTAACATTATCAGCAGAGAAGGAAACCATGGTCTAAGCAGACATAAAGGTTGATTGCTCCTCTCCTCTGAAAGCAGAAAGAGCCCTGTTAAATAATAGACAAGGCAGACACTGGTGATTGTGTCTCTGCTCACCATATAAAGAAGTTTGCCCAGGTTTTTTTGCAGTCTATCCTGCACCTTTGCACAGCCTGATTATAATTTTAATTTAGGGTTGCAAAGAAAAATTAGGATGCCTTAGAAGTGAGTACATCAAGCATCACGAAGAAGTTGCTCTCTTGCTCTTACTGCTTAGGAACGTAGAAACTTCCACTGCCTTCTTGTCTCTGTTCTGAAGAACAGAAGAAAGTAACCTTTCATGTCTATTCCTTTAAAACTCTTTGAAAACCTGTTGTTTTAAATGTTTGAAAAGTAATGGAATCTTCCACTTGATGACCCTATTACCAGTAATTACTGTCAAATTTGAGTACCTTCTAAAAAACTTCTCTTTTCCTGTTTAATGCTGTAAGGCCATTGTGCAAAAAATGACTCAATATATGATGGAAACAGTAAATCAAACTTTAAATAAAACATGTACCATTGAAGATCTGACAGATGGGGAAAATCTATTGGAAGCTTCACTCTCATTGACACTTGATCCTTTTCTTCTACGCTGAAAATGAAGAAGCCCAGACATTTCATTTTTTTCCTGTATGATCTTTCTCAGCTCTTGCAATCAAGAGAATTGTTGTTAATAAGAGTATTCCAAATATTTAAGAGGAAAATATTACTTTTGTAGTAGATAGGAAATCTTTAAATTCAGACATAGGTCTTAAACTGGAGCTGAGTTTCAGTCTTAGTCCCATTTATCCATCAAACACACTGACACATTTTTGTTTTAAGGACCACTTGATTTTTACTAGCATTTTGTAACAAAAAAACAGCATTCCCTTCTTCTATAAAATATGTTCTGATGGCCTAAGTTATGACTCTGTCTGCTGTTCAAGCATGTCTGAAATTGTACTTTGTCCATGGCCAAGTGTCTCTTCAATCCTGCTTTGTGCTGTCACAGCAGGAACAGAGGCTGAGTGTACAAGGTTTAGGTGATTTTGTTACTGACAGCAAACTCACTGATACCAGGCCAGCTTCCTTCCACTTCACAGCCACGTTCACAGGGACCACTCCCAGTTCTCTGGGGTGGCAGCATTTTACAGTTACTTTATGGCTTTACACACTTCTCAAAGAGGTAAAAATGGCAAGTCCCCACACCACACCGAGCCTCTTCAACTTGTTCCTGTCTTCGCAGATGATGTAAAATTGCAAACTGATGAAAAGGTCTTTTGCACGGACAAAGTCCGAATGTGATGTGTTAAAAAGAGAAGGAGGAACATAAGTGTCACTGCAGTGATACAGAGACCAGAGTCTGATTTCTGTTACAGCAGTATAAAATAGTACAAATAGTACAATATTACAAATACGTAAAAGTCAGACGATAGATTGTGGAGCTCGAAGAATCAGCATCACCAGGAAAGAAACCGAAGAATAATCCAGGAATAAAAAACCCCTAAGCAATATCAAAAGTTATCTAAACAAACAAACAAACAAACAAAAAAAGAGGTCATGCATTTGTAGTAAAATGTATGGTCTCAGTTTTTCTCACAGAATAAAATGTCATAAAAAGGGAAGGAGGCAAATCTAAGGGCATCCAGAATGATGTAAAGGCTCAAGGGTCTTATAAATTCAGAAAGGTTAGAAAAAGTAGGTCTGTATTGTTTGGAAAAGAGGATCTTATGAGGGACTTCAGTGAGATACATGAAACTCTAAAGGGACCAAGGAAGAGACATGCAGCAATGGTATTTGAAGTAGTGTCAAACGCAAGCTCAAGGGGACACAAAATTATGTCAGCAAAAAGCCTGACAGTAAAACTTGCCAGGTAGAAATATCTTACATTAAGAGCAAAATACCAAGATGGCATTTACTACAAATAGCTTATATACTTTAAAAATGAAAGCAAAACACTTTGAAAAGAGATGGTGGATTAAATTAGTGTTTCTGAAAATGGAGACATTAACATAAAAGTTTGAGTCATGGTTTTACTTTAGCTTCACAGGAAGACATGATGCAGAATTAAGTTTCCCCCTCTTAGTTAGATGAGAAATTAACAGTGGATAGTGGAATGTCCTTTGAACTTGTATTCCCAACACTCCACAACATCACTTCACCCCCAGTGTGCTCCATCAAGTAATCAACATGCAGCAACCCAATGAAACATCAGACCAGGAGAATTAATTGCAAAGTCAATCCCTGGCTGGCCCTTCAGATCCTTCCCTGTTTTAAAGTGTCACTTCATTACTCATCTGCTCTCTCCCTCACAGTTTATCCACCCATCACCTTCCCACTCTGGCACCAGCTGGGTCATGGGACACTCAGTGGGCACTTTCCTCCTCCTCCCCTCCTTCTCTCCAAGAGGGAAACAGGCTGTGGTGGCACAGCAGCACATGCCACCAGCACCTTCCCCCAGGGTGTGCAACATGGCACTGACACCCCTGTCAGAGGGATTGATAGCTGTGAACAACCCTCATATGAGTCCATCACAAACTGGAGCAGGTAGGAGAGGAAAGCCCCATAATAAACACCAAACTCCAAAAAAACTGTGAGGCAAAATTTCTATTATAATTAACATAAGAAAACATCACTACTGGAAGGGCAAAAATCCTCACAGGGTTTTCCATCTCCCCCATGAAGTCATCCTGGGCATACAATTACTGTTAACACTTCCTGCAGTGAAACCATCAGGGAAAAACAACGTGTGTATAAAATCAGCAATGTTTGTTAAAATAAATTTAAACCAAACCACATTAATCATATTTCAATCAAGTGGCTACAGGTTGTAAGTGTAGGCCTGATTTTTGTATGAATCCTTCCGGCAGCTTCAGAACACTGACTTTCTACAGAACTGCTGACACCTTAAGGTGATTTTATTATGGGCATTATTGTCAAGTTTTATAACACTGTAGAAATGCCTTCAAACACACATCTATCCTTAGCTAAAAGTATTCTAATATTTTATCTCAGAAAAAGGTATTTATTGGTATTTCCGGTATCAAAATTAATTACAACAATACACTTGTAAATATTGCCTTAACTCTAGGAAGATTATATAGTTTGGGAGTTAGAAATTTAAAGTTTAGCATATATAAGTGTTGAGAAAGGTAACACACAATAGAGCATCCATTCAGTACCAGATTTCCAAGAGAAAGGCAGCATCCTAAGATGTAATGCAAGAAAAGGATATTTTACAACCAATTAGGCAGGCAAGCCAAGCTGGATGGGTTAAAATTTGCCATGGATCCCAAGCAAGTGATTTTCTTAACCTCTTAAGGGTTCAAATTGCACTGGGAGGAAAAAGCAATTATGCAATGAAGAGGAGAGGAGAAAATATGTCCTGAACTGGTTTGCCTGCAACAAGGTACAGATTCCTTTGTGGTCTGCAGGGAGCAGCTGAGCTCCCCAGCTTGCTCTTTGACCACACCCGAAATAAAAACTAAAGGATATTTTGGGGAATAGGAAAACACAACAGCTCAGACAATGTCCCAGGCAGTATATTCATTACAGGCTCATCAGAGTGGATGCCTGCAATAGGAAGATTAAATACCCATTTACCAGCATCAGAGGAGAGTTTGGTTTTATAATGTATTGTCCCCTATTCCCCGTGAGGCTGCTTTGTTTGATAAAATGCTGAGTGTGGTGTAAAAATATCCCTCTCTCTGTAATTTGCACTCCTCTCCATTTAAAGCTATTCTTGCTGCAAACGAGAATTGAAAGCTGCTAAAATTAAGTGGTGTCAGTTCTCAATGACACTTTAATGATAGAGCGCTCAGCAAATGAGATGAGAATGAATTCCAGCTTCTCTGCTAAAGATAGTAACCAGCACTAAACAGTATAATGCTCCAACTGGGCTACACTTCACCTGCTTCATTCATATTTAGTAGAACTGAAATAGGGAAACTATAATTAAAATGCTCATAAAACGAAAAAAAAACCAAAACAACCCAACAAAAACCCCAGCTAATTTCTAATAGAGATGGCAGGAAACAACTGAAGCTTGTAAAGTCAAAGCACAGCCCTTCTTTGTCACTTCTGCCCCAGAGGCCACTGCTGACCACAGGGCAAGTGTGGGGCTGTGGAATGCTTTCCTCCCTGTGGAAATTGCTGCTCCCAGCAAGTTTGGTACAAGCCTACTTTTCTAACCCAGGCATAAGGAAAATGAATATTGAGAAATCCTGCCCAGTTTTGGGCTAAATGGCACCACTGCCTCATAAAAATCATTTAAGCAAATAAAACCCCAACATGTAAACCCTTTCTGTCTCTCAGTATTATAATAATTGGGCCTTCAAGGGCGTCCACCCAACCTCTCACACAGATCATCACCACTGTGAACATGTGGCTTCTCTACTGCTAAAAAATGACAACTGCAAAGCATGTCAACTGGGTGCTGTCACATCTGTGACCCCCTTATGCCAGTTTTGTGTTGCAAAGGTGTTTTATGACGGGACAATAATTCTTGGGGAAAAAAAGGAAAAAATTCTTCTACGCAGGGCTTCTGAGCTTGGCACAGCTGTGGGAGGTTCTGGTGCAGTGGGAAAGATCAGCACATGAAGCTGGACACAAAGATCCTGCTGCTGCTCAAAATTCATGTGGAGCCTGGGCAGAGCCATCTTTGCCTTTTTCTTCTGCGCCATATATCATGGGCTCGTAGTCTGCATTTACTTTATATTTTTTCCTACAAAGTGCTGTGGAAGTAGATTGTTTCCAGCTCTTGACAAAAGTAGAGTTATTTTTGTATAATGCTATGTCATTCAGTTGAATAATCAAGCCTGTCAGGCACATGAATGGAAGATAAATATTAAGGCATGAAAAGTATAAAAAGCATTCATTATGGAGAGAGAAGTATTTATTACTATAGGAAAATTTTAGTGGACTTACAATTATGAAAGCTTTCGTGTAACAAGTTGATTTAAGGTTTCAGAATTCACTGCAAGTACTTTCAGAATATTCCACATGACTAGAATGGAGATGGGGCCATTTGATATAGATGACAATATAATCTTTATACCTCATAGTAATATTAGGTTTTCTTTACAAATAAAATATATTTGAGGGATAAGTTATCCTTCAAATACCATACAAAGTTTTAAAATCAGATGCTGGCATTATTTCCTCACCTTCATATTGATGAAACCAGACTAAATCTTTACCTACAAGTTTTTCTTCTGATGTATTCTAACAAAAAACACACTGCAGGGAATTCCTTATTTCTCAATTTCACATTAAAAAAAAANTCTTTCATTTACATAACAGAACATATCCAGAGCTGTGTAAGTGTCTAGGAGTGTAAAACTGGTGGCCTAATGGGCTGAGGGCAGGTGAAATGGTCATGCCTGAATGAGAATAGTAATTCCACATATACCCCCGTGTTTCTTCTGATACAAGGTTCCTATCCTGCCTGTACAAGTACCAACTTGACAGCAACTGTCAAAAGCTTCTTAAAATGAGCAATCTTGAATATTCTTGCCGCTGTTTGCAGATCAGACAGCGCTGTATAAATGGTCTTTACACAACATATTTGTGCGTCTTCTGTTCTGTACACAGCTCAAAACGTCTGATTTCTTCCTGCAAGGGTTGTGTGACTTTGGGCAGTCTTCATTCTGGGACAGGCAATTCACAAGCCTCCCTTCCTCCCTTCCTAGCTCAGCTCTCATTCAGGGAAACAGGTTTTTATGATTTTATGGCATAACCAAAGGAGACACGAGAAAGCTTCAACCATTGCATGACAGTCACTTGTCTATGTCTTACTCTGGCATGATTATGGTAGGGCAAACCAAAGCTAACAAAACGTTTAATTACCACTTCTGTTATTAATTTAGCAGGAAAAGGAAAAAAAATAGTATTGTGATATTTAGATTATGATTACATATCCAGTCTTGCATTTCAGGGTTCAGACTGACATGGGAACGTGAAATGTGGGATGATAGCTCCAGATCACCCATCTCCCCAGCTAAACTGATAAGGAAGTTTTATGAAGACAAATGTATGCACATCAGGATGTGGTGTTTGTTCCTGTTTGTGGGACCAAGGATGCAGAAAAGGGATGAAGTGCATCCTCACACCAGCAATTTAAGCCTTTCTGGCTTTTTTCAGCCCCAGGCTGGTCTTCTGGTTGTGTCCAAGTTCTGAATCTCCCTTCACACACTGGGACATCTGGAGGGAGGCACCAGCTGGCTGACACTGTGAGTAAGGGAAGTTGGTATGGGCTGAGTGAAAAATAAGTGATTGGTTTCCCTTCTCAGAGTATCCCAGCTTGGGAATGGGAGGCAGGAGGGAAAGGACACGCTGGAGCCTACTTGTCTTCTGACAATTTTCTTTGTGCAAGGGGAACTATGCCTGCTGATGGAAAAGTGGATCCTGGAACACACATCTTCCCTGCACATAGCACACATTTCTTCTTTCTCCCAACCAGACCAACATCCTTCAGTTTTGTATCACGTGAGTATTTCTTACAAATCCTGTGAGATTTTGAGCATCACCTGCAAGATCCCCTATGAGTCTGAAGCACCTTAGAGAAGGTATTGGGCAAAAGAAAATCAAAAAATGCCACATTAAATAAACAAACAAACAACCTCCCTCCCAAAAAAATTAAAATAAATAAACAACCAAAAAANAAAAAAAAAAAAAAAAAAAAAAAGAGAGAGAGAGAGAGAGAAAAGGGAAAATAAAAAAACCACCCACCTCTCCCTATCAAAGCAGTTTTACAGAGCTTTGGAAAAAGCAAGACAAAATAAATATTGAGTGAGAAGGAAAAAAGCCAGTATTGCATCAAATACTTGCCCCAGGTCCTACAACAGCAAAAATGAGGTGACATGCAGCCATACATGAGTGGACAACATGTCAGCTGCACAGAGGGTCTCTTCATCGTCACACATGTCCCCTAACTGGCAGTTTACCCCTTCAGACACAATGTTAAGAGACACAGGAAGAATGTTCTCTTTTTGAAAAGTGTCACATAAAGTAGCTTACCAGCCTGGTTGGCAGAAAATCATATTTTCTGATATCTGATGTCACATTTTATTAGATTTAGGATACTATTATCCTACTTACTTAGGGGTTTAAAAGTATCCTTTTTATAGCTAATGCCACAGGTAGAATGTTAAACTATAGACGTTTTGCAATAAAGGACTAGACTTTTCCTTATACACATCTGGTATTTTTTGCCCCAAACAATGCAATAGCTGTTCAGTATTTTTTACCCTTTTTTTTTGTATCCTTGCACATTTGTCCTCAGTTCATCCACTAAAGTACAAGTGAATCTGGTTAGAGTCTGCAGAACTCTGGAGCTGTAATTTGTAACTTTTAAAATATATTTTAATATTATGATTATTTAATACACTTAAGATGGATTAATCTTAACTCCAGAGCTCAGAGCAGTTGTCCTTTCAGTTCAAACAATGGCATTTCCTGTAGTGTTTGGCAGCAGTTTCCACCTGCTAGTAAATAAAATTTACAATACATGTTTCAGTGCTTGGGATTATATCAATTCTGAATCATCCCTTTGCACTTATTTAGCAATGCTTTATCTTGATCTCAGTTATCAGTGGACTTTCAAACAAACCCTTTTATTGAATCAAAGTCTCATAAAAGTCTTCAAGCAGAATTTTGACTATTGGTAATTGAGGTTTTTCAATTGACAGAGATTTCAAGTTCTAGAAATTTTAATATAAATAATATTGTTTTCTGAATACAGTCATGCTCCTATTTAAGCAGCAAAATCTGTGTATGTTGAAGGACAGAATTTGATTCATACCATCAAGAAAATTAATAATTTTCATCAAAAGATAATTATTTCTATTCTGGAGGAAACACTTATTTCCTTGGGTGGCATTTGCCTTATTTGCATACATGAGAATTAGCATTACTCACAATTAAAATCTAAATATACCTTTTCTATATCCATGTTCCAAAATTTAGTGATTAAGCCATAGCTTTTTATCCCCAAGTCTCAACATCTTTAGTTACTTATCAGGGCAGTACTGATAATAAACTGTTACTGACAGGTGTCCAGCTGGAGAGCAGATTCTTGGACAATGGGAGGAAGCAAAGAGAAAAATCTCCAAATATGTGGCACTCCTGCCTTGTTCACACAGCTCTGCTTCAGTCGTAGCTGTTGGGACAATAGAGAGACAGGAAAAGAGAGTGCTGATCAAATATTAATATTTAGCAATATTCAATAGTGTGAGTTTGACAGGGGTTTTTCAGCTTTCTTTACATAACAAAAGGAAACAACTCCACAGGACAAAGGAGTAGGATTCAATTACTGGTAAAGGAAAAATGCATTTTATAGTGTATGTTATTAGCTGCTGCAGGCTTTGAAATAAAATATCCAGCAGACAGTGTGATGCTTTTAGTAAGGAGGAAGGACAAGGCACCAATATCACTCTCTTTAATGATTTACAGAACTTCCTCCAAACAGACCTGCAAAAATTCTCATTCCATAGATTGGAAACACTTAGGTCAAGAACTTCACATATAAAATAAGAGACCTTCAAAGAAAATTTAGATATGACTCTAAGAGCTCTGCAGCTGAGTAGAAAAGTCATTCTCACCACCAAACTAACCCAACAAGGCTGTGTGCTCTGGGAGCCACTGCCCTGGATCAGCTTTGGTCTCAGAGCTCAAATGCACCGGTGATAACTAAAGATCTCAAGGCACATTTTGCAGGAGGGAGGACACTACCTTTAATTCCCTCGAGAACCAAAATATATTTCCCTGGTTTTTTTGGTCAAGTCTCCTAAAGCAATCTGCTGGCTGGCACCAAATTACTCCCTGAAGCAGAAGCACTTTTGTGAGAAATTTCCAAACAGACACTTTTTATGCAATTTATAATCTTTTCAAATGAAAGACACATTTGAACAAGATCAACACAAAGACTGCTGAATAAAACCTCTCTGTTGGGCTTTGATAAACCACAGAATCTCCCTGTGCTTTATCAGGAGTAGGAATTCACAGACTTTAATTTTTCCTACTCTCTTTAGCAGTTTATCATTCCTTGGGGTAATTCCATTAAGAAACTATCTTGTCACCTGCACTGACAATACATTTTTTTTCTCTTTTAAGAGTGATGTGTCAAACCAATACATCAATAGTGCTACTTATGCTTCTCACTCACCATTACAAATATTTTAAATTTTTTAAAGTAAAATATTTTTCTGCATTTTGCCAAATTATTCATTCACCCAAACACAGTCAGGGGCTCTGTTTCTTTCCTTTTTTTAAAAAAAATCTCTGGATTTAAAGTTTTTCCACTTTACTGAGAGCAATTTTGACATTTCTGTAAATTATTTCTCCAAATCACTCTATCTCTTTTATTGAAAAAAAGGAAACCAGCTTCATATTTAGTCTACAACTGACCTTTAGGATTGGTCTCCTCAGTGTACATTTTAGTAGGCATAATTGTGTTGAAATATGAATTAATTTGACAGTGGTCTTCCCTACATACCCTGGATTATTTTAAGAAGATGAATGTAACCTTCAGCTGTGTTCTGTGGAGGTTTTATTCCAGAGCCTTTCGCTGTGATTTGAGATTGAAAGCTTACCAATATTTGAAGAATGCCATTGAGCACTAGGCTGTATTTGTTTGTCTCCTGAACTCATTCAATTAAGAAAATAATCCATTATGGAAAATCTTGATTAAAAGTTGGCTTATTCTCCCATTTGATTAAAATTCAGCATTACACTGAATCAATTGTTCAGTACTTCTGTGAAACGTGCATCAACTGCAGGCAGAAGACAAATTGCTCTGTTGCTCTTGCATCTTACTCACCCTTTCTGTCCTCTGATTATAAAATCTACTGGAGAACAATAAACATACTCTGAAAATGTGGTTTCATTTGGTCCTTGACCGTATTCCATGGCAGAGGGAGAGATACCATGACAGACCAAGGGGACTTGGTAGTGGAAGGATTTCCTTGGCCAGAGGCTTTAGTTCCACAGTCCCTATCCTGTCCCAGGATGGAGGCTGTGGAACAGCTTATTCCTGCCATAAACTTCATGGGTTTCTTAGCCTTCTGAGCCTTGAATAAAATCTTCAGGATTTAGTCCTTTGCATATCTCCACAATGACATCAGCAACAAGGCTAATCTCACCTGCCAACAAAATGGTTTTATAACAACTCCATACTAAATCTCTAATTAAAAGCGCCACCACGAAAACTCTGCCACAAACAAAGCAGCTGAGGTTGGGCTGCAACCTGACAGCCACGGGACTGGAGAGGGTGGGCCCTTTATCCCAAAACTTACCTCAAAGTCATCTCTTTCTCCTTATCTGTTCTCAGCTCTGGAAGAGGTAACGCTGCAGCCACTCAGATTGCTGTATGATTTCAGTGGGTGAAAATCACACATTTGGTCTTGGCCAAATCAGTGGCAAAAATCCTCTTGATTTCAGTACAGTCAGCCTATGGCTCCAAATGTGGCAACAACAGCAATAAAATAATCAGTAATCAAATACTAGTAGGTTTGCTTTCCAGTGTATTTTCATTTCCAGTTTCCCTGTCCCTTCGGCAAATGTGACATTTTGCAGCAATTAGAAATCTTTACTCAGGAAGATTTTCAGACATAAAGAAATGGTTTCAACCACACTACTGTGGTTCTCAATCAAAACTTCATGGAGAAGCTTTTCCAATTTATTCTTACACTATGACTAATTCTGTTTGCTATTTCTGTAAATAAAATTTCCATTTTCCCCGGTTTCACAAGGAAACTAGTTTATTTGCTAAATGTAATCGAACTCTAATATTGAGTCAACTCACTTCCACCATTACAACTCCATCACCAGGACTGATTTTTAAAATTTTTTTGGCTTCCTTATGGGCCTTCCCGAGGCTGAATATATTACCAGTAAAGCATAATGTTAGCTATCCAAACAGTGGTTTATCTTATTATTTGATGAAGACACAAGAGAGAATAATTGACAGAAACCCCCCAAAAGATCTTTGCTTCAAAATTTTAATGCTTAGTGTCTTCACTGGCAAAAATATGTTTAAAAAGTAACTTCAGACCAAAATAATACAAGAAAAAGCAGCTTTAGGACAGTCACATATTTGCCATGGATATCTTGAGTCTAATATTACTTCCAGTCACAATTATTAACTGGAATCAAATATTTGTAAAAATTAGAGGAAACCCAATTTTGTTACCTGGCTGAGAGGCTGAGAGGTGAGAGCGAAATTGTTGTGCATAAATAACGTGGGCAGGTGAAGCTAAGCCCACTGGAAATAGGATAGTTGCTAAATAACTCCGAGGTCAGTATTTGTGATGAAAACAGACTGAAGCGGGTCAGAAGCATTTCATTCTAATGCACTGCTTTAAAATCTATAGACATTGTGCAATTAAATGAAAAGCAAAAGCAAGTCATAGATTGCTGCTGAAGAGAAGAGAATAAAAGAAAAAGCAAAAGCAAAAGAAAATGTCATGTGGAGAAGATCTCATTTTGGAAACCTACAATATGTTGATTGATAGGACTAGCATTTTTCAAGCTCTGTCACAGCTGAAGTATAAAGCTGTCAGTGCATATGATAATGATGGATGCTCTAAAACATGCAAATAGCATGAAAAATCATTTCTCACATAATTTTGGAAGATGAGAGGAGTTGTGAACTGAGGGGAGAGGGGAGAGTAGGTCAAGCTTAACATTCAGCCGAGAGGAAGAGGCGGCCGCCTCGCCACCGCCGGAGTTGTTAATTACCATGCGAGTGAAACAATGAGTTATGCCGGCCTTCTGCAAATTTTCCCACAGAATTGCGATTGTGGCCGGCGGAGGGAGAGGGGCAGAGCCGCAGCTCTGGAGCTGAGCACAATAGGGAGCTCCCCCGGAACAAATCCTCGCCGAAGGAAAGCTGCCCGGGGGCTCCCGCGCTCCCGGGAATGTGTTGCTTTAAGAACGTCCTGCGTATTTCAGAGGTGACATTTACAGTACACCATCAATATTGGGGGTGTTTCAGTTAATTAGCCATTTTTATTAACGCTGAAGTACAGTAAAACCCAATGTAAGTGTTAGGAATGTAAATGAGCACCATCCCCAGGCTGATCCAGCTCCAAGCAGGGAACCATCACACACTGCTCCCATATTTATGTTGCTTTTTATTTTCTGGACCGAGCAGAGGTTGCTCATGCTTCCAGCTGAGTTTCACCTCTCGTGCATATGCATGTGCTTGCATGTGCCAAAGTTCACGAGAAGCAACAAAGCTGTAGGTGCAACCTCAAATTTGCTGGATTTGTTTTCATTCTTTTTGCAATTTTGAGGGGAAATCGTATTTGTAACCAACTCGGGTGAAAAACATATGCATTAAGATTGGGTTTGTGTTTTTTCTTTCTTACTTAGTTACAATGATGCACCTTGCAGCATCTAAACAGAGGAAAATCCAGGACATATAAAATAAAAATAAAGCATTATTTATATAGTGTGCCTTGCTTGGGCTCCATGGAATGGTAAAAACCACCCAGCTCACATTGCTTTGTTTTGAAAACCCCTTATTCCACATTAACTTTTGACTATGACTTATTTTCAAAACTCTGCTTCACTCAGCATAGGTCTACACACTGGGTCTTCTCCCCATTGGATTTTTTTGCTTACTTTGTCCCACCAAAAATCCCAGCTTAATATGAGTCCACTTGTGTGTTTCCAAGTCTACCTCCACAGTTGCCTTTATGTTTTTCTTCAGTCTTAGGGTTCCTGATAGCATCACCTTGTCATTACAGTCCCTTCTAAACAGAGACCATCTTGATATGGGGTCTTTTAACATATCTGTATCCTTCCAAAAATCATGTTCATCTCAAATTTGACAATACAGATATTAGTAAAAATTTTTTAAAATGCCATCCTAAATCTTTCACTAAATGGTTTATATTCAGGTTTATCTGTACCTTTGTTAGATTGCAAGCTCTTGGAGGCAAAGACCTCCTTTATTCTTGGTGTGCATACTGCTGAACACACTGTCACACTCCACAAATTGCAAATTATGAGCGATGGCGATGGACCTTATTTTCTACTGCCTTCCATCTTACTGCTATTTACCTTTGCACAAAACAAGTGTCAAAGAGGTGACATTAGCAAGGGCTGTGGCTCCTCAGTAGCTCAGCATGTTTTAAGTTGAAGCCTCATTCATAAAAGAGGACAACAACAACATTTCAGAAAATTTTATCTAAACATTTTACTAGCTTATGAATAGCATTTCTCATTGATTTCCAAGACAATCCATTTCATACTTCATTTTGTTAAATATTGGTACCATTCCTGCATAATCAGGATCTGGTCTTGCTGTTTCAAACTGCTTTGTTGCAAGTAATTCATGAAAGCAAGGTTTTAAATGAATCTTATTCTGATTTTCTCCCCCCTGTTCGATTTCATCTTCATTTCAGACTTGGAGCAATAGCTCATATTCGTGTCCACATATTCAAAATGCTTTGTATTTGTTATTCAGCAGGATTATGCTCTTTTGGACATGTTCAAGTTCACATTTAAAATGAAAAATAACTCACTGTTTCTGATGATGAGTTCATATCTCTCCTTATTCCCTGTTACTGTTAAGATTGGAAGGGTCCAAAGGCAGGTGAAGTGAATCAAAAATTTAACAGAAGTTCTGGAAATCAATGTACATCTAAATTAATCATTGCCCAAAGGTGTCATACTGGACTCAGACCAGCTCAAATAATACCTACACAGGACAGATCAGGGAGCTTTTTCCCCTTGCCGCAATTAAAATTCATGTAAAAAAAATGACTAGGTATTCCCTGGAGCCTTAAGTGAGGCAAGTCCCCAGAAAGCAGATGCCCAGCATCTAAATTACCAGGCCACATTTACAGAGCAGAGATGAGAAGCACTACAGCCAAGTAAAAAAAAAAAAACCAAAAAAACAACCCAGTCATCTAAAACCTGGACCCTGGCCAACTTTTCCCAATAATGGTAGGTGACAGGCCAGAGCTGATCCAATGTGCATTTTAATTGGTGGCAAGCTCAAGTAACAAGCCATTGCTGTTCATCTGTCAAAGAAGGAGAAAAAAAAAAAAAACCAACCCAAACATGTAATGTAACACTGTCTTTATTTTATTATTAGGCTAGGTACTACATATATTTTTATGTAAAGTGTTTGAAGGTCTTTGGCATTTAACAGGAACAGAAAGGGGATTTTTGCCTACTAATTCCTAATATGTACATCTCCAAAGGAGAAACAAATAGGAGAAGATAGCATCCCTGTGGTCTGAAGGAGTGAAGGAGACCCTGAGTCATACTTGAAGCAGCCTGATAAATTGATCAGTGACAGCCCACGTCGCTAAAAGTTCTCAGAAGAGAAACGGCAACTATGTGTAATGATACTTTTGCTTCACTTAAATACTGTGAAAATGTGAAATAGCCCAACACAGGCTCTTCAGAGCAAGAGCCTGCCACTGATTTGGGAAAGCTTCTCTTTTTGAATACCTTCCCAAGAGTTTAACTGCTTTCATTCAGGTTTTACTGTAAAGCATGAAAAGCCAGCACTAAAACTCCTAACACCCTCCATTAGCATACAAAGCACCTTCTTCCCCTTTGTTTCCTTCGATTTTTTTTTTTTAAACCTCGATATTAACAAAACAAGCCTGATCAGTCTGAAGGGGCTGTGAAGAAGATTGCATTGTTTAAGGGCAGGCTTTTTGAAACCAAAAGGACTCTAACCAATTTCTTATGACCGAGAGGTGGGTACAGTTTCATGTGTTGCAGAGTATTCGTGTGCTGCTCAGGAGAGCATAGATTACATTCCATCAAAGGCAATTTTTCAGAGGTTGTCCCTCCTTTTGCTTTCCACGAAAATGAATCTATACCATTTACATGGAACACTTAACCTTCAGACTGTCCTTACTACAGCAACACTACTCCTATTGCAGATACATGTTTACTTAGACAAATCTAATTTACCCTTTGTTAATGTGTGCTGTCTTTACTTGCTATATTACATTAAAGTAGAAATAGAGTTACAAAAAAATTATCTTGCTTAAAATCATTCATAAGCCTTCATCAAGGGAATAAATTTACCAATTTCCCTCTTAGTTTATAACCATCCACTGTACTAACTTGACCTTTACCTAAACAGGGCTATAATTGCAGTTAAGATTATGTAATTTACAATAACAACAAAAAATTACTTTTGAGGAACTGCTACTGGCCATGAATGTCTCACAGCCATTAAATGCATCATTCATCTTGAGAAGAAAATTATTCTTATCCACGTCGACATTTTTAACATAAACTGTAGTACTCTCTGTTGGCACTTTTTTACGTACCCATTAATCTCAATAGTAAAGCATAAGTCTCACCCACCTATTCTCTGAAGTTTGGATGTCACTACTGTGTACAATAAAAATTGTATATTCATGAACTCCATTTGTTTTATGTCCTTCTCTCTGTCAAAGTCTCCCAAGCAGCATATGCTTTGCTCTGTGGAGAATAAAATCAAATTTGTCTGTCTTGTCATATTGTCATCAAAGTGATACTATCACAATTAGATTAACATTTTGTGAAGGAGCTGAAGGGAGGGAAAGGAAATAGGAACAAATTATAAAGAATCCCAGTTAACCCTTTCTTCAGCATAAAGCCCCCTTTGAGTGGTACCTGGAGGTAAAGAAAGCAGCCAGGATCCAACACAAGCGACCCTGCCCAGCCCCTGCCGCCCTGCTCGGGGTCAGCGAGGTTTCTCCCCAGCCCTGCAAGGTATGAGTTCATCCGGGGGGCTGTCGGTGCTACTGAGGAAGCACTGTTGGGAGCGAGCTCTTCCCGGGCAGTTTTACAGAGCGATGATAAAAAACAGAGCGCAGCCCCCGGGACAGGGCTGGTGCGGGCGGCGGGAGCGCACCGGGACACCCGCTCCAGCTCCGCCCGCGGGATGCTCCGGGGCCAACTCGGCACCCCGGGCACCTCTGCTGCCTGCAATGTACGAGTCTGCGAGCAGACCACAAGGAGCCACCTGTTTTTTTCCGTTTTCTTGTTTTTTGGGGGGTTTTTAAAAGGATTTTTTCAGTTCTACTTTCACATTTATTCATTTGTTAAATAAAAACAAAAAACAAACAAACAAAAAACAAACAAAAAAAAGCCAACTGGAGATTTCGTCAGAAAAAGGGACAAAACTCCAGCCTGTTGTGCAGAGGTGAAGAAAAAGTGTCTCTAAACTTACTCACACTGTGCAGCTGTATTTCCAAATCCACTTCTAGTGTACAGGCAAGATCCATGCAATAAATTATGCTCGTGCAGGACAAAGATATGTATCTGTACAACTTATCTTCCTATTACAATGGCATCATCTGCACATTGATCTCCTTCTCTGGGGATTAATTCTAACATGAGCTGTTTCTGATACTTATTCCTCAGGACAGGTCTGCCAAGGATGTGTTTTCATTCTCTTGTACGTGAAGTAACCCACCAAAATGATAAATTCAACTGCCTGGCACATGTGTCACAGAACAACTAATCTATCTTAGGACTTCTGTGGGAGTTATTAGCTGTTCAGAGTGGGAATATTTTCTGTAAAGTCAGACGGCTTAACTACCAGAACTTATACAACATAATACTTGAAGTGATGAAAAGCAATAAACTTTTTTAAAAAGACCAAAAGTAACTTGCATGTCTCCATGCAAAACATTATAGCATTTCTCATTAACAGAAACCAATGTTGCCCATATCTCTGGGAAATTCTATTCTCTCTAGACAAACAGACTCTTTTTTCTTAGACCTGTACAGTTCTCATGTTCAAGGATTTAAGGACACCATGCCTTTTGTGTAAGAGAAAACTGGAAAATCACCTAGAACAAAATATTTTATGCCATGAAGCTTGGACATGTTACCAAATAATATGGAAGCAAACTTTACATGCCAGGAGAGAGAGAGAGCAAACATTTTTTGTCCCATATTTTTTAAAATCTTGGTTGTTTGAAGAGGGGGACACAGGGCAGGGTGCTGTGGACATAGTGTTGGGAAAGGGAGGGGGAATGCACACAAAAGGGATGATAAAGTAATGAATAGCAGTGCAAACAGAAGAGGCAGTGAGGAAGGAATAGGCAGAGCAGTAGACTGAGCAGAACAGTATTACATTCACAAAAAAAATGGTAAGGTCAAAGAGGAGGAGAAGAAACTTTGAGATTTTGCCAAGAGGCAGCCTTTGGTAATCAAGGTAATTCCAGCAGAGCACAGAAATGAAAGCCAACTGGAAAAGATTCATTAGAGTTTAAGTAACTTAAGGTAGTGGTGACAGACTGCCTGTCGGATTAATTTGGAAGTAAAGGAAACATAGGAAGGCAAGCAGGAATGGGGATGAGTTTGCAAGATGCCTCTACCTTCATCTTGGCCACAGAAAGAAGCTAGAGGACAGTGAGAGGCATTGAAAGAAAATAAGCAAAAGGCAAGATCTCGCAGAACAACAACATCTGCCCTGTGTAGAAATTGTCAATTTCAATGTCAGAAAGGAAAATAGAAATTTAAACTCTCTTCTAAGAGAACCTGTTCTTTCTCTGGCTTCACAGCATTGCTCACCCCTGCCTGATGCAGAAAGAAGCTTTTGCTGCCACTTCAGACACAAGTCCTGTGGGCTGATCCCACGAGTGCCCTCAACTCTTGCTGAAGTCAATGGGAGTTAAGGGCGTTCAGCACTTTCCAGGGTCAGGCCATGTATCACTTAAAAATAACTCACCAACATTAAACATCATTAAAGAAACTAATGCTCATTAACTAGCAATAGACCACTGGGGAAGGATCAATAGTTGTCTCCGAAATCATCTTACCTCTTACAGTATGTGCATACTCTACTTAATGACAGTGAAGGATGGTGACACTGAATGATAGGTCACTGATAACAGTGAATGGGAAAGACTGCTTCTTAATTAATCAGGGCAGTATTAGCAAAGAATTCCACTTAACAGGGATACATCTGGGGGCCTAACCAGGTGATTAAGGAATGATGTGCTGACCCTTGGTGAAACAAAGTGGCCAGCTTAAGAAGAAGTGCAAGGAACACTCTTTTCATTCTTCTGGTTTTCTTCTGAGCAGAGTGCTTTATTTCACCTCACACTTTTCAAGGCATTGCTTTTCTTTAATTAGCTCCTAATAACTGGAGTAAATTCATAACCAGCCAGGCTGACTCTCAGCCTGCCAGTGGAAAAGGTTCTGTGGTGTGGCACCAACATGATGTTGTATCTGAACTGAATGGCTCTTGTTCTGCAGCTCTTGCTTAGGGAAAGCTGCTACACTCTCCAGTGTTTAGCTGGAGCTGTGGTTTCCCTGATGGGACTTAGAGGCCATTACTTGGCAGAGTGCAAACAGGGCAGGCTGGCATGCGCTGTATGGAGATTATGAACATTGTTTCCTTTTTCTGATCCAGATCTGGATTTCCTTCCCTTCAGGATCTTCATATGGGAAATCACAGAGACGTCCAAGCACAACACTTTTTGCAGCCTTGAAGAGATTGTCTAATGGCCATTTTAAGTTTAAAAAAAAGCAGCACAATCTTATCTGCATTCCACTGGTACCTAACGACCCTCCCCATCTGACAGAATTTATTGTAATCCCTATAAACCTAAATCTCAAAGAATTCCAATGCCTTGCACATCTCTCCTGTTCTAATTTATGAGAACTTGGTAATGTGCCATCTGGAGGTTTCACTGCTTTTGAGACGCATGTTCAGCCCGCAGTGGAAGCCAAAAGGAGAAAGAAAGGAAAATGCAGGGGAAGGAGAAGATCTGGCTTCAAGGAACAAGTGTCATGAACTCACACAGACAAAAACTACATTTCAAAAAAAAAATCAGTTTTAACTTGCATGATCGGCACATACACAGCTGATAACCCAGGGTCTCAACCTAAGGACGTTAGCAGCATTACAGGGCAATCCAAACACAAGGACAAAATGTTCTTGAGCAATTTCTGCAATGTATTAGACACAAACAGGTTTTTCCTCAAAACTGAAGTCATGTCAAGCTTCTTGCTTCACCTCTTTTAATTTTCCCTGAACAAACATATTTATTGTGGCAGTTTCAAGTAAATTTCCAGTTCACACACTTTCCCTGTGAGACAACAAAAGGCTTATTGGAGGGAGCTTTTAGGCTGATTTGCTGATCTACACCCAGGCCATCAAAGGTCTGAGGCCTATATTACTCTGAAAAAAAATATGCCCAGCTCTGATTTTATTCCTTTTATTAAGCTACTTAAACAAAAATAACATTGAAAACTCTGTGTCACTGAAGTCATAATTACTAACCTATGAAAAGAGCAATTCAGCTGTCAGGCTGGATCACATCAACAAGTTAGACACTGGCAAGCATATTAGATCACAAAATAAGTTAAATCATCCTATTAATACCAAAATAATCAATCCTAACACAAACAGATTTGCAAATTCATCCTAAAGAGGATATTAAGAAGGCAGCTGTTCATTCGTTACATGTACCAATTACAGAGCATCTTAATGTTGAAAAAAAAATCATCATCTAACATCTGATTCATGTCCCTGGCACCAGAGAAAATGTTTCTCTTCAAACAGTTGCCCTTCCTGCTCAAGAGTGAGCAAACCCTGTTCTCCTAGGATCTATCTTCAGAGTTACTGGGATGGGGATGCTTATATCAGTGCCTGTGGTGGTGCAGTGCTGCTCTCAGGGAACTCGTGTCCCGTTTCTGGCTAGCTCGAGCACCGACGCCGCAGTGTCGGTACAGTTCGGTATGCTGAAGTTCTTCCCTGATCCTGTGGGTTCTTGCCTTCGGCAGAAGCGTGAACAGTGGCGAGGAAGAAGGGAGGACTCTTGGGAGAAATTCAACTGGGGTTTATTAAGCCCTTGAGGCACTTGTACACACCTGCGGGGGTGCGGTGTTGCTTTCTGGCTAACTCTGGCACCCAGCTCGCATTCAAAGGTGCAGTTTGGTGTGCTGAGATACCTTTCCGATTCTGCCTTGGGCAGAAGTGTGGCAGTGGCGAGGGAGAAGAGAAGACTCTTGCGAGGTTCAACTGGGGTTTATTTCACCCAAAGAGGGAACCCACGAAAGCGAGTTTCCCCCTCTGTCCCTCACCTTAAGCATCAGGGTGGAGAAAGGGGAAGGGTACAGGCCTGGAACCAATCCAGAAAGGGGGGGAGTGACCCAGACCACAAAGGACAATCAATAGAACCAATCAATCAAATTGAGGGATGGGAGAACAGGGACTCTGCCAATCACTCGACAGACTTCCTAGAATTTTCTAGATACAGGGCGAGGATGCAAAGTGGTGGACAGGACCCATAATCCGGGAGAAACCAAAAAGGGGTTTAACATGGGGTACATAGAACAAACCATTGTAAAACAAAGAACAGAGGCATGCAGAGAACTGGTAAAGCCCAAAATTCACCACTACACACATCCAGAGAGAGACCCCACAAAAAGCGGCTGCTTCCCTTTGTACAGCACCTTAAGTATGGAGGTGGGGAAATGGGGAGGGGGCAGCTTGGAACCAATCCAGAAGGGGAAGGGAGTGACCCAGAACACAAAGGACAATCAATAGAACCAATCAATACANGGGGGGGGGGGGGGGAGAAGTAGAGACTCTGCCAATCACTTGACATCTTCACTAGAATCTTCCAGACGTCAGGGCGAGGCTGTAAAGTGATGGACAGGACCCATAACTGTGGCTGACACCGGACAATCACTCAGGGAAACCAAGAAGGATTTAACATGGGGTTACATGGAACAAACCATTATAAAACAAAGAACAGATGCATACAGAAACTAGGAAACCCAAAAACACACCACAACAAGTGCCTATCAGAAGAGTGTCCCATTGGCCAGAAAGTCCAGAAAGAGGGAGGTTTCGGGCTGCTCACTGAAGGCAGGACCCTTTTCCCAATATTTAATTTGACTCAGGAACGGTCTCATTAATGTTTCCCTCATGAATGCAAGGCCGGTGCTCACACCCACCTCTCCACATACAGCTGGAATTCCAAAATTCACAGTTCACAACAGAATTGAGACTCCTCTACAAGGTGAGGAAAAGACTATTTTGTGACAGCAACAGAGTGACTCTCCCAGGCACTGTTGCCTCCGTGGTCTCTTGCAGCACCAAACCCACAGAACCCCTTAGCCCTGTGCGTTCCTGTACTCAGCCAAAAGACTCAGTGAGACTCTGGCCAGTCTCTGCCTCTGCCAGTGCTGAGCACAGGACCAGCAGGGCTCTGCTGGCCAGACAGAGTTTGGAGCCACAGGCACCATGTACGCCTCCTTCCCTTCCCTTCCTTGTTCCTCTCTTCCCTCCTGGAGCAGCCGGGGCAGAGACACCTTCTGCACCCATGGGGAGCCTGGGGGAGGCAGGGCAGGAATCCTGCAACTCCTCTCTGGGCTCAAGGAGAGGTTGCAAAGGGAACGAACCTGGGGAGATAGTTCTCACACTGCTAGGCAAGGTGGGCTTTAGCTGCAGCCATTAGTACTCCATGAAGCATGATATCTTGCTCCATCAGTCTAGCATCCTTCATAGCTACCTTCATGGTCTATGCCAGAAGCTGGATCTGTCTCAAAACAGGAAGTTCAAATGGGCTAGGAAGGCTCCCTGTAAATGAAAGATAATTTTAGAAAGGGAAATCATTACATTAAAATTTAATTGGAAGGTGTAGTCACAAACTTTGCAACTCCTCCTCTTTTCTGGGCTGTACTAAGTCAATACTTGACAGGTTCCATGTACTTTTCTTCTGGGTTGAGGAAGAGGTTGAAGACTGATTATCTGACTTCTCCTCACACACCCTTATTGGAGACTCTGAATGAACAGTTTTGCCTGAGACATCTTCTCAATCAAGGCACTACCCTGTTTGCTCTCACCTCCCTCAGAATTTCCTCCAGATGAGACACAAGGTGCACAACGTTCAGAATGCAACATGTTCCTCTTGGACCAATTCGTGAAAACATCATTTTAGTGAGTTATTTAAAAATTGCTGGCATTTTGAAGACTGTGGAGTTTGAAAATCTGACCTTCCTTTGCCAAACACCAAAAAGTGAAAAATCTAATTACAAGATCGTGGTGGGATTTTTTATTTACTTTAATGGGTTTTGGACATTATATCAGCAAACCAAAAAGCATATACAAATAGATTAAAAATAGTAGCTTTAACACTCAGGAGAATTCTCTAAGCACAAAAATGTTGGGGAACTCTCCCCACTTTACTGGGAGTGGAGACACAGTACAGCAAAGCCTCTGAGATTCACCAGGACAGAGAAAACAATTAAGGCTCATCCACATTCAGTATTGGCAAAGTGCTCAGCTACGACAGTGCTGCTTTCCTGCCCTTTTGATTGAATAGAGAACAGGAGCAACTGAAGCAGTACAAAGGCATTACTGGGAATGGGGAGAATCCATGGGACCTATGCAGTGGGAGCTGGAAAACCAAAATTTTTTAATGTCAGCTATTATCAGTGGTACTTTCTCCATTGCACAAATGAGCCAAAGAAATGTAGGAAAACAGAGCAGGCTACCTGAAAAAGAGGAAACATCATACTTCAAAGGTGTCAGTTCCCATACTGATTTTTACCTGCCTATGATCCCTTATGACCAGTGACTGAGCCCTCACAACTGCCCTGGTGACCCTAAATCACAGCATTCAGGAGCAGTCTGCCACACTCCTCCTACTCCATCAAGGCTTAGCAGAAAAAAAAATAATAATAATAATAAAAAATTAAAACCCACTTTAATTTCTTTCTGTGGCTTCTTGATCTTGTGAAAAGCAGTTCAACACCTACAGAATACCTTCCCTAAGGAGATAACTGTACAAGCAAAGTTCAAGTATCCCATCATTGATTGCATGTGTTTCATACTAAGCTCCTTCCACTATAATGCACTTTCTACAATAGCTGATAGATTTTTCCAGTCTTCCTCTGGGAGTCCTAAATGACTTTGCCAAAGAATTGTAAAAGCTGTTTTTCCTTCACTGACAAAACTCAATTCCTGAATGAAATGTTTGAAAACCTTTAAAGATACTTTTTAATACATGTTGAGTCTCTTAAAAATAAGGAAATTGTGCAAACAGTAGAACACAGGTGGTGGTACAAGAACATGCTAAATTGCTGTGGCAGTTTGATTTTCTAACCTCAGGATACCACAGGTTGTGTAAACCCAAATCAAAATTCTCTGTGTACACTCTTATCAACCACTATGTTTATTCTGATGCAGAGGCCTTCATTCCAGCAAGCATCTCTGTCCAGAAAAATATTGACATTTGTGCTTAAATCTGAATGTACATCCCATTCAGTAGGTTGTAAAGGACATTTAAGCACCTGTATGCCTAAAAAGAGACTGACAGAGGGCATATCTGAGTCAGAATTTTATTAATGTTCCCTGAAGGTTATATAAGATCAAATGGGTAGATTGACTTGGCATTGTATTGCAGTGACTTTGTACAATGTTTGGGAAAATGAAACCATTAATGAGATATCAGCCGAATATTCTTTCATTGACACTCAGGGTAATAAAATGTGAAATGTTTTATTTCCCCAAATGAGGTCAGCACACATGTGGATAATTGCCTGAAACAATATAATTTTTGTTTAACTTGTTTAATTGTCTAGGTAACTTGTTTGTTCAAAATAAATATGCAGTTAAAAAAAAAAAAAACAAACAACAAAAAAACCTGTGGTTGGGCTCATAAGAAGCCCTTCCTTTATGATTAACACTGCAGTCCCTGCTGGCAATGCTCTGGTGGCTGGACTTAACAAACGCATAACCAAAAGCGGCTGTTCCTGCGCCGACTTTTCAGTTTAAACAACCTGGAATTATGCAACAGCTGTCTTCTCTAACAACTTTCTCTCTGGGAGTACAAAACAGATTCATATTAGTTCCTTATATTTTTATTTATCGGTGCATTCATCCCTTCTTTTGCCATCTGTCATAGAACTAGCTGAAAAATTGAATGTTTTAATTCTATTTTTATAACTATTTAACTTTATTTATTTATGGGGACCACTACCCCTCCCCAATAGGTATTTCATATACAAATCATAGGTGACTAGGCAGACTCCTGAAAATATTTAGATAAACTTTTTTACGAGTATACCAATAAAACTGGAAACTAGCTACAGCCTGGTATTTTTTCCATCCTTGGTACTAACCCCAGATTTCTAGATTTCTTCTGCTAAAAAGAACACAGAGTTTGCATCTTAATGCTTTGGCATTTGATTGCTGAGCTCTCCACTTGGAACTCTCCACTTGAATTCTCAGCTGGAAGTGCGTGTAACATCTGTGTGCAGACTTGGCAGGAGGAGCCCAGCATGCTGGGCAGTACATGAGTCCTCTTCACCATCTTGCAGGATTAGATCCGTATCCCAAGAACTGACACAACTCAGAGCATAGAGGTTTGCCAGATCCACATTCGTGCTCAAGTAAATGTCTGGCTTTTCAGGACCTGCCAAGAAAAGATCCCAGGCTTCTCTCTTCAGCCAACCCCAAATTCATGCCAGTCACCATAAAGGAGTGTGAGCCCTTGTTAGCGTACACGTGTTTGAGGAGTTGTACTGATGTTACAGCAGCTCCACCAATTGCTCCAGCCAAGGCTCTTGCCCAAAGCACTTCAGAGTGCTAAAGCCTTTTAATTCATAGCTCTGTTTCACTTTAGCAGGGCTTTCAAGCTCTCATTTTAGTAAAATAAGTGCCACTCCAAGCCCAGATCACGTTCCAATTATTCTCACAACAGTGGACGCTATAAGGCAACAGTGGACATTCTGCCATGTGGAACAATTACATCATATACAATCAGACAGAAAAGAAAAGGGGAAAGAAAGCAACTAAATCAACACACTGTGCATCCATTCATTTTACCGTGTCATTTAGCATATGGTCACTCATGTGATCAAGACAGTAACTGGCATTTTTCCCAGTTAATTCACCTCTTTTCTCTTTGTCCTCTGTTGTAGCACCAGTCTTTCAGCAAGATTTCAGGTTGCAATCCCCTTGGAGAATGAATGGTCCTTATTAAGTGTCTGGAAAAAAACAGCAATTTATTAGTACATTGAGACTAATTATAGCTCTACCTTAATCAAATAAAGGGTCACAATAAAAAAACACAAACACCTCACTTGAAATCGACTTAAATATTTTTTATTTCTCTGTCTCTCTCTCTTTATATAAATTGCCAATGCAATTAAGTCCTATAGCTGTAACAGCTGTCTAAGTAACTTCTGAAAAAATAAGTTGTTTCTTTTTTTCCTGAGGTTTGGTGGTTACAGTGATGTGAACTGACTAATATTTTACAGAGCTTAGCTGTGAATCATTCGCTGCAAATAAAAGGCAAGTCACGCAAATGTTCCTATGCATGTTCTTCTCAATTATATTTCTGAGGACGTCCACTTGATTTTGATATCCATTCAGCACTACATATTTGAAGTCTAGACAAGGGAAGTCTAGACATCCATAGTGCCCTGTCATGTTTTTTTACACTATTTTTGAATTTAGATGCACCTCAAAACACAGAAGGCTATTATGCTCATTAAAAGCTGAATTTTATGTTGAAGCAAGTATATTTAGCTGCAACTGATACTGCATAAAGAGAATTTTCTGAGGGCAGCTGTGCTCTACAGAGGGGAAGGATGAGAAATCCAAGCTGAAGTTCAGGCAGACAAACCCTGTTTTTGTGGAAAAGATCGAGAATAATGAGTAGTTCCCAATCCGTGTATGCTCAGGTGGCTTAAGGTCTTTTAGGAATAGGGAGAAAAAAATATATTCAAATACCTCTTTTTTTTCCCCCCATTCCTTTATATTGTTTCATTACCTGGTAATAAATTAGTAAATGTAGGAGACTTTGTTTATACACCTGAAGTCCAGGAGGGTGGCAATTCCCAGAGCTGCATTCTACCTGAAATGTTCAAGGACATGCAGCTGACACAGTGGGCCTCTGACTGTAAGACAGACAGCTCCAGGCACAAAGCTGCTGTATAAAACTGTCTACATCTACCTAAATTAGAACTGACAACCAGCCCTGGTTTTATAATGCTGAGTTCTCAACTTTTGGACACCAAAACCTATCCAGAAAAGGAAACAGAGTACATTAGATTTTTTTTTTAATTTTTTTTTCTTTTGGGCATTGTTTCTTCTATTTATTCTCCTTTCTCTTTTTTTTTTTTCCCCCACCTTCATTTTAAAATACAGCATTTGATACAGTATATTTTTCGCTCCATTGTTTTGGGGTTTTTTTGGTAGAAAACCCCTTTAAAATTAAGCATTTAATTCTAAAAAATAATAAAACTGAAAATTTATCTTGATCACACTTGAATATGATACAGTGTTTTCACTAAAAATAGGGTTTGTTAAGGACAGAAACTAAATTTCATAGTAAACCACTGAATAAAATGGAAATAGAAATTTAATAACAAACCTCTGCATTAAATGGAACCAGCAGGTAAAACAGAGGGCTTGAAGAGAGATTCCTGTAGCTGCTTTGCAGACTTTGCTGAATTTTCACTCCTATAATGAGCTCATGAAGACTAATGTTTCAAAAATAGCTACTAATTTCAGGTGCCAGATTTCAAACTTCTCCAAAAAGTGAATAATTTTGATGTTCTGTCTAGTCGCAACTCTCCATAAACTGGCTGTCTGGGGATTCCGAAAATGAGGAATTACAGACAGCTGATTTTATCTGTTTCACACTTATGTCATAGGCATTTTGACTGAATTTTCAAACTAATGCTTATTTTTAAGAAAAAAAAATACATAATAATTCACAAAGTCTCTGTTTATTAAAAATTGCCATGAAATTTGGTAGTAATAAGAGCACAGACTGAAGAGCCTGACTGTGTTTGTGAACACAAATTCTACTCCTAGAACTTTTAAAAATCAACTGAGTTGCTAGCTTACCTCAGTAACTGAAAAATGACTTCACAGCTAATTTAGGTTGGATTTTTAAATTATTATTATTATTATTATTTGGCTTTTTGAGGGGGCAGACATTTCTGCTTATGTAAATGTCTTCTTTATTTACGTAGGATAAACAACAAAATGAAGAACCTAACAAAGACTGCTCACAATTTCTCTCAGTTTTTGTGGTAACAGCTCTGTTACAGCCATTTGGTTTTCAGGTCTACATTATTACATCTTTGTTTATAAAATGAGAAAAAGATTCCAGGTGAAGTCTTGCATTACTCTTTGTTCTGCAACATATTTTGTTAGCGAGCCCTCAGTAGTATCTAAAATAGTGTAAATCATCAGTTTTTAATCTGGCAGGAAGTAGATAGTGGCCCATTAAACTTTCGTAATTAAATTTCCCCTGCACTCCCCCATAGAACCATTATCTGAGTTTTCTAATTAACACAAGAGGAGGGAGTCAATTCAGAGTGATGGGATCTATAGCCATCCCCTTTCATTTTAATGGCCTTTAATAAACTTTTATTACTATTGATATTGATAATTATAATACACCCTTTCCTCCGCAATGTGATTCTAAGGGCCTTGTCAAAAATTGAAAAATTCTTCCTCAAAGTTGGAGCACGGCAAATGACTGTGTCCTCAAACACCCAGAATCTGGAGCCAACAACATCAGTGAGGGGAAAAAAGACAAAGCGTGGGCAGGACTCGAGTGAATGTCCTCGCTCACACAGATTCCAGCGGCTTATGCCTCGGCCCTGGTCTGCCACAGCCCTCTGCTCTCACAGCAGAGCCTCCCCCAAACAGCCTGACACAAATGCTGAATCATGAGGTGGTTTCATGACAGATAAACACAAAGAATTATGCAGAGTTCATTTAACTTCTTTTACGTCCAGCCTTACAGAGGTCAGATACTAGAGAGGAGGATTAGCTGTCGTGACACCTAGTCCTTCCTTAGACTTTTCCTTGTTGCCTTTTATACTAACTAAACATTTTTACATGGAGCTTTTATTGGCATGTCAACACTCCTAACCTCACCACAGCCTCAGAACAGCAAGTCTCATATTTCAGTGATCCTCTTTCAGGTGAGCAATTATGTTCCATCAGTGCTGCAGTGACAGAGGCTTCACTGATGGAATGAGATGCAAGCTGGATCAGGACCTCCCTTCTGCAGGACTTGGAAGGGAAAAGGCCCACTGCCTTCCAAAGCAAGGGGGTACCTGTACAATTGAACAAGCCCCTGTGTGCACCTTCCTTGCTGCCACCAGTTGAGGTCCTGAGGACATGTGTGGGCTCCCACTTGCCAGCTGCACTCTGGACGTCACAAAGCAGTTCTGTCCCGGGGCTCTGGGTACACACAGCTATTGCTGATGGTCTCCCCTAAAGTCCACAGGCTTACTTTGAGCCTAAAACTCTACGTGTGGAAAGAATCCTTCATGGGAACACCACCTCTTACCCCATACTGCCCTTAGGCATGCACACAGCTTCAGGCGAGCATGGCTACGACTGCTCCTTCACTGACAACTGTGGGGGTGTCCCCTGACCCCTGCACTTCCTCTCCAGAACCAGGAATTTTGGGTGCTGGACAGTCCCAGCAGGGGTCTGGCTCTGCTGCCTGGCCTTTCCAGCAGTTCCACTGGACACACCAAGGAGCTTTCTCTTCCAGCAGAGCATGGATATCCTCTCTGGAGAAATGCCTGGTGCCCAGCTACAATTCTCCTCATCATGGTCTCTACACGTAGGTCAGCAATACAACATCAATACTGGGTGTTCTGTGTCCCGGGGTTGTACTTTATGACTCCTCAAAGATGATTTTGGAGAAACATTTGAAGCTGGATTTAGAAGTTCTTTAGAAGTTTAGTTAGTTGGGGCCATTTTCAGCACTACCTCCTTATTGAAGGTTATGATCATGGAGATGATTAATTTCAAACACAACAAGTTGCTTGTATAACTATCGTAGGCATCAAATGCAGAAAACATGCAGGGAAAACACTTGAAAGATTATTTTAAATCAAATATACTACAGAAATTGGTTTTGTTTTTCCAAATACAAGAGGTAAAATTGTGGTTTTAAAACCTGTGAATCAAACACATGAACTCACAGGTGAACCATATTGCTTTATAAAAGGGTTGCCCTATAAATAGCAAAGAGTCATTGTTTATTACCTTCAAAAGACGTGACAGTTAATACAACTGTAAAATGTGAAGAATGCATTTCCTATAAGTGTTAGAAAAAAAAATCTTCAATTAATAACAACACTCAGTCATACCTGATGGGATCCTAAATTTAGATTTGGTAAAAAGCCATTAAATTGAATTAGAGAGCTTATTAAATAGCCAACCTTTATTTCTGTTGTTTGAACTGCTGATGAGCTCATGCTCAGCATTTAAACTCAGGTTCTCCAGATGCCACCAGAAATATGTCTATAGTAACTTCTAAATATCTGTGTGATGTTCGTGAGTGAACTTTGCATGTCCTCTCCCCAGGAATAAACAATCTTATTTCTGAAGTTCAGTGTTAGGCAGACAGACACAAACTGAGTGAACAAGGAAAGAAAAGGCTTCATGAACAAGGTATGCAAAAAAATTTGGCATACGTCGTTGAAGTGATTATGAGGTCTGTGTGAAAGCAGTAGTAGGTAAATTTTGGCTGGCACAGCATATAGATACACAAGAGAAAAAACCCAGCCAACAGTGTGATCACAGGACAGGAACCAGCTGCCTGGATTTTGCCTCCTCAAAAACTAACAAGGAAAAGCATGGGGAGAGCTCCTCTGTGACTTACAGTATTAGGGATAGAACAAAGCACAGCTGAATGGTTGGCAAACATTTGTATCTGTGAGCAAAATCTGCATGAAATTCCTCTAAATATGCATTAAGACATCTTCACCACCACGCATTGCAATTATTTTGGCCCTTACTGTGGCCAGGTCATGACTGGGGAATCAGGTCTGCAGAGAGGCTTTGCAGAGAGCCCATCGAGGAGAAAAGAGGTGTGGTAACCCTGGGAATGTTTGGGTTTGAAGAGATGTGATTTTAAATCAGCAGTATCACATTTCCTTCTGTGTATGTTTCTATTTTGTCATTCAACGAATTTTAAATGAAACAGAGATTTTCAATAAAGATATACAAATTCTGTCATAAAAGTTTACATAGTGAAGCGGGTTAATGACATAATCTTTCTTGAAAATATCTTCCAAGAATTGCCAGAAAGGAATGTTGCAGAAGTAGGGTATCTGCCAAATTGGCACACACTCACAAATGAACTTAAACTTGCTTTTGTGACCTTGTCTGGTGATCATCTTATGTCTTAATTATGAAGGTGCAAAGTCCTCTTAAATTCTGTCCACATCAACTTCTAATTTTATCATTTTTCAAATGTGATTAAACTCATCCTTCACTATTAGTCAGCTGGGTTTTCCTCCTATGCATCCTGCGTTTCTGAGTTTCAAAGATGAATTAAAAAATGAGAAAAGGGGTGCAAGAATTTCCTGAATATTATGAATATTAGCTGTATTTTTCATGAAGTCTAGAGGAAGAATATGTCTTAGAAGGCAACAATGTATTAATCTTCATCCTTGCCTCTATTGCTCTGTTTCAGGCAGTGATGGTTTTGAGAAATGCAAAATCCAGCCTTGCACAGTGTTGTGTTAGAAAAAATTAATTAGAAAAAATTCACCTGTTCATTCACATATGATATGATGTAACATATATATTGAGAAATAATTTGTGGTACATATGATTGGAATATGCACATCTATATTTTCATAATTACACAAAACTGATTTATTTAATATTTTTATTTGCTACAGTTTAACAGAGAATATTGCATGAAGTATGTGCATGTATATATAAGTAGCTATATATAAAAATATGTATAAAATAAAAAGTGAAAATCAGAGAAGAAAATGAAGATTACAGCATCCTAGGACAAAGGAATGATCAGAGGAGTATCTTTGGCAGTAAGGACAGCACTATGATAGTCCATTGTTGTGTACAGATAACTGTCCTTAAGCAGCAGCAAGGCCAATATCTCCAGGTCACTTGAAAGGTCTAATTTCTTTGCAGACACTTCAAAACACTGCTTTATTTCACCATGAATAGATGGACATTTTTCCTACCTCCAACAAATCTCTTTCCTGTTCCCCTGTCACTTCCAAATTTGCTCTGTTCCTTGCACTAAAGAAGTGAAAATGTTCTGCACAATAAAATTCCTATAACAAACATAAAATTTCACTCTGTATTTCCCTTTTTTTTTAATCTATTTTTTCTGTGGGCATTTGTAAAGATAGATGTAATCAGGTTCCCATTAATAGACTGCTTGACTTTAATCAGTATGTAAAATAATTTCCTGATAAGAATTTAGGCCAAGTCAGGAAGAACACTCCAAGCAAAGAAACATCTGTGATAAAAGCATCAAGCAGTCTTTCTAACCATGTACCAAGTTCAAGGTCTCTGATAAGCCACCTGGCTATCCCTACACACTCTGATAACCCCAAGCTGGTGGTACAATGTTCAGCCAGGGAAGGTCTTGTTGCTGGGCACTGAGTTGATAGGCTTATGGCACTCTCTGCTACAAGACACAAAAATATTGGAATATCATGAAGGCAAAGCCAGTCATGAGCATGAGCATCTTAATAAGGAAGGCTGGTAGTACCCAAAAACTTTTATTTTTCCCCAGAGCATATTGTTGTGCTGCAAGAATGTGCCCAGCATGTTATCTACATGCTCAAGCACAGCTGTCCTTGATGTTCAGGGTCTCTTTCACAAATCCAGACCTATTGGATAGGATCAGTGATCTCATCAAAATTTTCTGGGTTTATCTACGCATTGTGGCTCCTGGTCCCAATCTGTTCGTTGTTAAGTTCATCCTATTTCCGCCGTTCTTCCTTTGAATGTGAGACTTTCTCTCTGCTCTTAATGCTCCTGTTTACATGTATGAACAAGGACTTCCAATAACTTCTGCAGATGAGCCAGATTCCTGCCTGGATTCTGGTTTCTGGATGCAATTGTTGCCCTCTTCTCCTCTGGGCTTGCTTAGGTGGGTTTTCCATGGGCTGGTGACTCCTGTGCCAGGCCTGGGAGTGGCCTGGCAGGGGTTATTTGGGGTGTCCCAGCCACTCGTCTCTCTGCACTCCTCTGTGTGTGTGCAGGATTTTTATCACATAAAATGCATTTTATTTTCAGTTTCTAACAAAATGTACTTTATTGTCAATGCTACATAAGTTTTGGGGGTCACCCTGCAGCGAGCTGACTAGGATAAGAAGGGTCCCTCCTTAACCTGTTTCAGTCCTGTTCCACTGTTGGGGTGGAGATTTCTGTAACATAAATATGAACCGGGAAATATTCCAGAAATGCAATGGCCACTTACATTAACAGCAGTCAAATGAAAAAGAAGCTATTCTATGATGTGATGGTAAGACAGCACAAAGTCAAGAACAGGTAGGTAACAGATCTGGAAAATTGCTTCAGAATTTGGCTCCCAATAGTGGGTTACACTAAATGTGGGTTACTAATGGATCTACAACTCTTTTCTATCTATCTATCTGCTTTAAGCCCTTTTAAATCTCACTTAAAACTGTGTTCTCCTACCACCATGAATTATTACAAATGAAAGAACTGAATAATGAAAGCAGCATTCCCTTTCTGTTCAGGCTATTCACCCCTACAGATAACTTTGTGTACAGTTAGTTTTACTGTTTTCTCATGATCAGTCCATATTCCAATGTAAGTATGAGTTGTGGTTGAAATGGGAATTCAGAGGAACTAGTACAGAATTTTGAATACTGCTATTGCATTGCAAATGCTCTCCATGGGAAATTCTGGTCTGTCTGCCTCAAGTGTTATTATGGCATACCAGCACATTTTGACCACCCTGGACTATTTCTTTTCCCCAAATAGGAAAATGAAAGAGAAAAGCATTTTATAAAACTGGAATACAATCCAAAAGCACTAGTAGGTTTATCCAGGGACAGGTATGGATTTGGATTTATTTTATGTAACCAGAATACATTTCTACAGATGGAATTATTCTCATAATTTCATCTTCCTGTCTTCTAAAGATTTTTGTTTCAATGTTGTTCTGTTATTTTAATTCTTCAGTCTCACTGTTTTGGAAACTTTGGAATTTGTGCATCTTGGATGTTGAAGCCAGCCATGGATCCTCAAAATAACACTGAAGAGACACTGTGATTTTCAAATTTAAGATTATTTGAAATTTGGAATGGCAATTTAGTGATGACTAAAGGACATTGTGGCACAATATAGATTTTGTGCAGGTTAAGATATTTTAGAAAATTATTAAATCTGGTTTGTACGGTTGTGAACATAATGAACGGAGGGGAAATATGCTTCAGAGCAAAAATATTAGAGAGATAGTAACAAATTTAAGGCATTTTGGAAGTGGGGGGGAATATGAGGGGAAAAAAAAGTAAAAAAGAAAAAAAAAGGATAACTGTTCAAAGATGCTAACACCCATTTTCTTGATTTAGAGGGAAAACCAGGAAAAAAAGAAAAGTCATCTCAATGAAGACTGATTGACAATATGCAGCTGACTGACCTCTATATTCTTATGAATACAATAAGTTCATTTGGAGGGAATTTGGTTCACCTAGGTACAATTTTTGATGTCATTGATGGACAATAGCTGTACATTTTACTTCTTTAAAAACCTGGGACTTTAGCTTGTTTTGGCTGAGAAACAATTTCCAAACTGGATGCGGTTGCCTAAGAAGTCTGGCATGGAGCCATGTCCCACCTTTGGGAAGGACACCTTTCACAGCCCTGCTTCTTCATAACCTTATTGCCATTGAAAGGTAATGACAAGGGCTGTGAAATGCCCAGTATAAACAGCAATATTCCTCCTCAATCAGCCTATTCCATGGACTATGTTGCTCCTTTCAGTTTTCAGCAGAACTCCCCATTGACTGCAATGAGGATTTAGCTTAAGAAAAATTATAATTCTGGTATAATATGATCACTTGCCAAGGGTGAGAATTTTTGTTTTGTTTTTGGGGGGGAGGAATAGTAAAAAAATCCATAGAAATTAATTGTAGAAGGCAATTCTGGATTCAACTTCTGCATTATTTGTGACAATTTTCTTCACTCCCCCCTGTCACTACATATTATTCTCTCTATTATTTAAGTCTCAAAAAACCAGTTGTACCTATAGGATGAAACACCATGAAGAGTGTATTAGGTTCTGTTACAGTTAAATTTATAGTGGGCAGCAGATTATAGTTGAATTTGAAAAAAAATTTGATTAATTTTCACACAAGATTTCCATGGAGAATAAATTTTAACTAAGATGTAGCTAAGCTATTTTTACAGAATTTCTGATTTGTGGGCCACATGTCACTGTGGTTTGCAACAGGAAGTTCAGGATTGCAGTGATACTGTTTTGGTTACAAAAATAAAATTTTAGTTTGACCTTGAATAATGTTGCATTGGATAGGATAAAGACATTCCCTATTTTTATGGGTTTAAACATCTATTGACATTTCTGGATCTGGATGTGAACAGATAAACACCCATCTTAAAAAAGCAGAGTTAGAAATAAATAAGTTTATAATGGAGCAACAGGGATGCAACTATGATGAGAAATATATGTCCTTCTACTTCTAATTAGTAACAAAGAAAAAATGCTGGTAACAATATGTGGGTAAACGTGCTTCGTGTTTTAAATCCTTTTACAGAATTATTGACTATTTATTACTGGACTTCTCTTCAATCATTGATATTCCTGTACCACAAGAACCACTCGTGGCTATGAGGAAGCTGCAACTAATGCAGCACTGAAGCCATAACTCATTCAGGTGTTAACTGCGTTAAGTAGTTTTGGTAGTTCTGGGACTTGCTTCTCACTAACTAAGAGGAAAATTAGATCTACAATCACAGGATTACTGTCAGAAAAATGAAATTAAATCTGTAGAAAAGCTAGAAGAATGAGCATAAGAAATGCATCAAAAAGAGAACCTTAGTGGACTCAGAAATTTTATGGTTTTTTCATTACGGGAAACTTCACTCATTCGTATTTGTCTTTTACAAAGGATTATGAATTGAGGACTACAACTCCATAAAATTTATATTTTGTCATCTGGTTTGATTGGTGGAATTGTGTTATTGAGAAGGATTCTGAGATCACATTAGCCAGGAAAGAGTAATGCACTACACCCACTGAAGAACAATACATGTTCTTATCTACTCAGGCAGGCAATCAATTCTCTAGTGCATATATCAATACAGGCGGGGAGTCCACTATTGGCAGATCCTGGGGATGAGGTCTTGATACCAGCTTTACCAGCAATTATTGCCACAGATGAATTCACTGCAGGTTAAACAAATAAGCAAACAAACAAGCAAGCAAACAAACATGGATAAAAAAGGCCCACAACTGATTAATTCTCTATCACTGTGAATTTATTTCCATAATATGATAATAAAAAAGCTCCTCTCAAACTGCAGGCACTGAATGATCCGCTTTTAAATTGTAACGTAAGGAAATGTATTATTTTTAAATATTCAACACTGTGAAATGTCTTTTAATATTAGGGATGTGAACTCCAAACAGAAACGTCCCGAACCTCTTCAAAACCAAACATTCAGGTAACATTTCCAAACTTCTTGTCATTTTATGGACTTCAGTGCCAAAGAAAGCATCAGAACTCATGGGAGGAGCTCCAATTCTGCTTCTATTTGACCAGAAACCCAGAAGGTTCTTGAATACTTTAAAGAGACATTCAACTAAGAGACAGTCCAGAAAGCACCTAGTAACTCAAAATTGTTCTGCCATCCCAGATTTGGAGAGATACCCATGTTGTCTAATTATCTAAAAATACTTTTTAGATTTTAATTAATCTAAGTTAATTTTATATAGTACAACCATAGTTTTTATTTAGTTAACATTTAACAAGCAATTGTTCTGTGCAGGATGAGACACTTAGAACTCTAACACAATGAAGTAACGTAGAGAAACACTGGTCTGGTGTGCCAGGAAAGAGGCCTTAAGGAATTGGGAACACAAGAAGCTGTGAAGATGATGCAAGCATGGGATGATAAGAGATGCGGCCCAAGTTTGGCACTGGAGACCCCAAGGCTATGAGCAACTCTTCCATCACCAACCATCAGTGACAGAGATACTGACCTAGAACTGTCCTGAATGTGTTTCAGGGGTAACAAAGAGAAAGAAATAGTATCCAACATACATAAAATGTACCATATTTAGTAAAGTTATATGTAATGTAGAGTTTCAGCCCAAGGTGTAAAAGCAAAATAGCAAACATTAGAACTCGGTGCCAAGGGGATCCTCAAGTGAGGAAGAAGAAAACAACAACATAACTCCTTGTTTCTCCCCAGGAGGGACCTGTGATGCCGGTCACTCACTGCACCCACACACACCAGGCTGCAGCCACTTACCCTAGGACCCAAAGGAGCAGTGGAAGGGTGAGAACAGCACCAATAAAATGGGAAGATTCCAGGAAATGTGNCTCTCTCTGTTTTTTCCTATGCTTTCTTTCTCTCTTCCTTCTGTAAGAACTGAACTAATACACTACTAACAATTGTTTGATCAGACTGCCAGAATTTCAGTCATGCTCACAATAAATCCTTGCCTTATGTGTCCTTTCTTCCCACAGCAAGAATTTGTTGCTACAAACATCCCAATATGTTCCAGGCTCTGGACTACAGCTATAGCAAGCCTGAGATGCCTGGAAGGAGCACAATTCCTCGGTGCCTGTGAAAGCACCAGCATTGTGACTGAGCAGCCCCCAGGCCGGGAGCAGTGCTGGAGCGTGAACTGCCGGGAGCCTGTGGGGAATACGGGTCTGGCTGGAGGTGCTGACATCGCACCCCAGGCAATTTTTGACCTGAAGTACAGAGGAGGGGAGAGCATGTGTCACGTTTTCCCTGAGCCCTCAGCCTCACCCTTATTGATGGGAAGGTCAGGCAGGTTTAGTAACAGCCATTCATTCACAGGCATGGTCAGCCTGTCTACATGGAAAAACTCTAAAACTGATTTCATCAAACCAGGGGAAACAACCATCTCAGAATTACTTTCCTTTTCAGCAGAGGTTCGCTTCGGCTTATTTTTCCTCTAGATTGGAAGATGGTAAAAAGAAGACAGGACACCAGGTCACAGTCTACTTTGCTGTGTACCACAGACAAATCCTTTCCCAACCCACACTTTCTGGATTTGTGTTTCTGATCAGCAGATGATTTTGCTGTGTTTCTAAAAGAGATGATGGAGGAATGTCAGCTCTCTTTTTCCCCACAGCCTCCTTTACTCATTTTCCAAAGCTTAGTAGCCTGCTGGGAAGAAATTCAGCTTATTTGTTGTGGCCTAAGAGTTTATAAAGCTCTCTGATTTGGCCTTCACCTCTCATATCATAACCACTTGAGTGCAGCACAAAGACTGTATTAATAGCCCTCTTGGTGAGCTTCTGTCTGATGCAGGCCTCCAAGATCTCCCAATTACTGCCCAGGAGTTTGCAGCCCACCATCATAGCAGGGAAGGCAAACAGTAGCCCTGTGAGCATAGAGAGGAGGTTTTTGCATTCCCATGAACACAAACACAAGGATTTTGTAAGTGAGGGTGTTTGCACAGCACAGTGATGGTGGGTGGGCCAGGGTGGGGGGAGAGCTGTTTAGATCTAACAGAGGGTTAATACCAGAAATGAGAATTAAAGCAAAGCAATAACAGAAGTGTTTTATTTCCATCCTCTGGGAGATTTCTTTTGGATAACTCTAAACTGACATGGTTATTACACAGCACACCACATCCTAATAGATATTAGAACTACATGCTGGAGGTTGAAAATTAGCAAGAAAAAGAAATCCATCCAAGAATGAGTAAGAAATAAAAAATTTCAAGTCATAAAATACGAATTAGCTTAGAGGCTTAGTCTGAGAATAAATTTTCGCAGGAAAGGTTATTTTTCCTGATTTATAAGGGATTTACAAGAGACCTGCAGCTTGCTTCGTTGGAGAAACAAAGTCTTCTTACGTCTTTACATTGTTTTGCCACCACTTCCATAATACTTGTTTATGTTTTTAAGGGGGGAAAATGTACAGCGAGGTGGAACGGTTATTGACCAGATTGATCATGGGAACAAATCTGCCGGTGGTAACCTTGTTTAATGATATGTTGCTGGGCTCAGCACCTTGCTGAGGCTGTGATTCTTCACCGGCTGGGCCCGCATGATGGATCACGGTAGGAGGCTGATGGTGCAATCACTCACTGGCAGCCACTGACACCTGCACCAGCCTGACACCCGTCCCCTCTGGATGTATCAGCCAGCCTGCTCAGCCCACTGGGAGACACGACTGTTCCACCAAACGGAGAACAAAAGTTCTTTATCTACCTTGCAACTTCCCCTGTAGGACACTGCCTTCTTTTTTTTTCTTTCCTTTTTATTCCAGCTCCATCTGCAATTCTGTCTGTTGCTTCTTTGCATCTGCTTCTGGTTTAGGAGCATTCTACTCCATGGCTGACTTAGGAAAAACAAAGCGAAGCAGCCACTAAATCTAGACGAGAAAGAAAAAAATAAAGGGGGACAGGGAAGGAAGGATCGCATGGCAAAATTGTGAGAGCAGTATTTTTCACTGAAAATCTCCTACCTCTTCATGAATATTCTGTTAGAAAGAAAACTGCTGTCTCTGAGTATGGTGGAACTCACATTCTTTGTGAGTCGTTTTTTTTTAAAGAAAACAATTTTTTTAAATTTTTGTAAAAAGAAAAATTTCATTTTTTTAAAGATAAAACCTTTACTTTGTCCTACTTATACTGGATATTGAACGTAACAGATTCCCAGTAAAAATTAAGAGCAGGAAAATTAGCAACCACTCTTTTGCAGAGTTCCTTTTTTCTCTTTTCCTCAAGACAAATCTGAAAGCTAATTTATGCAACACTATTTCAGATTCAGTACTTTAATATCACAAATACATGCCCAAGTCAGCTTCCTCTAAAAGCAGTTACACATGAATATACATACTCATGGGCACTATCTGTACTGTATGCCAGCCAAGATCCACTCTTAGCTCATTGGTTGGGATTTTTAATAATTTGCCACTTTTATAACACAAATTGAGTGTAATGATATACAACCACTTAAAGGGAAACATTTTAAAATATATCCAGCCTGTGAAATGATGATTTCAATTGATTTTGTCTTCTAGTCCCCTTTCTTGCAGGGTTGATGAACTTTTTGGGGAAAAAAAAACTTTATTAGTATGACAGGCCATTATAATGATATAAAAGTAATAATCTAGCCAAGAAGGCTTTAGCACACAGTTTCCCAATCTCTAATTTTATATAAAGACCCCTTCATTAGTTCCCAGCACAAATCTGTGCAGCTTCTTAGAAAAAGAATGGGAACACCACTTCAGCTGACATGTTTCTTAATTGTGCACAGACCAATCCTACAAATTGCACACATCTGTCTTTCCAAGTCTCTGTAAATTCAAATATATATCGTCTTGTGCTAGCAGGGCCAGCACAACCATTGTAGGGGCCAGATGGAGCAGCGTGGTAGTGCAGAACCCAGGCTGCTCACCAGAACAACGTGGATGGCCACCCCTGTTGCCATTGCCCTTTCTCCCTTTTTTATTATAAGTAGAAAAACCTACATTACAGATTTGTTCCTTTTCCTTTTGTTATTTAACCTGAGTTGTGGTTCGGCTGTGCCCTGAATCCTTGTGAAACCACATGCTGTCTCTGCCACCCCTGCTCTACAAGTGCCCTGCAGGAGTAAAAGTTAGAGGGTTGTTTTCTGGGGCTCTGAATATAACATCCTCTCCAAGCCTTGTAGTCATTAAACCGTTCTTTGAAAAGTCTTGGGCTACTCTGACTTATTTCTCCAAATCAAAATTCCATAGGGGTAGGGGACATGGGAGGGAAGGCTGTATCTTCATATGGATCCCAAACAGCTTTAAGTGAGCATTGGTCTGCTCTCTCTGAGCAAGCAACTGTAAAAAAAACCAGAAAATCAGAACCAGTTGTCTTAGTTTTGTTTAAAATACGACTTCCCCAAACAATTCTATTATTGGCCTTTAAGAAGCCATTAGAAAATAAAAAATAATAAATTTCTCCCCCTAGTAAACATAGTTGCTGTCATAATTGCACACATAGGCCCCCAGAAGCACGCAGAAAGCATAGCTGGGCACCATTTAATTGATAACCATGCTCCCAATTCCTTCCCCTCCTTTCAGGATAGCAATCGCCACCGTATGCAGCTGCTAAGACAATGAAAATGCTTTTCCAGCTGCAGCATCTGGCTCTTTGGCAGACTCATTTAGTAGTTGTGTTGGCAGCTTGGAATTTGCCTCTGGGTCTATCATATGTTTATAAAGGCAATGGACTGTCAACCTACACGCACGTGTGTGCCTGTGTGTCTGTTTGTCTGTGTTTCTCGTCTCTGTTTACTGCTGCTTTTTGCCTGTGTTTGTTCACAGAAAATAAGCATCAAACACAGAGAAAAACACAAAATTACCCCCTCATCTTTTACCTAGGCATACAACTCTGCTTCCTCAACTCTTGCCATCCTCCCTTCAATACACATCCTTTTCATTTGCATCAAAGATAACTTGTTAGACAAATTCCCTGTGTTTTACAAGGAAACTGCACCTTTTATGTGTGCATATACAAATCATTTCTTAGTGACTAAGACCCTTAATGCAGTGATATCATAATAAATGGAAGGGGACATTTTTCATGTTACAATAATAAATGAGGTGTTAAAGGGATATCCTGATACGTGAGCATTTTATAACTACTGCTTGTTGCTTGGTGGCAGCTGTAAAGCAGGGCTCACTGAATTAGCTATGATGTACTACTCCAGGGTGATGTTAATTATTCTACAGTGGTAAGCATTTTTTAAGTAGCTGCTTCACATTTTCACATGTTTAGGTATAACACGCTTGCAAAGGCAGCGTTTAAACCAAAGTGAAGTAAAGTAAAATTACCTGCAGTAAATGTTTAAGTGGAACATAATCTAAAATGCAGCAAGACAGGTGAGGTCCAGGGGAAGAACTGAAGTTTGGGGTGATCTTGTTATCTTGACTTCATATTTAAAAAAATAAACAGCAAAACTCATTTGTGCAAGCGCATTATGCACAAATCATGTCTGCACACAAATATATACACTAATATACGGACAAGTAAGCAGATACTTTTCTTCCCCATTGAAAAGACCTCAAATGTGAAGTAAAAAGTACTCATTTCTCAGCTAAATTTCTCAATAAATAAAAGTGATATTTCCAAAATTGCAAGGATGTAAAAGTGGGTAGACACTGACTGGTGTTGTAGTCAATAAAACTACCTGCAAATTATTTAAATGCACACACTGTATCACAGGAGAGTCTAAAATGGGAGCTGATGAATTTAATCTTCTTGTTTGTTATCAGTATTGCAAAAAAAACCCCTCAAATTCCACCCAACAGAAAAATATAGAAGCATTACTTTTAAAGCAATGTGCAGTAGAAAGCATTTTTCACAATTTCCTTTATTGATGTAGAATACACAGCCTCCTTGCTTCTGTATTTCAAGGCAGTTTTGCCCAGAGAAATCAAATGGGGGATGGGGAGAGTTTACAGGATGATAAATTAGGATTCATCAATTAGTATCTGAGTGGCCCCTTCCAGCAAATAATCACAATAAATATGGATGTGAACTCAAATATCATGTTTTAAAAGTGTCATTCCATATTATTTCAATTTGTTAATATTTTAAATCAAAACAAAGCTCTGTTTCCCCCCTCAGAATCACTTGCAGTAATATTTATATGCTCATTTTGATTAAGTTTGTAAACATCCATAGAAATCTTCAGGGATCACGCAGAAGTCCCAATGAAAGAAATTTTACATTTTAAAACTTGAGACCTTTTATGCAAATTATTTTGCCTTTGGCCATTTCAGGAAGAAATGAAGGAACTGGAGGATATTACAGTTTTACATAACACTGGTGAGATTGTTGTCATCTTTGATCGCACATCAATTAGTCAAGATCCTGAATGATCATAGGCAAAGAATCCTAAACTCTTCTCCCCAGCTGAACAAAAATGTGTCAAAGATTCTAACTGCATAAATTATTACATTCTATCCTACAGCAATAATAGCCCCTTTAGGTAGACTTTCTGGTCACCTGTATCCCGGGAATAGAATTTTATGATGTTTTGGTTTTGCATATAACAATCTACTTTACGTAGATTTTATTCTATTTTTCCGACCAGTAACGCTGACATCACATTAATCTTAAAAGGGCAGCACTGTACTGAAAGTGTGGGCTGTCAGCCCCTCCTGATGAATAAATGAGCTGAAAGATAAGGAAAAGTCTTTCAGTGCGCTGCCCACCAAAGAAGTTTCCAAATAAAACAAAGAAACAAACTTTGTGATAACCTGAAAGCCATTTCATTATTGTGTTATTACTCATGTAAGCAGGATCCGTCCTTCTTTCCTCTGCCTCCTTTTTTTGGAGCAGTAAGACTAAAAAGCTACATTTACCTTCTCGGGAATACGACCTTTACATTGTGGGCACAGAAGCGAAATTTCTGACCAGCGCTGAAGTGGCAATCCCAGCAAAGTTTTCCCTGTTCCCTACAGGTAGTAGGGAAGGGAGCCAGAGTGCCAGGGCCCCATCTGAGCCGTGCCCAGCTCCCTGGTCTGCACAAACCCACTCTATCAATCACGGCAGGATAATGCATAGTGGCTGCGCCTGTGACAAGGAATGATGGAGTGCTGAGCACAGGCCCGGCTTCGCCTGTCGCTTTGTGCATTTGTATTTCTCCAGGGCCACTTTGAGAATTTGCAGAACTTGGGGGGGGATGGGGGGAGGTTTGGGGGCGGAGGAAAATTGTCACGCGTTTCAAAAAATATCTTAATTCGCTTTGATTATCAAACGGCAACGCGAGACGCAGACACGGAAAGGAACTGCAGGATACTGTGATCCCAAATTCCATCAAGGCAACATAACTACACAAGATGTAATTTGATTAAGGGGCAGCCAATTTAATCTGGGTACTGCATGCAAAAGCTGCAAGTTTTTGCTGCCCATTTCTTCTCCGTTATGCCCAAGATTAAGCATCAGAATTTTACTTTATCATAGCAACAAGACAGGGAAAAAGCCAGCACTGAGTACACTCAGCATTCTTAGAGCCACAAAAGATTGAAAATGAAAAGACAAGTCATTGTATAACTTTATCCAAAGGTATCCTTTACACTGATAATTTTACAAAAGAGGTGCCTGCTCAAAATTATTTTTGATCAAGAAAGCTTCAAGTAAATGCACTTAAAAGATGATTAAAGTAATTCTCCACTTTAAAAATTCACACATGCAAGGAATGTCGTTTTGTCCAAAGGAAACGCTCTCTGCAAGGGATGCACTGTGTTTGATCTTATAAAAAATATGTAACATTTAATAATAAATGCCAGTCATATAAACCAAGGGGTTTTTAAAATCCAGTTGAATTACACTACAGATATTTATTATAAAGCTGTGGAAAAGTGTTAATTAGCACAGTTAAAAACACATTAAACAAGAGACATCATAAAGACACCCATGCAAATTTCAAGTGAAAATTGTGTCAGCCTCCAAAATAATAGGAACGTTTTAATCCCTCTGAAAACGGACAAAGATGAAATCCATTTTCCTTTTGTGACAGTTCATTTTTTTAAGTCTCAATATTGTTACACGTACAGGATGAAAAACTGTATTAAGAAGGGGGTACTGGAGAATACAATCTTTTATTCTCTTAATATGCTTTTGACAGCCAAGATAAAATGCTCAAACAAATCCTTTACAGAACAAGATTTTGGAAGGGAAAAATATGTTTTGCTTCTGAGGAGTCCTGTGGTTTTAGGAGCCGGCTACATGAGCAGCGGTGCCCTTTTCTTCAGCTGGGCTTTCTCACGGCCAGATTGAGCCACGGTCACCTCGTGAGCAGCTTTTTGTGGATTTTTAAAGCCACAAAGTGGCCGGCGGGCAGGCGTTTTAGTTTAGGTGCCGGAGCACGGCACCTACGAGGGACTGCTCCTACTGAAGGACAAAACTTGGGGCGAGAAGCCCAAGCCGGGTGAGCCGCACCAGCCCCTCGCTGACGGGTTTGCAGGGGGATGCCCGGCTGGCACAGCTGTTTTCAGCTGAATCCTGAAAGTAAACACAGGAAAGCAGGCAGATCATAATGCTCAGGGTTTGGGGAGAGCTGGCTGCTCCCCCTCCTTCCCTCCCTTCCTTCGCCCGGCCCCCGCCAGGGCACTCCTTCCCCACGGGGTGCGCAGGGATGCGGCAGCATCCCGCCGCCTCCCACCGCTGCCACCCTGGACGGCACGGGAACGGGGATGACGATGCCAGGCAGGTCTGACCAGACCCGGCAGCGTCCTTTTGCCACGGCCCCTCCCCGCGCCGTGAAAAAACATCATTGAGCCTGAGGAGAAGCAGCGCCGCTGCCCCCGGGCCGCGCCGCTCCCCCCGCGGGGAGGCCGTAAAGGGAACAGCGGCCCTCGCCGCCAGGCTGGGCCCCCGCCTCACCTCGGGGGGAGGGAGGAGAGCGGCAACAGAAAAGAAGCCGGGCTTCCCAAGTAGCCCTTCTTAGAGGGGAGGGAGAGAGAGCGAGAGAGAGAGACAAACATCTGGGGATTGGACCATATGCTAAAGCTTTGTCTTGTCCTTCAAAGTTAGGCTGCCCTTGAAGTGATTTGTCAGGCGGCCTAACTGTGACAGGGAGAATGTGTAGCGGTGGAGAGAGGGATGGAGGTGGTGGGGGGAGGCAGGGCCCAGAGGCAGGGGAGAGGGGAGAGAGGGAACGAGGTACGGACAGAGAAACAAAAAAGAAAAGAGGAAAGGGGAGGCAGCAAGTAGCAGGAAAGAAAGAACAAAACAGCTTCTCTCTCCCTCAGATGATGATTTTCACGTGAAAAGACACAGGAGGGTAGAAAGGAAGAAAAGGGGGGAAACAGCAGAGGAGGAAGGAGGGAGAGACAAAGCGTGGTAGGGGAGAGGATGAAGCAGGAGAGCGGAGCTGATGTGGGAAGGGAAGGACTGAGAAGCTGTGGCTGCTGATGCTCTTTCTGCCGCCACCTCTTTTTTTCCCCTCTTCCCTTTTGCCCGCCAAGTGCTGAACTGATTAGAGTGTAATTAAGGCCATAAAACCCTCGGCTTATCCACCTGTTTATTCACTAAAGTCGCGGGCTCATCAGGCAAATTAGCTGCTTCCAGGCTGCACGTTGGGCCTAGAGCTGGCCTGATTAATGAAGTTTATTGGGAGCTGTTAAAAGCATTAACTGAAGGAAATCTCGGCAATTCGTCATATTTAAGGGATGGAAATTAAATCTCCCCATGCAAATGAGGGGAGACTCTGAAGCGGCTTCTTTTAGAGGTGACAGGGGGTGGGGATACACGAGGGGCTCTCCCCCAGGCACAGCCCCCCGCCAGCGGGTCTGCGCCCATAAGGAGTTTGCCTGGTCTCAGCAGGAGGGGCTTAACAAAAAAGCGGTGACAGATTTTAAGGTCCAAGAGCTGTTGGTCCTTGGCGCCCCAAATGGAAGGATCAGGCCCTGGATGAGGCAGTATAATCCTTTTGATCTCTTTTTGTGCTGAGGGCACTTCTCTAGGTGCCCGGGGCATTGCTGGTATAGTTCATCCACGCAGGGGTTTGTAAGGCAGCTTCCATGCCAGGTGGTTGTGTCCCCTTGGTCAGACAAGCCATCTCCAGTTTATTTCTGCTTTAAACGCTTTGCATTCTTCTTAGCTGTAAGTCACGTTAAGTGGCTTCAACACAAGTACAAAAGTCCACATAAAATTTGAAATGCAAAATGGTTTTTTAAGCACCATTCATGGCAAACCTTAAAAACTGCAACAGTAGATGCTCTAGCTGACAAACACCTGAGAGATATATTAAGGAGAGATGGTCTAAGCAGCAGGGAATTCTATCAAGAGCTGAATATTCACCAGATTTAAAAGTGTTTTCTTCTGGCACGTCAATCTGATTTTATTTCTGACATGAATGGCATTTATCATACCCGAAGCTTCATGAGCCACAGCATTTTTATATTAACAATTTATAATAAAAGAGAAATTACAAAGGGTCACAACAAGGAGTGAATGTCCTGAGGAAGGGATAATGAGAAGAAAGGAAGGTCAAAGAAAACATCTTGGCCTTGCTATTTTTATTGAGCGTTCAGTTCACGATGGTATTATGTTTACAATTCATTTATTTTGAATATTTTCATATGAAATAAAGAAATCACTGACATCTCATGTAAAAGATATTTGTACCCAAATATTGAATTGTGAACGTGATAGGGAGGGAGAAGAGAGAAAATTCATATTTGATGTAATTCTAATTCTATATGCTTCTCTGTCTAATTATTACAAAGCTAATTATTTGTTACAATTATTGGATTAACACTTTGCTAATCAGTTTTCTTCTCCTTTGTAGAGCAGCGCCAGAGCAGTGAAATGCAAGGTGAGGATGTTGTCTGGATTTTCAACAGAAAATTAAAGTGCCATTTTCCTTATGTGCAGATTAATTCAGCTGCTTTGTGATTTACGACCAGTACAGCATATTCTGTATCACATCCTACTACGTGGCATCTTTGTTCCTGCAGTGATAATTTCCTAACTTTTTGGATGTGGAGACTATTTGCCAGTGGCAAAATGTCCCTCTCCCCGTTGCATCTTCCATCAGGAAGGTTTCACTCATCAGATCACCCTGTGGGGCAGGTGGAACACCGGTCTCCCCCAAATGACAGGCACAGAAACATGGACTGGTACTGGGGCAGAGCCCTGCACACACACACAGAGTTTTGAATGCACTTCAGGCACAAAATAATGCATTTTTTTTAAAGACACATGGTGCCCTTAAAACACACAACTCAGCTGTTATCAACAGCAAAGGACTGAATCAGCTGCTACTAAACATACAAACCGAACCAACCCAAAACTTCCCAGCAATACGTGCAGCTGTATTTTTTTTTTTCATAAAAAAGGGTCAATAGAGAATGCTTCTAATGCTGCATGCAGCACAACACAGAAGGTTTCCTACTGATATTTCTGGGGAAAAGAAAGAAAAGTGGTTCAATGAAAAAGCACTTTATTGTTATTAGCTGCAAGTTAACAAAGCATTTCCTAGAAAATTAAATGACAGCAGTATTTTCTAGTTATGTGTTTAATTGCGGAAATGCAAAGGATAATTGTAATCAATTAATTTGTGGCTACTTTTGTTTTTTCTTTTTTTTTGCATACATTAAGAGCATTTGGTATAAATCTATATTACCACAAAGTGATTTTAATATTGGGCAATAAAGTGCTTAAATTTCAGGAAAAATAAACACTTTGGGGTTCTCACTGAATGAAAAAGAGATCTGTCCAAAACAGTTTGTTTTTTTTTTCCCAAATTAGCAGATTCTTCTACTCTTTTCTTTTCTTGTTCTTCTTCTTTCTTTAGAAGATTACTTAAATGAAATTCAATGACTTGTAGAACATACTATCAAAACACTTGTTTTTCTTGATTATCAGTTCCCTCAATACATTGATTTGCCCCATTATGTGGGGTCTTTTAGTTCTGCCACTAATGAGATGTGCTACTTGCAACTTTTTCTCTCTGTTTCAGGAATAGAATAAGCTATTTAAAGAGAAACATTCAGGGGAATTCTCAAAAACTTGTAACCATAGTAAAAGCAGGTGGTTTAGTTACAGATGATATTTTTGGAAGAAATATCTGATATTGTGGTGGAATATCTAGTTATAAAGGATTTTACATGAAGAATGATAAAACATTGCAGTGGTTAAGCGCTCTCAGCCCAACAATTGTGATTATTTATATTGTAGGCTCCTTTTCATGAGTGATTCTGACTTTAAGAGGGATATTTTCCTCTTCACTGAAACTTCAGTTGCAAGATTTGCTTGTGGAGGCCTAGTCAGGAACAACAACAACAAAAAAAGTCAGTAAATTAAACCTGTTCTTCATATATATGTACAGAACTCCAGTTATTAAAGTGAAAGGACACTGAATCGCAGAACTCGGGTTGCATAAACAGGCAAAAATCAGTATGTGCTCAAAACTACAAGACAATCAGTTGATTTTTTCCTTTTGCATCAATATTAACAGTATATCAACTATTGGAACAGTAGCATGCCCAAACTCAAGATAATCTTCATGAAAACACTCAGTTAGTTACAATTTTTCCTTCACTTGCCTGATTTAACAGTAGTGGAAACAAGGCAAATTTTATCACAGCAGAAAACTACATTATGGCACATTCAGAGCTAAATTTAGCCCTCCGAGATCAAGAATGATCTTACAGCCAGGGCCAAATTATTCTCTTTAACTGCGCTGTGCAAAAGATGTCCTAAATGATGAAGACCCTGCTCTGTCCTTGAATAAGCACAGAAGACAGAGACCTCGGTGGGAGGAGTGTGAGCTGCTGTTCTGGTCAGAATTGAGTCCTAAGTGACCTCCTGCTTTTGCATGTGGTCTACTACTTAGGCACATCAAGGTTGGAAAGGATACAATTTAACTGTAACCTAATTTTTTTTTTTGTCTCCTGATAGTTTACTGAACTATCAATGACGCAGTTTTTGTGGCTTAATTAATTCTTTCATATTGTCTCTGTCCATCTCAGTCATATATATTTGAATATTTCCTCTTATTAACATTTTACAGCATGTTTTTTTCATCTGTGGGTAGAACCACAATGTTAATGAATGACAATTATCTTTCTTACTTATCTGAGAACTTTAATGAAGCTTCATTAAAATTGAAATGATATTACTGAAAGTCATACAAAACCTTTTTTTCATTTATAATATTTTTTTTCTATTAAATAGAAATCTTAACCTGGTGTAGTTTTCTGGGTAACAATTCACAAGGAATCCTTTCCTGAGCAGCTTCACGAAACTGGGACCTACAAGGGAATGCACCGCTGTGTCCTTTAGAGGGTTCTACCATACCTTAGCACTTAGTTAATCCCCTCGTCAAACACACTCAAGAAAATGAAAGCTGCATGTCACATTGTCAGTGTGAGGAATTGGCTAAAGGCTTTGCATTCGATTCTGGGTCTCAGAGAAGACAATATGTTCTGGGGGAAAGCAGCCTGAGCAGTTTTGTCTGGAGCCACTGTAAATGCACACACACTCTCATTTGCAGCATCGTAACCGGCCGTCCAAAATTGCAGTCTGATGTGTTATAAAAGCTTAGCATCGAGGGACATTGCGTCTGACATGCTGATTAACAACAGGAGCACCTATAAACTGCACCTTAAAACTCCTTTTTATAGGCAGATTTTGAAAGTGCCTTAAAAATGCTCTTTGAACCAAGGCAGAGTAACAAAAAGAATAGGAACGTATAGTTCATGCAATTGCAGGTTAAACTTCCATCGTGTTTTAAATGTGTTTCTAGATTAATATTTTGAGAATAAGAATCAAGTCATTGTCATTTTATTTTGACACACAGAGTAATTTATCCCGTTTCAATACCACATATTTCCAGGAGAGAATGAAGCCCTTTTTTTCAAGTAAATCTAAATTGTAACAGCAAGTGTTGTACTGTCATTTTAATGACAGCAGTAGACTTTAAGTATGGAATGAATCAATTATTGCAAGCACAGCCCCTGTGTAAATCACTGATGGCAAACCAACCTCAGGATTATAAAATGAATCTTTGACAAGTATTCAAGGTTTCAGCATATTCTCAATAATGAGGATTAAGTACCTACTATCTGTGAAAGAAAAGTTTTATTCACTTACTAAAGGATATGTGAGTAATCATTAAGAGAGGTCAGATTAACTGACGTCGTTTTTAAAAAAGGGCATCCAGTACAACATCTGCTGGAAAATCAATGGTAAATATGTCAATTTTTTTTTAGAAAAAGGGAAAGATTAAGCGTAAGGCAGTGTAATGGAATGACTTAATGCTCTGTTTTTAAAGAATGGAGAGAAATTATAATGACATCATAAACTATAATTATGAAACTTTTTGACATTTTCATGTCAACAAAAAGACTCTTCTTGAACCAAGAATAAATAGTGATTTCTGCTATCCATGGGCAATTCAGTCAAGTTCAAATAAATCCTGATTCTACACTGAGAGATGATGATAAAAAAGCCTCTGGACTACTCTGATATACATTACATATTCTCATATTTAACATTTTCACACTAAGAGAGAAATTGAATTCAAAGTTATAATCATAGTTGAGCTGTGAAAATGGAAATATTTTTATTTGATTATGTGTCAATAATGCATACACTTTTTGAGAAGCTTTTGTAGTAAATATTTCATATCACTTTGCTGCTTTTGCCAGTACCCAAACACTATTCCATTGCCTTTTTCTTTTTAATTTCCACAAAATAATGCAAAATTGAGAACCAGTGTTGTCATAATTGTAGACCAACATAATTTCATGATAGAATAAAGCATTGTGTTCTGTCATAATTTGTATTTTAATTATTAATGAGAGCCTTTGCTTTAACTGTCAGAATTTTTATTAATGTCTTATGATATTTGCATACTCTCTGCTTTTATATAGGGGAAGGATATAGAGGGAAATATATATATATATATTTATTTCCAATCTATTTATATGTTTTTTCCATGGAAGGCTTGCTTTTGAAAGCTTTAACAATTGACTTCACATTGATGAAGAGATGCTATATATACAGTGGTATGTGGTAATAAAAAAAAAATCTACACTAATGCTGCGCTTTACAGTTTGATATTCTCCTAAAATAATTGAAAGCAACTTCAAATTGAAACAAATCTCTTCTGCTTATAACAAGATAATGTGCCTGTTTACTTGCACTGCTGCATTTCTATTATGTTCTTTTAGCCAGAATTATATTCCTTTTATTTGTATTTTTGCTTGTGTATATTTCTTCTTGTTTATGGCACAATGTGTCTCTTTGGCCCAATATGGATGATTCACAGTTCAACATTTTCATTCTGCACTAAATGGCCAATTCATTACAAATTAATTCAATATTTCTAAATTGTATAAACCGTTGCATGCTTTGTTAAAATAATATATTCTGCATAGGAATGAGAATGTTTATTACTCTAATAGCAAAACCATAATTGCATAATTTTGCAATAACTGAACTTTAGAATTAATCAAATATAAGTGTGTACATTTGCAAAGTGTAAAATTTAGATAAAATATGTGTATATTAGAAAGAAAAATGATGAAATGATTACAGCTCAAATTACAGAAAAAACATTAGAATAAGCATTTCTCTTAAGAACATTTCTGCAAATAAGACTGGCTGTAATTATTTTCCTGTTTATCCAAGACCCTTAAGTTGCTAAATGCAAATGATTTTGAGCTATTGATAATGGACATTTTGCTGCTGCTCTCAACCAAGTGTTAGATTATTATTTTTGTGCATTTCAGCAGTGCTTTTTCTAACTGCCCAGTTTTTATTATGATTTTGAAGTAAGACATTCAAGTCACCGGCTTGTCAGAGGAGCCAGTAGCCTACAAAGTGGCTGTTTCTCAGTAACCCTCTACAATTTGTTTGCAAATGATCTTAAAGACTTACAGCACACCCTTAGAAATAAGCACAAATAGCGATGCACTTTTGCAGAAAACAAAAACTGGAGGGGTTCGGGAAAATGCAAGTGCGTAAAACATTTCTTTCCATTGTGCAGTCAAAGCGCTGAGGTTTTGCAGTAAAAGTCTGGCATCTGGTGGTCTCAGGAAGCAATGGCATCCCACTCCAGAAGGAAACAAGGTGGTCACAGCCTGAATTAGCTCATCAGCTTGTAATAAACTAATTAATTCCAGTGTATGCTTATGTGAGAACTCCCGATTCTGGAGGACACCTCAGTATTCACTGCCACCGGTTGGGTTTTGTTTTCACCCCAGAATGTCAGCATTTCTTCCCAAAGAGGGAAATAATTGCACGTCCAGGATTGTGATGAACTTTGAAATGCCAAATAATGCCCCATGCAACCCTCAGCAGAGGACAGGGGAGAAGACTTAGTGCCATTTCTCACCAGTAGTGCTTGGAGGACTGAAAAATAATTAGGAGGGCAAGACCCAAGAGTGCCATTCCAGGAAAGAAGAATTTCTTGTATTCTCTGATGAACCATAACAATATGTTGCCACACAAGCGAATTTATTAAAAAACATTCCTTCCCATGTTCTTCAAAGAGAACTAACTCAGCAGAGGTTGTGGAGGTGTGGGTGGGGAAGGGGCGCAGAATTAGGGATCTTCAGGAATATGAAGTTCATTCTCTATCTTTTCAGGCAGTGACATAATATAATCCCTCTCAACAAGTGACAAAGAATTAAAATTTTCACTCTTTTTGACCAAGAGACCCTTCCCAGCTCAGGTTATTTTAAAGAGTTATTAGTTATCTTCTAAATTATCAAGCTGTCTTTGAGTTAAATAGTGCTTCACCTTTCCCTTCTTCATGTACCAAATGCACATTTATAGACAATGACAAAAAGCTGGTTAATCTCCTCTCTCCAGACAGTCCCCATTCTCATTATCACCTTGCTACCTCTTCCTTGAGCTTGTTTATTTTTTAGAGTAAAGTAAAACATCTCTCTGGATCAAGGATGGCCAAAATTACATAGTGATTCACATGAGATCTCTCCTGAGCTAATACTAATGGCATGGATTCTCCATCTTTATGGAAAACACAGCTCTGGATGTGGTCCTGCATTCTCCATGGCTACAATATGAACAGGTTTACATCTCTGCCCAACCAAATTGCATCCGTAGGTCCTCCTCATCTCATTCCCAGAGAAGCTTCATTAATAATCTTCCTTCAGCCTCCTCTTCAATATTACCTGATGTCATCACTCTTCACCTGTCTTATAATTTCCCTCAAAAAATTGAGCCTTTCTTATTATTTTTACTAACCTGTCAGACTTCTGATTGTTTTACTGAAGTTCAGAGGGATTATATCTCCAGTATTTCCTTTGCCTTGTAACCAAACAGAGGCATCAGTTCTCTCTTTACATTTACCTCCATTTTTTAAGAATTATTCTTCCTTTAAAAATTTGGGACAAAGACTTAGACAAAAAGGAAAGGGACAAAAATTCCCTCTAAATCCCTATTGCTGCCTTTTAAATACAAGTACATTATCCATTCTTTATCTGCCTGGTGTCACACAGAAAACAGATACAGTCCAATACTTGATACCATGTTTTTATCCCAGATGCCAGAGCTTGCAACCAAGCCCTCTTACTTGAGCCCATTCAGGACTTTGGGGTTGTATTTTTCAGTGCATGTATTTTAAGCCTTTCCAAGGTGTAACTGAGCCTGACTTTTGACAATGCTTATATTATCATTACACTTTTGGACTTGTAAGCCAGGGGTTATTTTGCTGATCTCTTTTCATATCTTGTACTTTGCGTGTTTTGTCTGCTGCCTTTTCAAGGTTATTATTTATCCAGTTGGAAAGTTTCTTCCCTTGAGCTGCAAAAAAGTTCTAGGTAACACTAGAAACCTTGACATAATGACATGCCAGATCTCTTCCATATCCAAGTCCCTCAGCTTCCCTGCAGATCTGCTTTTTTTTCTTTTCCTTTTTTTTTTCCCTAAATAAAATGGAAGGACATTTAAGGATGCCTCAGCCCAGAGTATTTATTAAACACGGTTTTGTAGTACAATCCTGTTTTTAAAAAGAGTAACCTAAAAGAAAGCAAAACAACACAGGTAGTTAGGCATTTGCATGCTGCATTTTCCCTGTACTTTGTACAGTGTCCAAGCAGCTTCTCAGGGAAGGATCATAATCATTTATGTATGTCAAGTACATAGAACCACTCTGAGTACAATAAAAATGAGTAACATTGAAGTGCTGCTCTTTCACTGAGCATAAAGAATAGGCTGACCTATGCAACACTTCAAGGGTCTTACAGATCTGTGCCGTGCTTGTACAATAAAAGAGAGGGGGGAAAAAAGGCTTATTGTTATTTTTAAATGATAATTTCCAGAGGGTGCAGGGTTCCAGAGGGTAAAGGAACAGGCAAATGATTATATCCCTTTCAGCAAAGGGGAAGTTTGGGATTTTTCATTGCACAGCAACATGGAATAGCACTGAGCTGATGAGGCTGTCTGATACACCATGAACAAAGGAAAACTCAGCAGGCAGCAACTTCGACTTCCAAGTAGCCTGTAGAGTGACACCTGTGATTAAGCTTCAGCAGTCCTGCTTTCTACAGAGCAACCCTCACCACTGGATGCTGGAATATTTTCTATGTCCAGCCCTACTCTTTCCTTTCTTCCATGCCTTGGCTGACAGATAGTGATAAAATGAGAAGACCCTCTCTTTGTCCCTCTCATACTTTTCCCTTCCCCAGGTGTGTTTTCATACCCAGAACCCCAGGGAGAGCACATCGCTTCTCATGAACAAGAGATTTTATTGCTATTCCAGCTCCTTTCCTGGCCTGCAGCACTTCCCTTACAAACACATGAGGGGCTAAGGAACAGGAGAGGCCAGAGAAGAGAGCTGGAGGATATATTTGTGTGGTGGAAAGGATGCATCATTCACAAAAGTGGTTGAGAGTTGCAGCTCTGTCAGTGCAGGACTGGTTTCCCCTCATAAGTACAGGAATGGCCACTCCTCTGTGTGCAGATCAGTGCTGCCTGGTAGTTTTTGCTACATGGAGCACCTCCATCTCCTTGTGTACTGTCCTTTTTCTCCATCAGCCTTCAAAATGTAACATTGAGAAACTCAGGAGATCCTATTACAGAGAAGCATCTCAATGTAGCCAGAAATATAAAAGTAGAGAACAGAACAAGGGTCTCTGGCAGACATTTACCTTTCTCTTCTACCACTAAGCATTTCCTGCAGTAGAAAGAGAAAATGAAATCTTCAAAACCATGCCATTTTATAAAAATACTTCTGTTGCATACCAAGACAACCTAAGACATTTTCAACACTTCTTTTTGGAGATGGTTTCTGAAGCAGAATTGTGCTTGATGCAGAGACCAGCATGAATTCTCAAGGCATTGTGCAAGCCACAAAGGCTGGGATCAAGTCTCATCTCTCACTGTATTTGCAGAGGATGCCTGCCATTGTCAGTCTTGTCAACTCTCATGGACTCTTTGCTTTTTACCCTGTGCTTACTCCATCTCTTCTTTCATTAAAAAACACGAAAGTTTCTGTCCTTGTGGATTTGCAAAGAGAAAATAGAATCCCCAAGGGCTTAGAAACCAGGCAGCAAATTAATACTGCCAGCACTGATTATTCTTTGAGATTCTATTATTTTAAAGGCAGACTCCTGACTTTCAGGGCCTGATTAGTGGCTTCTGAACTGTAAAGTTCAGCCATCCTTGCACTTGGCAAGCATCTGGAAGTGAAATGTGTGCAACCAAGCTCTATATATAATTCTGTAAAATGAGAACTGTTTATCTCAGTAGCTGAAATATTCATTATTGAAAATAAGCATTTCAACATTCAGAGGGTGAATCATGTGGGCTGAGAATAACAATGATCTGGGAAATAGCAAAATACCTGCATGTCTCTACAGTGTCCTAAATAGATGTAGCTGAGAGGTTCTGACCCTGCTCAGGGCACGTGGGATGAGAGCCCCTACTAACACACAGGCACCTGCCCTTACATCTGGCTTGATCTTTCCATTTTGGCTTGGCTGCTCTTCCCAGTGGCTAGCACCACTCAGTAAGCCAGGAAAAAAATTAATGCTGAGTTTGCTGAGACAAGGGAGGAAGATGAGGAAAGAAGTGAAACTGGAAAACACCAATCATGGCAATTCTTCTTATTTGGTAGACAACACTGGCTGTGTGGTGAGAAAATGCCTTCTGCTCCCCCTTTTAAAGAAACATCTGCCATTTGGCCAAGCTTTAGGTTTAAGAAGTCACACCACTTCAGTGTGACCACTAAATCTTCTCAGATTCTGCCTTTGTTTAACTTTGTTTGCAAACAGAAATGTTTCAGGTTTCAGACAGCATCCTTAAAGGGCAGTGGTGCCATCTCCCTTCAGCCCAGGCCTAGAAAATGAAACTGGGCCTTCCTGGAAATGGCAATACCAGAGCAGGAGACAGTCACTACAGCTGAGAATTTGTTTCTGTGCTGACTTTGCCTCCTGACACCAGTTCAGCAGATTAAAAGGAGCCTTCAATCTGAAATGTTGAGTAGATGAGAAATCGGCAAATGGACGTGGAAAAGGATACACAGATTGGGACAAGGATGCAGTGAGGATTTTCCAGTTTAGGTTAATTTTGTTTTTTTCAGAATAGAAGGTAAAGTAAGGACAACTGGGACAAACCATGATGGAAAAGCAGATGTTCATAGGGAAGGCTAGGGTAAAGAATAGTATGTAGTGGCTGTTTGCCTCTGGCAGTGGCATTGGGTTAGTTCAAGCTGGCATGGTAAAAGGAGTCTGTTCTCTTTAAAATGCCAGCCTCCAAGGCAAAGCCAAGCTGAGCTTTTTTGCCAGCTTCAGCAATAACATTTTGACGTGCAATTTCCACATTGATATGATTAATTGTTAAATCAAATAAGGAGCCGTGTGATGGAAAAGTCATTTAACTGATTTGCCAAAATGAATAAAGTATGGTCTAGTCTTGCTTACAATCAAACTGGGAAGGCATTTACTAATAAACCCAGAGGCCTCCAGAAAGCAGAAAAAAAAATAGTTTCACAGCAAATATCTCTGAGTGCCGCCTTGGAAAACTGTTTCTGTCTCTGCTTCTACATCAACAATTCTAATAGGACTGGGCAAAGTCCTTAAAGCCATTTCCTTAACCATGGATGCTAGATGGGAGCTGAATCCCTGACCCACCACAGCTGGAGCTGCAATCCACAGGGATGAGCTTCAGAGGTGGGATGTGTCACTTAATACTGTGCACAACAAACCAACCAGAACCTAAGTATCAGAAACTTCTAAATTAATTCTCTGTATGCCTCCTTTTCCTTTCCACTAAACACGGATATAACAACTTCACTCCAAAGCAAATGCCAAGATAAACTAATCCAAGTTTGTAAAGTCAAACTGAAGCTGTGTGTACTCACAGCATGGAATCATATTCTGAAAATTGAGGATAAAAGGAATGTTAAACATCTGGTTTTTAAGTGAACATCATGCAGACCATGCAGCGAAGAGACAAAATTCTTGTAGAAAATACAGTTCATGATGGTGTGATTTGAGATGTTACCAAGTGTGAAAGGCCTTACCAAGCTCTGTGTTCTGCAACGTGAACCCCATAAAAGTTCTTTTTACAGGTGTGTTTGGGTTAAAGTGTCTGAGCATCTTGAGGACAAATGGGGAAAGAAAAGTAAATAAGTATTTATACCTTCTTTCAGGAAATAACAGCACACATCACATAAATCGCAAACTTTGGTCTTCAACACCGACATTTGACTGCCTTGTGGTGTCCAACAACAAGGGCATTTCCCAAATGAAGCTGGAAGAAGTGCCGGCAGTTGTCACAAACACTCAGACAACCCAAGAAGTGGGTCTGCCTGCAGAATTTTGCATGCTTATGGCATTGGTAATTTTTCTGTTGAAAACCTGGGACTTGACATGTCAGACTAGCAAAGGAGACTGAAAAAAAACAAAATAGCAAAAGGAAATAATTTTAAAAGCTAATAAAAAGAAATTCTAGTTGATGTTGAATTGAGAGAATAAATCAGTGTAGTGGGATGTCATCTGTGCTATCCCTTTCAGAAAATGAAGAGTTCCCCTGGATCATGTGTCTCCTATCCACACATAAATGAAGGACAGTCTGACATAAGTTATTAGATGTGATTAGATCACATCCTAAGATGATCTAGCACCAGTAAATATTTTCTAGCCTGGCATTAAAAGCTGAATGTTTTTGGTAATGACTCCATCCTTTTTAATTCTGTCACTTGAAAAATGTTTTTAAACATTTAATCAAATCTATATACAATATTAACAAGTACTGAGGCAGAAAGGGAACCTATTGATCACAGGTGATACATCTACAAGCAATGCACTGTTTACAGTGAGTTGTCTCTCAACTGAATAATGATTTAGTCATTTACAGGGAAAATCCTTGCAAATAAAAGTCTCACACTGAGATACTCATTCTTTCTGATGGAATCCCATTGCTGAGATGGAGTTTTGTAAAGCACTTCACACAAATTTTACTGAAACTACTGTAGAGTGCTTTATGTGAAGGATATGGAAGCACATAAAGTATTGTGCTGTAAATTTTGTAATGAAGGGCCACAAATGGCTTGTTAAAGATCCTTGTGTGGATGTCGAGTTTAACAGCAAGTATTGCTCAACTAATGTATTTTTTAAGAAGTTTTTGGTCAAACAAAATCTTGTCAAGAACAAGGTTCCTGAGATAAATGACTTCATTTATCATTCTAAGAATAGTATCTCGGCTGTTCTCTTAGAAGTTTTATCACCTAGTTGTAAGCTGACCAGTTCAGCAACCTGAATTTTCACAAAGCATCACTCAAAAAAATGGTGAACATGAGCTAAGCAAATAATTTGCAATGAATAATTTACCCTTTTTCTGCAACTTCTGAGCAGATGATCAGATTTATTCCCTATTTAGATTTACTTTGTGGTTTAACTGGAAAACTACCGGACAGGAAGACTTGGCATTTGTTTATTGAAAACTTTAGGTCAGTTAAATCCACTCAGAGAAGTGTTATGGTTTTGATGCTCAGACTTCATTGAAAATGAAAGGTTAATTTAGAAAAAATACTATTAGATAGATAACTGCAAATGCAGCTCTGAAATGTCCTTTCATCAAAGCAGACCATAAGCTTTCTTAGTTTAAAATTTTTAAATAGCAAACATCGAGGAAACGATCAGACTTGTGCAATTTGTCAATATATAAATCTGTGAATCCTTAAGACATGTGGTCTGGACCAAGAAATTAATTTATACAATTCAAGTGAAAAGTTTTGGAAAATTTTCTGCAACTCCACCTCCACTAAGCATTCCCTATGCATTGCTATTAACTTCAACAACTCTGGAAGTTACCAAAGAGCATGTGCTACTGAGAGTGATGTGCATAAAGCAACTCCAGCAAGATTTAAGATAATGTTGTGCATCCCTTCACAAATGTTGAATTTAGTGCTCGTGGCTGACGTTTGAATAATTTCCCAAACAGTCGGAGTCTCCTTTAACAAAAAAGTTACTTCAGAAGCAGTATCAATGCAATTCTTTATCTGCTCAGAAGTGTCAGGAGCCACCACACCTCAAGACTCTATCTTTTTGCTGTGGCTGTCAGCTCAAGATTATAATTTTTGTCTCTATTAATTTTGATTAACTGAACCACAGCTATTGACTCAATTCACAGAGGCAATCAAAAAGCCTCATGACAGAATTCACTGGCCACTGCTAATCTTCCTATATATAAGACAGTGATAGTAAAACCCCTAAAAAGTGTAAGGGATCTGATACTGACCCTTGATCCTAGTCCTTTGCTCTCTAGCCAGCTGGAGCTAAACTTTAAAAAGGGTAATTTTAAACAGTATTTGCCATGATTGTTTGCCATTGAAGACACAATTTGTGGAACAAAAAAAAGCATAAGTGCATATAAAGGAGTCTTGGCGTAGCATTGCACAGAGTTTTGTGCTGAGCACATTTATGTGTGAGCACACACAGGCAAAAGTACCCACACTGTACTTTTAACCACTAAACAGTGAAAATCGTTTGCAGAGTGATCATGTACTGCTCCTCTGCTCCAGTTTGACAATGAAAACAGCTCAGAGCTGACAGGATTCTGCATCAGTCACCCCATCATGGTCATTGCATGGGAAGAGGATTTAAGAGAGCTGATCTGCCCTGTCACTCTGGGGCAATGGATAAACATGCTGGGATTTTTTTAAAGCCTTCCTTTGGTCCACCTGGCATCAATCAACACAAGTGACAAACCTCCTGACAGAACAGACAACTGCCAGCAGATGAGTGGTGTAGGTTGTTTTGTTGGTGAACATCCATACTATGGCAGGGAAAAAAAAGAACAAGCATGAAACCAAAGCTTCAGACTTTGCAGAGGTGAGAAAATCAAAGACCTTGGAAATTCACACCTTGAAACTGTTGTGAAGTGGACATAAACTGAAACAGAGAGATAAAGTAATATAAGATTATTCTTTGATAGGAAAACCACACCGTTTATGCAGCAAGAACAAAATACTCTGGCATGCAATATAAGTGCAAAATTTCTGTTGGTGTTATCAGGAGGCAAAGTCAGAGATTACAGGTAGACCACAAGCAAAATCGCTGTAATTGTCCTTGGGGATCTCCAGCGAGTCTCTCAAGGCTCTGCACCTTTGAGGTCATATCTCTATCTGAATGTAGAGGTGCCTTATTTTGTCTTTTACATCAGTGAATATGATTAAACTCCTGCTGTTGTGCTAAATTTCAAAGATTGTAAAAAGTCATGGGAATTAAAAAGGTCACTGCAGTATTTCATTTCAATAGCAAATCTGTGGAATAATGTTGTACAAGTACATAGGAAACCGCTTTGAAAAGAGAACTTGTCGATGACTTAGTTCTAGTGAAAAATAGCAGGCATTTGAAAAATGGAATTCTGCTTCCAAAACTTAGAAATGGGCAGATAATCAGAAATGGGCAGAATAGAGTCTTTTCAAACATCGAAGCACAGAAAAGATGCACAATTCAAAAAAAGAATTGTGTAACATATACATTTTATATCCACACATTTACAAATGGCAAATTCTACTTCCATACAGTATAAGCTGATGACGAATCCTTTGTATAGAAAGATATATTCCATGTGCAGACACAGAAGACAAGACTTCTATGCAAAACAACAGAGCACGTAAATGTTTCAAACCGATTTGTAAAACAATTTGAACTTTCAATAAAGCTCTTCTCATTCCTTGTGTATACATATATTTTTGAATTATCTCATATTTACTTTCTTTCATTTTAGTTTGACACATTCCTCCTTATGATCCATGGATCAGCATAATTTCTGCTGTTTTAAAAAATGGCTGATCCCAGTGGAGATGCAGCTCTGCAAATAATAGAATTTTTCTTCAGGAACAGGAAAAAAATACAGTTCCAACAGTGAATATAAAAACTTTGTCTAGATTTGTCTCCAGGACAAAGTCCTAGCTGAACATTGCACAAAAACATGATGGCATATGACATGTTTCAGTCATATTTAAGGTTTGTGGAAACTTAGCACCTTGAAGCACCTGACTAGCCTGGAACCAAAGAGGGCAAGACTCTAAGGTAGGCGTAAAACAAAAACTTTTACCTGTCTACAGTTCTTCTGGGCTCTTTATTTAGTCTTTTTCAGAATTTTGGCATCACCAGGGGATTTTTGCTGTTAACTTTTAAAAATACACAGTGTGTTAAAAGGTTTGGGGTTTTATTTTTGTTGGTTGGTTTGTTTGAAGGGCCTTCAGATCAGCTCACTTGAATGACAGAAGTATACCCCTTACAAAAAGGCCATCTTCTTGTTAGAGTTCAATCATTGATGCCAAATTATGAGAATGTTAAATTCTTCTGGACATGTCTCCAGATTTTTAGCAAGGATAAAACTTTTTTTTTTCTTTCAGGACTCTCTGCTAAAATTTATCAAGTGCAAATGAAAATGAAAAGAGAAGGTTGACTAAAAAACTTTTTAGACAATCCGAAAACCAAAAGGTGCCTATGTGGAAGACATAGCAAAATTAAAAGCTGTTTACTGTTTTTGAAAGATGATATTTCTCTGATGTCTAAATTCAAAAACTAATTTATATTTTTTTGCAGCACAGAAAATCATTTCAGCAATCTGGACAATAGAGAAATCTTAGAGGAATGCTTAGCAGGCTACTTTTGTTGAATAGCCATCAAGCACAGAAAAAATGCAACCTTGTTATCATTTCTACACATCACCTATATGCTTTGATGACAATGGACACAGAACTGATGTTATCAGACCTTCAGGAATAAATTAATGCTATGGAATACACACTGATGCAAAACAAAAGGGAAAGTAAATTAATCTTCTCACACTGTGAGAGGTGAAGCAGAATCCTTAAAATAAGAAGAGATCCAAGCCCCCACTATTCTTATTTTTATTCTTATTTTTCTTATTCTTTTTATTCTTATTTTTCTTTTCCCAAACTACACCTGAATGCTTTTCAGGTTACAAGATCGCTGTTACCTTCTCCACTGGGCTGGCCTGGAGTGTCAGTATATGAGTGGATACATGCAACACAGAGAGCCTCCTTTCACCAGTGAGGAAATAAACCCTCTGTCATTTGAAAATGAAATTTTCCTCTTGCTCTTTACCTGTCCCAGCACGGACACCCAAGAGCTACTTTGTGTGGTAGCACTAACATGTTTAGATAGCTATTTTTGTGGTGCTCTCCCGCATGTGGGAGAAGGTGTCCTTGAGAGCACAGGCGAGTTTTGGCCAGGCAGTGCACACAGATGCACAGGGACAGGTGTGCCCGTGCCCTGGCCGTGCTGGCCCGTGCCTGGAGGCCAGCCAGCTCTCCTCAGGGCTCCGTGCAGTGGCCACACTGTCACGCTGAGCCCCGGCAGCTTGCCGTGCCTCCAGCAGCCTGTGCTCTTGGGACGGGTTATCCGAAAGCCTCAAAGTGATCACTGAGGTCCACACACTCCATTTCACCAACCCCAAAGCCCAGCGAGGTGCAGGGGTTTTTTTCTGCCATGCTATGTCAAGGTAGACCATCCAAACTGCATTTCCATGAGCTGAGGACCCTGCAGCAAGTGGTTGGGGGCACTGGGTCTCCCAGCACACATCCCTGTGCTGCTTCCTTAAACTGTGGTCACCCAGGCACCCTGTTGACAGGATGGGCAAAAGTGCTGATCTGCTTCCCTGGAAGTGCTGATAATGTCAAGACACAGCACTCTTTATCTTCACTACACTTTTACTGTCATTTACCTGGGCAGCAATCTCCAGGCAATGCAAAATACAGCCAGAGAGTGTCTTGGCAGGGGCAGGCAGCTTTTCTCTTGCTGAATTCTGTCACATAAAACTATACCTGGATGAGTCGCTCAACCTCTCCTATGGAAACTGGTTGAGAAAGTTGGGGTTGTTCAGGCTGGAGAAGGGAAGGCTCCCAGGATAACTTAAAGCACCTTCCAATACCTAAAGGGGTTTAGAAGAAAGCTGGAGAGGGACTGGTGACAAGGGCTTGCAATAATAGAACATGGGGTGATGGCTTTAAACAGAAAGAGAGCAGGATTAGATTAGATGTTAGAAAGAAATCCTCCACTGTGAGGGGGGTGGAACAGGGGTTGCCTAGAGAAACTATGGATGCCCCATCCCTGGAAGTGTTTAAGGCCAGGTTGGATGGTGCTGAGCAACCTGGTCTAGTAGAAGGCATTCCTGGCTATGGCATTAAAATACTGAATTTTGAGACAGTCTGTTGTTAGGTTGTTTTCCAATCAAGACACAGCCATTTGTGTGCAATATTTTTATACAATTTTCATGCCGTAATGAGGCTCCTTGATAAGTTCATGGAAGGGGCTCCAGTGAGCCTTGTGAAACACTAAATAAACCTAGTAAGATCCAGAATCAAATCCTTATAATTATGATAAAAAGCATGTTAAGTTCAGGTTTGTGAAAGCTATTGAGAAAATCAAGGAGAAAAAATCAATGCTGAGATCCTGCTTTTATGCATTTTACTGGTAATTGGGTCATTAGAAGTAGTAGCAGAAGAACTAAGAATTGCACATGATTATTCTGCGCAGACAGCAATATCCAAGACTGGAAGTAACGTCTTCACCTTGAACTCAGTGAAGACTGTTGAAAGGCTCAAGTATTTTGTTGGAGGAGTGCAAAGTTAAAAACTGAGATAAGAAGGTAAATTTTTGAAGGGTTGAGAAAATCCTACTATTAAAATTGAGTTTATTACATCAATCTTTGCACTTCTGAATTCAAATTCACTTCCTGCACATATTCTTCAAATTCAGCCTACAATGTATAATTTCTTAAAGATATTTCTAGCATCAACTTCAAAGAAAATTTGTGGAAAGTTAAGGAAAGGAAATAAACACAGGCAAAGAAAATTATACCAAATAGTACAAACTGATTATTTGGCCATTTTCCACTTTCAAAAATCATAAACTTAAGAGGACTTCAGTATCTTGTATTTCACTATCAATATCAAAAATTATCTTGAGAGAAAAGATAGTGCTCTCTATTTATTGAATGTATACTGAAGAGGACATGGAAGGAATGATATCTAGAAGACACCTCTTTGGCCTAGAATCTTTTCTCAAGCCATCCATAGAAAAGGTCATTTAAATCCTTCCTACAGAATAATTTTAAAGAAATATGAAAATAATTAAGACCTTTCTATTGCTGTGTTTTGTTCTATGCAATTCCTCACTGAACAACTGTACTGTCAACTTTGATAGTTTTCCTTAAATAAGGAAATTCACTATTGGCCAGAAAGGCCACGAAGTCTACCCTTCTCTCTCTGCAGCAGGTGCAAAGCCTGGAGTAGGCTGTACAATATGAATTTCAACAGCAGTAAACTGAGACCTAGAGCACATTAATTTTCCAATAATCCCTGCAGAGCACGCGTGTGTGTGTGTGTGT
>VZDJ01007749.1:7411789-7415794 GCA_008694505.1 Cyanoderma ruficeps | reverse complement strand
GGAAAGCACCCGAAGAATTTTGTTTCACAGACTCTCATTTTAACACCCAGGCCACCCTCCACCTTCTCATTTCAACACTGGTGAAAGAACTGCTCAGATCTAATTTGAGATAGGGTAAGACTATAAGAGCATGACCACGTTAAGGACCTCCATTTTCTTTGTTATAGTGTATTTTCAGGGGTATGCTACTCCTCTAGTGGTTTGCATTTTACAGAGGAACTGGCATAAAGCTAAACCTTTTAAATTGGTTGAAATCTTACTGTTCCCAGGGTGTTAACAACAAACATTTTCTTGTTAAGGAAGCCACATACATTTTAGCATAGCTGCATGAAAATGGAAAAATGTTGCTCCCACACTGATTGACTGAGCATTTTGTTAATCATTGCAGTGTGTATCATTAATTCATTATTCAGCTGTGATATGTTTTCCCTGTGACAGCTTAAAATATATAGTGAGTGAATACTTACTGAGTACAAAGTACTTTCAGATTATAATATTTTATCGTGGTAAAGAAAGCTCTAAACCTTTTATGAGCTCTTATGATTTGACACGTAAGATGTGGCAAAAAGTTGAGGCACAACAGCCACCATTATAAATATTTATAGACATACCTAAAGTCTTATATAAAGTTCATCCTGTTAAAGGACATGTTTTATGTTGTACAATTCCTCTTAGAATATCAATCTAATAAGCACCAAATGAGGCTGAAGACAATGCTGTTATTAAAAATGGAGAAAAATGATTAAAATGTGATAATTATACTGACAGTTTATATGCTCAATCTAATCAACCAAGCTTCCAATTTGTCATAATGTACACTCACTCATACATTATTGCTTAATTATAGCAACACTTCTATTTCGAAAGGCTGTCAATCATGCAAATGCCTATCATTTTTCTCTATTTGCATTTAAGAGATATATTTTTAGTTCAGTTCCAAAGCCCTCTGAGAACCTGAATTAACCCCAGCTCTTTCTTTTGTTTGCAATGCACATCCCTGTTTATTCACTGTTTGCTGTCTGAGGTAGTTTGTGCCGTGTGATTTGCTGCTTTACAGTTCATCTGCTGCCAAAGGTATTTTTGAATCTCATCTCTGTTCCTGAACCGTGGTCTTGATGATCTATGTGTTCTTAGGAGCTTCAGACCTGAGCTTGAACTATTCAGGTTTGATGTGAATAAAATTATCAGATAATCTTGTCTTCTGTTCTGGATTTGTCTCATTAGTCCTGCAGGGATGGGAAGAGGGGAGAGAGCCTTCCTTTTCTTCCATGGGTAGCCCTGCCAAAATCAGTGGGGCTGGTTCTGGGCTGTAAATTGTGAAAAAGTGTGAAAAGACATCCTTTATAAACACATCCTAACGTTCACATTCTGATGCACATTCCACTCTGAATTGTTCTTACTCTGTTTCTTTTGGCTATTTTAATAATGTATCTTTGAGAACCTCTGGTCCCTTTTGCCCCCCATTTTCACCAACTTTGTTCTAGTGCATAAGTGGAAGAAAAATTTGGCATTTTATGAGAGCACGGAGCAACACAGCAAGAGAAATGCTGAACAGGACCCATCAGCAGTGGTAACAAAGGGAAAACTTAAGGAAGTTGGCAGGAATTGTTCAAATACATCGGGAGCACTAAGGCAGCAGGAGAAGCTGTGCAGTGCCACCAGCGGGCAGCCTTCTGGTAATAAACTAGAGGAGGGGCTCTAACATGAAATAACCAGCTCCAGAACTGAGAATTAAACCCCCTCTTTTACAATCATATTGATTCAGAAATTCTGAGAAATGACCCCACAGCAGGAGTCACCCCCTTGCATGCTGTACTATTCTGCTTGACTTTCTTTTGCTGTTATACATTCTATCACACTATATTCTCTTTGAAAATCTAAACATTTCTTACACAGATATTTCATATGCAGTACATAAACATAATCTACTCGAGCTTTAGATGGTAAAGAAATAAACAAATAAAAGAGCAACTCAAACTACCAGTTTGGGTGGCAAAGGAATTAAAAAGAAAAGACAAAAACCTGGCATCATGCTATGAAAAATGTCAAGTTATTATTTGAATGTTGGCTCAGGAAAATCTCAATACATTCCTGGTAAATGAGGCATGAAGCATATTTTTAAAAATATGATGTCCAGGAGATAGTACTACCTAATATATTTTCCTAATGGCAATATATAGTACTTTAAAAAGCTTGAACTTTAAATCAAACACTTTGGGAAGGACATGGAAAATCTATTAGTTTTTCAAATATAAATTAGTATCAATATTAAGATGAGAGAATAAACCATTTCTGGGAGCTTACTTGGTTAAAATCTGTTTTAAAATTGGAGTGTGGCTTATTCTTTAATTAGTACGTAGGCAATGTGAATGATCTTCCTGTATCATCTGGACTTCTCCAAAACTTCGCATTTCTTGACTGGAGTCATTAATATCTTGTTGGGTTAAGATAACCCCCTAATGCTCACACTCATGAAAGATGTCCTACCTTTGATTCAGTACAGTAATTTGGTGACAAAACTATAGTATTTTCCATGCTTGCAGAGAATGCAGCAATCAAAAGAAATCAAAAATAAAATCAAAAAGAGAACCCCATAGCATGCCTTTGAAAGACAGAATATTTTACTTCTATATAAACATTTAATGTTAGAAGCCCATTGTGTTCATGTTATTATTTATTCTGAAGAAATATATCTTCCTTATTTTCCATTCCTCGTTACTTTAAAAGATACCTACAACGCATTCCTCCTGGGACAAGTTGTTGCTCAAGTTTTTATCCATCTCAAGCAAAGCCAAATACAAGATGCTTCTTTTTTTTTTTTTTGCAGAGAACAATGACAAAATATATGTATCTCACACATATACCTATTTTGAGGACAGTAGTACTAACGCTTATCATTCTTTAAATCCTCCAACGAAAGCAGTATGATGCAAATCCTTTCAAATCTTGTGAAATAGCTTCAAAATTTTGCTCAGATAATAGCAAGTTACTATTACAAATTTACTTGTTATGACAGCAGAAAGTTCTCATGACAGGCTGCCTATCTTACTTTTGGACCGACCAAGCTGTATCCATTTGAAAAATAATCTATGAGGTCTTTTCTTCTGATTTTTACAAGATTTCTGTGGAAACTGTGAGCCAGTGACAGTAAGAAGTCTTTCCTACACTGGAAAATCAGTGTGCAAATACAGTTGTTATATAGGTGAAATAGAGTTTCTGCAAAGATTGCCTCTGGAAAAGTCTTGTGTCATTTTTCTGGTCAGTGTCCTTTACTTCCACTTGACAGAGCAAGCAGTTTTAGGAAGGACTCCAAATCTGGCAATTTTGCACTCGATTTCACGCTGACAGCTACCGTGTACCAACTGTTGAGGCTACTTGGGTGTCAAGCACTTCTCCTGCTTCTCGTGGTTATTCTGTAAGATAGGAGAGAGGTCACTTCTGTTTGGCTTTATCACGTGTTAAAACACAAGCAAACATTAATTCTTTCAGAAAAAGGACCACAGCCTAAAACTGAAATGTAGGTTTTAGGCTAGTTTGTTTATAATTAATAATTTCTTCTGAAATTACCTTGTTAAAGTGTTTGGTAGGACTGCCATTCCATCACACACAAACTTTCTCTTTTGCTCATCCTTTGCAGTCTTTCCTGAGTATTTTTATTATGTCTAACGTGAATATATGAAGGTGTGTAAAGTGGGAGGCTGCTACTCTCCAGCCCCTCTGTTGCCTAGTGCTAGCAGGATGCAGACATTCTTTGCCTGCCTGTCATGGGCATAGGCTAGGACCCTGCTTGCCCCCTCCCCAAATCAGAAAAAGCTCTATTTTTGCAAACCTTGTGTGTCAATTGAAGTAAAGCTTTCAATTGAATTCAAGAGCTTCTTACCTGTAGAAAAATAATTTGTTCCAAGGGATGCAGGTTCAGTGTCCTGACAAAAGCTGTTTTTGGACTGACAACAAAGAGCTCCAACACATGCCTCGGGTCTTTGATAGGATGTCAAATACCCGAGG
>VZDJ01007749.1:7096789-7406789 GCA_008694505.1 Cyanoderma ruficeps | reverse complement strand
ATTTAGTTCTTCATTTCTTCCCCTCCCCAAATTGCCCTACACAACTTGATCAGTTCCTTCGAATATTTGATCTTTCTTTAAAATATCCAAACTTCAAATTCCTCATGACCTGTGATTTGGAGCACCAGCTAACAAGGGAGGATAAGTGAGCAAAATCACACGGACCTGCAGGAGGGGGAAAGTGGAGCTTCTGCTCTCAGAGAAACACCGGACACTGAAATTCATTTTTCTGCAGTACAACTGGCAGGGTTTCTCCTGATTTACGTAGGTGCAAAGTAGATGAACCTGAAACCTTTCTCCTGGACTTCAGTTTATTTCATTTCATTTTATTTCATTTCATTTCATACAAACTCAGTATATTACAGCTATTTTATTATATCTCATAATTACTCCCTAGAACAGTAGAAGGAGGACTGGTCTTTTTAGGGAGGGATATTTGAAGCGATTCATCAAGCTGCCTCTTCAAGTAATCTGAAACAGCTTTTCTGCTTATAGAAGAACTTTCAGATGCAGACATCCTGCAGCAATTCAAAAGTGGGAGAAAAAGCTATTAGCCTCCCTGAAAATACTGTGATACTCCATTTTCTGGACACTGAAAGCTTTCATTACTGACTCTGGGTAGCATGAAATGTATTTGCCTACTTCTCATTTGCCACCAATGTTCGACAGGAAATCCAAGCATCCCAGTATGAAGTTTAAAGCCCAGGGCTCCTTTCAGCTCGTGCAGGTAAGAGGTTAAGGGGTGAGCAATGTGTCAGTAAAGTGCAGGCACAGCACAGCTCCATGTGCCAGCTCATTGTCCCCACTGCTATTTTTAAATTGTTTTCTCTCCATTCCCTTAACTGGCACTGCACTGGTAGCATTTAACAAAAGGGCTGCTGGGTTGGGGAAAATAAGCTTGAAAACAAGCATTTACTGTTCAGTGGATGAGTGTGAAGCCAAAATGCCAGAACAAAGCTGAGGTACCAAGAGCTTTTTAAGCCTTATTGAGAGTCCTCCTGAGGTTTGAAAATGCATTTAAAAAGAATTAAATCTAACAACACATTTTAAAATAATCAAAGAAAATTGTATTGGAAATAGCTATCCCAAACACACAATAAATTGTCTAGCCACATTTTTAAATTAACCACACAGTGTGATATATAAAAATCAGCAATAACATTTTACAATTCTAATAATAACATGCAGTCTGCAGGCGTGTGATTCAGTACACATTCCTTGGGAATGTATTTGGCCTTTGGCCCTGTGTCTCACAGGGCTCCTGAGGAGAGAGCAGCATGCCTATAAATTTATGACTGGATTACCTGTCATGTGTTATTCCTTACCTAATTGTTTCTGTAACCTATCGTTATCCTTATTATTGTTCTTTCCCATTATCCACTTAGGACTGTTTAATGTATGTGTTGTAGGGGAAACAATGGAATTCCGGTCACTACTGCATTTTTCATGAAAAGGCTATTTTTATCCCTAAACACAAACAATATGGCTATAAATATTCCCTGTCCTCCACATATTGAATTTTGATTTGCATTTAAACATTGATTTCAAAAATATTTTTTTCCTTTTATGGTTAATACAGAAACAAATGCTGTAAATTAAAGGTGGATTCTGGGGAGAAAAAATAATTGCCCTCTGCTCAGGATCTCACAGCACTGGATGCATGGAAATGGTTGGATGGGATGGAGGAAGGGAGTGGATGCACACAGAGCTGCTGGTAGGCAGAGATTAGGGACCAAAGGCTCAGGCAAAAGCAGCAGCAGCCTGGAGTACAGGACAGCGGGAGGCAGGGAAGGAGATAGGCACACAAGGAGAGCACCCACTCCTGTGCCTCAGAGTGACAAACCCCACTTCTCCCAGACAGCTCCTTTGGCTGTCCCCAAGCGCCTGTGCCATACTGCAGGACTCTCTTGGCTCTGGATCTGCTTTTGCCCTTCATCTAGCTTACAGAGTGCCCTTTACCCTCTCAGACAGCTTGGTATGATGGATCTTGATGACATTTAGCCAGAATTTTCTTAAACTTTATGTTTAATTTAAAATCATCCATGACTGCATTCAGATGACTACTTCCCTGGTCACAGATATAAATCTGCTATCAATAGGAGTAGAAAAGGCAACTGTAAGTAAATTTCTTTGACTGTTAAGATTTATTCCTGGTATTTCCCATTGAATCTGTGGTAGTAGGATGAGAAAATCTTTCAAACTGGTAGAAAACATAGCATTAGGATATGCAATAGTTTGCACAGCTGTAGTAGTTTACAATTGAATATGTTACAAATTTGACAAAGCCTCTCTCTGCACTTTAAAATTTTTAAATATAAAGTCCAGTTTTTATTGCATGAGGTAGAGAGGCATTATGCCATTGTGTATGGGGTGAAATAAGGATATAGCAAGAGTAACCACCTTGGTCAAGGACATAAAAATACATAGGTAATAGCTACTTGTTCCTGGAGGCTACCTAGCAGACTTAAGGTGGACAGATAGTAAAAGAAACACAATTGAAAAACTGTTATTTCTGGTTTAAAAATCATTATTTTGGGGGTTTGGCAACTATGTCTACTTGAAAAAAAAAATGAGTCAGACTTCTTTGGTAGAAGGTATTCTACAGATCCCTATAAAAGGCTTCTTCAACATGGTTTGGAAAACCCTGATACTTTAGTCGTGGCATTCCATGAGATGAACCAGCCTTTTTCAACATAGGAATTCATGTGGAGCATATTTTAGAAATAAATATTTTCTTTACTTATTTTAGGCCACTTGTCATAGTTTTGAATTTTAGTACTTTTTTTTTTTAATACCAAAATGTATTAAACAATTTTATGTTTTGCCTTCAAAGGGCAGTGATGGAAAATCACATCACACAGCAGCTTCTGCCCATGCTCACTAGCTAAAACCGTAATAGCATATGTTAATGTATACCATCTAATGGACTTTTAATTCCCTTATAATTTAGGGAGTTGTAAAGAGAAAGGAAAAATGTGGAGGAAGAATAAGAGGATATCAGTATGCAGCAAGAATACATTTATAATTTTTGAAGCTTTAATTTGTAGGAAAAGGCAGATTTACATTACTGTCAGAATAGCATTACCATTACCTCTTTTAGAGAAATGGTCACTATTCATGTATACAGTATAAAACTCTGTCAAAGCCAATATCCTCTTTCAAAGGGTGTTTTTTTAAAAAACAAAAAAACAACCAGAGAAAACCAGAGAAAACAGACCCTGCTTACTCGCCTTCCTGACTAATTCCTCCAGGTTGACAGGATGGCCAGTTTGGAGAGCAGATTAGGTTCACATGAAAGTGGGAATATTGGAATTATTCAGTCACTGAGGCACAAGAAACGTCTCCTCTCTCCCCAGTTTTATAGCATTGTTACTCCACTGAGCTGAGTCTGGGAAGAAAGTTGAGCAATCAAGCAGTTTACAGTAAGCTCTGTTTTACTGCATGCTTTGGAAAGTAGGCTTGTATGATATAATAGATATTCTGTCCAGAAAAACCCATTTTACTAAATTGCTACCAGGTTCAGTTTCAAATTGGTAAAGATATAACTCTTATTTAAAATCATGTTTTAAAGTGACATGGAATAACTTTTGTGTTTAAACATACATCAGAGCTTTAACCTGCAATGGCTCTGGACATTCCTAAGTGAGGTGCAACTTCTGTTTGTCCCATTAGAAAGCCAGAAATACAGTCTTCCCAGAGGCATAAATCACATGTTTTTCATTCTCAAGTATCACAAATACCAGATCTTAAACCTGTCACTGGTGTTGGAAAGAATATTGGGAATAATGGAGCTCAAGCTAGGGTAATTTTAGAGAGGAAATTCTACTTTTTACTGAAAAAAGATAATTCATTCTAGCCTCTTGTTTCTTTGAAACATGGCAGCTCAGGACTTTGGCATGATAAATAAAGCATATGTTAAAGTAATGTCAGGCACCTTTGATTACAAGCACTGACCCCAGGCTATGAAGGCATTTAATCTTCTAGTTCTACTTAAAGGTGTGCTTTGAGATAGACATCTCCTGCTTGAAGTTAAGGAATTCCATCTCAATGGAAAAGTCCTTTTCAGAAATTACCTAGAGTTACATAAAGGATAAAGTCTACATATTCAACATGAACAAGGTTCCATTTTTAATTCCATTACTATCTCCAGTACAGGAAGGACAGAAAACAAGGGAGCATCCTCCACCCTCTGAACACTTGTACACACCACTGGTATTGTCCCAATATGGACAACACAGGCTCAACATTTCTGCAGCATCTCTCAAGAAGCTGATGGATGCCCAGAAAAGGAAACTATCTCACTGATCTAGAGATGTAGCTGTCTACAAAGGTGAGTACATGATGCACCACAGAGAAAACATCCTCTATTTTGCCAGCAAAAGCTGTAGTTTATTCTTGCAGATAAACAGTAAGGATCCTAACCAGATCATCATAATGGATACATTTCACTGGAAATATTAACCCCATCTTACAACAGCATTTGAACACATCTCTGATTTTTTTTTAAGTCCTCATATTCTTTGCTAGGTTAAGGTTCAAACAGCTATTATATGCAATGGAATCAATTCTGGTTCATGTGTATTTGTGTGTATGAGTCACTCTGTTTAGGCCAAGTAAAATAAATGCAAAGACAAGCATGTTAGCAGCAAAGTGACCCTTTAGAAGTCTTAAAAAATTACTCTTGCAGTCCATAGTCCAACATTTAATAATGCTGAACTTGATAAGGGATCTCAGAACCTGAAAAAGGAGATCTGAAAGGCACCTTTATAGAAAACAATTGATTTGCTTCATTTCATTGAAATGGCTAATGCTTTGATGGTTCATATTTACAATAGCTTGTCCTGTTCTTCAATGGAGTTGATATGTTGGAGTCTTTAACATCATAAACTTGATCAAAACTTCCTGGGTAATAAACAGAGCGGATTTAAGATGTGAGCCCCCCCCATCATACTACTGCAGCCCATCTGTGTGCCAATTTGTAACTAAAGACATCAAGAAATGTGTTCTTCATGCTCAGATGCCCTTGGTAGTTGAAAGTAGTTCTGAGAGCTCAATATGCAAACTGGGTTCAGAGTCTGAAAGACTTCAGAGTGAAAGATTTGACCTTCTGTAGTAAAAGGCTGTATCTGGCTAAATCTGTCACTGAAAGTGGAGATTTTACACACTTCACAATGAAATCTGGGTTTTAAATTTTACCTGCCCTCAGAAAAAAACCCAAACCTGAAACAAAACCAATCCCCAAATTTCTCCCTATCCTTCAGCTAAGCATATCTGTCTTCCCAGCATCCCAGAATTTCCATCAACAGGGAAAGTTTCCATGATCATACATAGCCATATTTGGGGGTGAGGGGTGGTTGAAGGTTTTGGCAGCAGAAAATGGAAACTTTGGACTTCTCTCTGTCACACATGAGAAGTATCACTCCTGCACATTGTCAACTCTGTCATGACCACTGCGTGCCAGTGATGGGACATTTTGGCAGGACTTCTAGGAAGTTCATCTCGTCTCATCATCATCTCTTCTCATCTCATCTCATCTCATCTCATCTCATCTCATCTCATCTCATCTCATCTCATCTCATCTCATCTGTCTCTCCTCATCCTGTCTGCTCAGTTAATTATTTATTTGTCAACAAGAGTAAACAAAGGGATACATAATAATACACAATCCTTTGTCTTGCAGTGTTGCAATGAGAGTGTGGCAACTGGATTTGAGAGCTAGGCAGCCACACTATGAGCAAGGTTGCTTATCACACACTTTTATGCTGGCACATATCACTGATCATGTTGTTTGTCATGCTAAATTACAAGTGGCTTTGAAACTTTAAGTGTGTATTAGCAACCTTATTTATGTCTGACTCTTGAATCTTCCTCCTTGTTTTCCATTCCAAGGATATTTCAGAGACTTAGCAACTACAGACTATCAATGCTAGAGAAATATATCTGTAGTACTTGCTGCTCCCACATTTCACTTTGTCACTTGTTTGCTTGCAAACCACTGGAGGCACATCTCAAAGCCTATTTTCAAGTATGGAGATATGCAGACAGGTGTCCAGTGTGATTTTCATACCGGCTTGGTGTCTGACTCCCATAAAAGCAGTAACTTTATAAAGCTGGCTCAGAATCAGAGCCTTCATCACAGACACTTCAACAACTACACTTCTTTGCGTGACTACACAACTTATTAAATTCTTTGAGTAAAACTTGGACACATTCAATGGATTGCCATTAATACATATAAACAATACATATAAACCAAGATTTCCCTTTGTTCTTATCTAGTATGGTTGCATTAAAAAAAAAAACTTAAAGAAAAGGGGAAAAGAAAAAATAAAATTGCAAGCAACTTGAAAAGCTCTGTCAACAACAGAGAAGACTTCTTGCTTTAAGTTGTGCCTGATAATGCTGCTCTGAAGCAGCTATATGAACTAGTGTTCCTAAATATGAATCATCTTTTCCCTATTTGTGTGAGTCTAGCTGTCCTTTTGACACTCTAATTCCATGAATTCTTTCAGAAATGCAATTGATTGGATCAAAGTCCAGCTTTATTATGCTGCTCTTTTTCTTAAAGCAAGTTATCTGCATTGCTGGAGATGAAAACAGGTTTGTGTTCTATCAAAAGTAAGTCTATGTGCCTGGTCTTCAAAATGACCATACTCTATCTGTTATGTTGCTCAAGACAACTAAATGCATTGATGTTTAGTAGAGATTTTCATAGAACAATAAAATCTAATTTAAAAAAGCATGCATAAATATCAGAAAAAATTGTAACAGTGAAATCACCTGCAAATTACAGAAAATACCTAATCCAGGTGAGTAGAAAAAAGGGTTAAAAAATTGCAAGAATTCAAGAAGCTCAGATGACTTTGGAAACACAGATCAAAAACAAAGAGACTGGAAGTATAATTAACTCCATTACTGCTCAGTCAAATGAAAACAGCTGTGACACCCTGTCTTATTTATGACAGCAGCAAATAGCTCTATTCCCTTGCTGGTTATTGCTGTAGGACAGCAGTGGTTCTACAGCAGGTGAAATAGAAACAAGCTGCTAATATTTATGTCACTAGATCAGGTTATGGATACAAGATTTATGCAAAAGTTCTATAAAAATATCCAAGTAGCTTTTATATCTTCTGCAGCAATCCTTTTCCAATAGCAAACTAAATATCTCTTTATTAAATATGATCCTACTCTCTAAGTCGTGCTGAGGCAAAAAGGCAGCTCCCCCACTGCTGAAGATGAGAATGTGTTTTCACTGCAAACCCAGATTTGTTCACTTAAAAACATAAATAAAAAGCTTTTTAGCTCTCAAAACCACTCAGTTATTTGCAAAACCAAGCTAGACTTTGTCAGTGTGGAGTGGGATATGTGGTAGCTTGGTAAGAGAACTGTTTGCTGTACCTTGAAAAGCCTGTGCTTTTAACAGCATGGAAAGTAAAGAAGAAAAACAGCTTTCCGATTAAAACCCTTACTTTACTNAAAAAAAAAAAAAAAAAAAAAGGTAGTGGGCAGATTTCCTAAAGCAGTTTTTTACCCCAGTGCTTTAATCACTGTGCTTACCACACCTAATCGGTTTTCTTACTCCGACTAACTGCCCATTAAATAATGACTGAAAATAAGATTGTCAATAACAGGACAGAAAATAAAGCAACTAGGATGTTGCATACTTCACTGCTAACCTTTTTACCCTCTCCCCTGCTCATCACCCTCCCTCCTCCCATTCCCCCCCAGTTTTGATGTTGCCTGCACTCCCCAGCTCCATGGTGCATTGACACTTGCTCATTATCAAAGCCCCTACTTGCACCCCCACAAGCCCAAACCCCTTTATTTCCATTATGCACCAGGAATTTGTTCTCTAAGCACTTCACTTTGGTCCCATGGGGCCAGATTGTCTCTCAACAGCCCCTGCCTTTTGGGGCTTTGGGCAATTCTGACACTCCTGCCAGGAGAGGTAATCTCCTCCGCTTACCCCATGGATCCCACACCATGGACCCAAGTGGCAAACTAGGTCCTGATCCCTCTCCTAATAAGGGCAATATCATATGCCCAAATGCTCCTTCCCACCCCTCCCAACACCACACATTTCCCCTGCTTTCTGGTTATTTGACAAAGAGTTCTCATCAGGAACCAGACTCTGGGGTTTGCCTGTGCTGGAACACCCTGACAGCATTCTGCCACCATTCCCAAGTAACACAGGAATAATGGAACAGATGAATTTGGGAACCAGACAGATCCCATGTGTCTTTGTGTACCTTTGTGTCCCCCATCTGCTTCTTGCCTTTCTTTTTTTTTTTTTTGTACTATTTCTCCAAAATCAACAGTGTTGATAATGTTCTGAAGGATTTTTTGGGCCTTTCTACTGCATATCCAAACAAAATGCCATCAAGATGACCATGAGGGTTTCAGAGGTAGGTAGAAACAAATCTGCCCTTTTCCTACCACACAGATATGTGGTTCTGAAGGGTTTAAGACTTCCTCCTGTTTCACTTTCACTGAAATTAATGTGCAGAAATTGGCTGAATAATTACATATGTATTTAGGGATTTAGTTATGCATGAGAGCAGCATAGAATGAGGTGAGGTTTCCATGGGGTCTGATTATTACACCTTGTTTTGTACCTGTCCATAAGAAACCACAGGCATCACCTCTCTTTGTGGTAGCCTTTAGCATCTTGACTTGAGGACACTTTTTGATCCTTACTCTTCCAATGATTCATGGTAGAGAATACAGGAGTGAATCCCTGGATCTGACAAAGCCATGAGCAAAACTCCAGCTGGCCTCAGCTGTACTAAGGAGATGCTGGCAGTCCTGTGGGCACGTGCACAACAGACACATTAAGACTACTTGGCACTTTAACACTAACACTCAGCTACTGTTTCCAGCTCTTCCACAATCCAGATGTTTTTGCCTCAACCTGGCAAAAAATGTATTCAAGTTTTGAGTAGCAGTGATAATAGCTGCAGTTTTTTAACTCACAAAGGGATGAATTCCACCTGTGTTTACTTCCTGCAGTATGGAGAAGCAGCTCTAGATGCCTGTAGGAAATAAGAATATAGTAAAAATGTTTTCTAGCCCATATTTTCTAGCCCTTTTCTTAGGCAATAAAATTACTCATTCCTGCCTAGTACCAAGGCTTAGACCCACAAGGCAATTTGTGCAAGCAATGCAAATCATGGAAGTGGTAAACGCGTACTTGGATTTGGACCACAAATCAAACTCTCCCAAACCTCACTGAGATCCCAAATGATTTCCCTGCTCCAGGAGAGACCCTGCATTTCTTGGCTTTCAGCCTCCCTGCAGCTGCAGCACCATCACAGCTGTGAAGGCAACACACAGTGGCCAGCTGTGCTGGCAGGGCTGGGCTTCCCACGGAGCCATCCCTGTGAACACTGCTCGGAGAGCTCTTGGGCAAATGAGCTGAACATCCCTGGCAGCCACAGCCAGCTGGGGCCTCTTGCCACATGGCATCACTGAGAAGGCTCAAAAGTGGGTTTTTTCATTTCAGCTTGGTGGAGATGGTCAGATTCTAAAACTTGTTATGAAATTCCATTTTTGCTTCCTCTGAGTGAGTTATTTTATTGGTAGGGAATTGCTGCCAGCTCTGTAGCAGCCTTCAAGCACGGCAAAGCACAGAAGCACAGTGAAAAACAGACCTGGTCAAAAGAAGGACAGGGTATAAGGGATGCTTCATGAGCAATGCAGCTGGCAAAGCTGAATCCCTTCAAATCTTGGGTCAGGAATGGGTTGTAAAGGGACCTGAGGCCCCTGCACAGAGAGGGCTGGTATCCCTCAGAATTTAAGGAGCCTTGCACCCTGTTGGACAAAGAGATGTAGGAGCAGAGGACAGCCATGATACCTCTAAGGATGCCACAAACCCAGGTTTGGGTTGCTGGATCAAGCTCTGAGAGCTGACAGTGAGTCCTGGTCCCTCATAGAGGAAAACATCCTTCTCTTGCCTTCTGCAAAAGGTTGTGCCAAACCCAAGAATATGGCAGACATGGTAATGTGAGTGCTGATACTGGAGACTTCATCACTGCATCCCTCTATTGTTTTAGCTTGCCAAGAGCATGACTAGAAGCTCTCCTCTATTATAATAGCAAGATCAGATGATCCTGAAATTTACTGATGAGGAAGCCAGTGAGGCTACACACAATCAGCACCAGAACAAACAAAAAATAATTTTGCAGCCTTAATGACAGATTCACTTATTTTGGCACGTCGTCCCAAGTTTTGTCTATAACCTAAAGACAGGCAATGTTTAAAAATTCAAAACAAGAAGTGCTGGCTACCCTGGCACAATTCTGCTGATCTTTCAGCAACATAATCAAGAGAAGAATGTAGTCTATGAGGTATTCATATTTTTAGAATTAAACAGTTATTGCCTTAAAATAAATATGATGCCATTTGATACAATTTATCCAGAGCAGAAATATAGTAGTACTCCAAATCAAAACATGAGACCTAAGAATAAAATTTAAAAAAACACATTCAAAACATACCGTACTTAGTTAAAACAACAGCTAAATGTCAGTTTATCTTTCTGTATAGGAATATCTTTAACCTGAAAAACACTACAAAAATATTTTGTCTTTAGTATAAGGAAATATATTACCTCTACTTTGTGAAAGGAGAAAGAAAAAGATTTTTAATTAGCAGCTGGAAGTTTCTTATTAACCTCAAAATAAATTAATTTCGTTATCTGTCCCTAGCCTGCATCACTGAGATGGCAATAGTAATTAAAAAACAGACAAACTGTTAAAAAAGTCCATAACTTGATGTATACAGGCAATTCGAGTTCTCAAGTGTGCAGTGATAGAGATATTAAAAACCATCACACTGATAAGATTCTGCTTTAAAGATGAGACCTCATATGCCAACTTTCAACAGAGAGTGATTTCTTAAAGTCAAGCCATAAACCCTAAAACTGGGATTTCATGGCGACACTATAATTTATAATACTTCTGCAGTTTTCAATTATTCAGATGCTCATGGCCCAACAAATTGAATAATGAATGGAGTAATGAATTGAACCCTGACAAGATGATAACAGAAAATATTATGAGTAGTCAATACACAGTGGAAACCACTTACAGAAAGATCCCTCAAAGAAACAACTTGTTTGAAGGACACATTTTTTCTTGAAATACAAAAGACTTGGAGGAAAATGTGTGCAGGAGTTGCCATTAACAAATAACCACTGAAGGCATAAACCTGCAGAGCTGTAGTATATTTCTAGTGACCGAACTGTGAATCATAATCATAAATAGACCAGTTATATTTTCTGTGGATGTAGGTTATGCATTTCATTATTGCTTTTTTTTTTTCCTCCCTCTAATGCCACAGAGAGAGAAAAAGAATGGCCATATAAATTCTTAAACACTTTAGCTGCAGGCTTAGCCTTGGAGGTGTGATGATATTCCACAGATGCTAAAGCACACAGGTCTTAACAGCATTTAATACATTTGCATCCACACTGCAAGCCAGAAACATAAATAATAAAAATGATAAATATACTGTTCAGAAATGGCGAAGATAATGCACGTTTGTATCTCCCAGCTAGCATCTAAAGGAGAAGTGCAGGCAGGCAGCAAATGCCACGTTAAAAAAAAAATTACACAGCTTTTTAAAAAAATAAAAGAAAAGGAAATCAACACAACAGAAACCCCCAACCTAAAATCAGATTGAAAGTACTATTCTGCATTAACAAAGAGATAGGTAGCTTATCCCACATATTGATATTTTATGAGATATTGAAGGTTTCAAACAAAGGCAAACAACACTGACTTCCAAAAAGTGCCCCCAAACTTCATGCCAAAAATCAAAATAAGCCTTTTATGGAAGACTGGAAAATACTGGGCTAACTACAAGAGAAAAAAAAAATACCAACTCCACTTAGAGTAGGTCCAAACACACGGCCATTTATTTGTGGCATGTTTTGCTTGAATCCGCACTTGGTCTTCAGTGCTGGGTCAACGCTTTTACTGGGTTCACCCCAAAGACCCAAATAGCTGTAAACAGTGTAAAATAAACTTAACAGCTCCAGACCCTTTGTGACTGTACTTGTGTATTACCTAAGTTGATTCAGCAAAGAAAACTAGAAGGTTTCAGGACCCTCTGAGCTCAGTTGATTTGAAAGGAAATTCAGAAGTCTGGATGTTTTATATTCAATACTCAAATATTATAGTGGGGAAAGAAATGTCCTTATTTCTGTCAAGTGGTGAAAGTGCCTATTTCCAGCATTCTGAAGAAAATCCCCATAACCCAAGAACCAGTGGCCAAGTGACCCAGCCCACCTTTCAGCAACACCTCCAGGTGCTCTGTTCCCAGATGGACACCTCTAATGTGCCAAGACAGTTCACCAAAAAGTTGCATCAGTTGGGAAAAATAGATCTCCAATATGGGCAGAGTTCCCACCAGATGCAGTTGCCAGCTCTCAGCCCTTTCAGGAGCTCCCACGCTCTCACATTTGTGTGAACTCACCCCAGACCACCTCGGCAGTGAGTTATGGCTGGGTTACAGTGTACACTCAGCCCAGACCACACATGCAAACCCATCCCTGCTTATTGACTTAAAAGCAGGATTTAGTCAGCTCTCAGCACCTAGAAGATCCTGTCCTTAGGTCATGGAGAAATTCAGATCTGTGCTGTACAACTGAAAATCCATAATTAACTACATGGACGGAAGAAACAAGCACATAAAAATATGTAAACTGTGTAGAAATAGTTTTTCTTTATTGTTTTACTCTCATAATAGAGGGGGAACCAGTTAAATCTGGAAGTTTGGACTAGTATGAACACTGAAAAGACAAGCTTGTATTAATAATGAATGGGCTTTGAAAATGAGATGCTGTGACAAAATCACTGTAATTACACTTAAAAAGTCACATTTTTATTTCAGCATTTTCAGCGCCCTGCTGATACTAAGTGACCTCCAATCATATTATAAACATTAAATTGCACCCTTTGCTTTTCCATTTTTCTTCAAAAATTTGGTTTTTAACAGGTCTGTCACTGTTCTTTTTCCATAAGCATTTTTTTTCCTAGTATTTAACTCATCAGCTGTGGCAGCTTGCATTGCTTATCAAATCCAATATCCCATTATTGAAATCATTATCTAGCCATAAAAACACATTGATTTGTGTTTACTGTTAATATTTTACAGCTTAAAGCACATTTTCCTCACCAGAAGCATGATTTGGTGGTCAATTCTGTCATCCTAACTCATCCTGAGCTGCTGCAATGAAGCCAATGGAATGGCAACACTTATTGTAGCACGGGGGTATGATTCTTAACCAAAGACAGAAACTTTTGAAGAACTTTATTTGAATTAATGCTGTCATTCTTAAGCTCAACTGCTCCTGAAGGCAGTGGGAACAGCTCTGGACAAAGCCTAGTAACTAGTTTTATTCAGGCTCAAACTGTGCTCACCTTCCTTCATTTCCCTTCCTCACAAAGCAGCTGTGAACTGGAGTGCTATGGGGAAAGACATGCAGAGCTCTTGGAAAGGATATGGGAAAGCTCTTTGGAAAATGTCTGACCTGGAAATAGTCTGCCACACTTGAAAATGAGCCTCCTTGAACACATATGCAGCTGTTCTCAAAGGGATGGTTCAGTAAAGACATCTAAATTTCAGCCTGGTACCTCCAGTATGATTTTGGTATGGTGGGGCCCTGCCCCCACAAGGTGGGGACTTTAAAGAAAGATTTAAAGGCAGGGATATAACATTTGGAAAATGTCAGCCAGCTACTAATAGAGAAAAATCACCTAAAGTACGTATTTCTGAAGAAATTTCACTGCTAGAACTTTTTTACAGTGGCATTTCCTTCAGCTGGGGCCTGTGACATTCTTTAGAAACTTTGGCTTTTTTTTTTAATAGATTGCTTTTCTCCCATAGGAAAAGTACCTCTATATCTTCATTACTGGTGTGTATTGCTCAGCCTTTGTCTGGTGCCTTTAAGAAATTAATTTCCTTTATGGAAAAAACATCAGTCCCATGTGGAGAGTGAAGAGCCCTGAGCAAGGCTCTTGTCTTTATTTACTCTGAGACATTGGAGTACCTGCCCTACAGAGACAGGCTGAGAATGTTGGGGCTGTTCAGCCTGGAGAAGAGAAGGTTGCGTGGAAACCTCATAGCAGCCTTCCAGTGTCTGAAAGGGCTACAGGGAAGCTGGAGAGGGACTCTTCAACTATAGAGATTGGACAAGGGGGAATGGCTTCAGACTGAGAGATAGGAAACTTTGTTTAGATTTACAGAAGAAATTCTTCACTGTGAGGGCGGTAAAACATTGGAACAAGTTTGTCAGGGAGGTTGTGGATGCCCCATCCCTGGGAGTGTTCAAGTCCAGGTTGGATGGGGCTCAGAGCAACCTGGTCTAGTGGAAGGTGTCCCACCCCATGGCAGCAGGCTTGGAACTAGATGTTGTTTAAGGTCCCTCCCAACCCACACCATCCTACGATTCTGTCCGTATAGCTTGTGGTGTTTGGGTCTCCATTAAACAGTTTGGGTTAGAAATAACTCAGAATTTTAATATAAAGGTAATTTGTTTCTATGCCTTAGCCCACACATTAGCAGTAATAGGAAAGGCACTAAAACAGGGACAATATTTAAATTCTGCTAAGATTAGTGCTCTAATATTCCGCAAACATGTTGGGCTCTCCAGACAAAAGACATCTTGTAGTTGTAAAATTACTATTTTATTATAGTTCCAGTTAGTTCTGTACAATAAATCTTCGTTGCAAAACCTCAGCTCCTCTTAGGCCTGGCACAGCTCACTGCTGTTTTTCAGGACACCAACATTCTCAACAACATCAGAGTGGTTCAGTGGTTCTCACCTTTCTGCATACCAGAGAACAATATTTATGCTAGTAGCTTATGCAGATGCTAATATAGAGGCTATTAGCCTAAACCCACTGCTCAGCATGGGGAAAAACCTCTGATTCACTTATTAGGCTTCTAAAAGCTCAAACCTGAAACTATTCCTGAAATTGCTACCCTATCCAGCAGCTCTAGCTTCTCCAAGACCTAAAACATCAGATGAACCCAGCAAATCAGACAGGGGCCAAATCCTAGTTATATGAATTCCATGTTTCCCATTTAAAGCATTGCCTGAGTGCCTAAATCAGCTAGTTTAGGATTAATAATTCACTAATCCACTGCACCTCTTTTCTCAGCTGGCCCCAGGATGATGCACCATGGAGCTGGGCATGACTGTGCTGACAAAACAAATCCCTCCTTTTCTTGTTTGATGGGGAAGTGCAGCAAAGCATGTAGGTATCATCATGAAATGAAAAGGCTTGTTAAAATCACATGTTTTTTAACAGCCTTTTCAACATGTTGATTTTTAAATTTCTGTGAGGAGAGGTAACAACAGCTGTGCTGAGAAAGGAGGGGTTTGCTGCAAATACTGAAGAAGGATATGTGCCCTTGCTCAGAGTCAAACACTGAGGCAACACCAGTGGTGACCCCAGAGATGTGTAGGGGGACTCTAAGGAGCTCCCTTTCTCTGGTTGAGCTCACCCTTGCTTTGGTCACTGTTTAATCATCCCTATTAATATTTTTTCTTCTACTTCAAGAGTTCCTGAAGATGATCCAAAAGGAATAGGTCATATTGTTATTCACTGAGCACACACACACATTGATACAGAAGAGAACCAACAAAACCAGTAACAGCAATGAATTTCTGGTGCAAAACAAATGGAAACATGAGGTGAGAATTTGACATGAGGTAAATATTCACTTTCTTCTACAGACCCACTCTCAATCCCAGTATGCGCCTCATCCTATGCCTCTCTCTTCCAACAGACATCCACACTTACTGTGAATGACAGTTCCTTCAAAACAACAGTGCTTGTATGGCAAGCCAAATTCACTTATGCAAAAATACTGGCATTTTGGGAGCTGTTTTGGTTTGATTTTGGTTTTGGGGGATAGATACAAAAAGACACTTTCTGGAAATACTGAAAGTGACTCTAAGTAGATTGTTTTTAGCTGTCTACAGACCTAACATGATTCAGCACACCAAGAATCCACTTCTTGGCCAGACCAGACACCATGGAGTCCTTGACCTGAAATGGTGAGAAGACACTATCCCAAAAGAAGTCTACTCCCTGGAAGTTCCCTAAACTTCATTCAAGCTTAAATGTCAAGTAAACCTGGTACTGGTATTTTTCACAAGTATTAACATCATCAGCATCCAACAACCTGATTTATGTAATTTATCATAAATTTTAAACATTTCTGTAAGATCTTCTGCTTTATATTATTGACACATCACTGGTAAAACTTGTTGCTTACGCAGTAGAATTAAAAAGTGAAAACTCCAGAAACAAAAAGGCAAGCATTATTTAAAACTGCAAAATTTTTTATAAATATTGTGTTAATGCCTTTCTGATTGTTAAAGAAAAATGAAATGCTAAATCATGTTTTATTATACCATAGCTTTATGATAACTCTCTTCCATGAGATTGTCTCATGTTTTGTTTTACTAACTCTGAAAACACTGCTGGACTTAAATATAAAATAGGAAGCAGTTTGGGTTTTTAAATCATGCTTCACAGTTAAATTTACTAATCCAGTTAAAACTGCATCACTTCAAAGCCTAATGTGTAAAACATTTTTATCTCACATGCTAAGAAAGACTAGGTTGAAGAACACTTTTGTCTTAAAGAGCACACTGACTTGATCTAATAAACACACAGCTCCACTCAGTGACAGCCTGGTTTGAAACAGATTCTTTTATTTTTGGAAAGCTATAATGTCACTCAGAAAAACACTTTAAAAATGTGTACATATCAAGTCAAATGTGTATATACAGTCCGGCTGGACTCAGTGGGATTCAATATATTTTAACCACTGCACCTATGGAGCATTCTGCTGGATGAGAGCTGTACAAAAATATCAACACCTGGATTAAAGAATAAGCATCCATAAAACTCATTACTAAGTCAAAATTTTAGCCTGGTTCTTACTGCTTTAAGCACTTAGATAATATCATGTACTTGGACAATCATGTATGGGGAAGACATACCTGGCACTTAGCAGTAAATGTGGTTGGAATCTGCCTGACTGGGAGGGGGACATGGAAATCTGATTGACAACAACCAATGTTAGTCTTGGAGAGAGGGGTCAAAAGGAAATGTGAGTGCCTCCAGCTTCACGGAACACCATGTGCAGAATCTGAACACCACCTGCAGAATTTTCTTCTCTCTCTGCAAACAGACTATCAAGACAAGGAAAATATCCTTACTGGAGCCTTAAAAGCCACCCTGCTATAGCCAAAAGCTATCTGTGTGACAGAGCAAGTATTTTTTCTTTAGCTCTTTACCTGTCATTTCACACACTTGTGCCCATCAAGGCCTTCTCTTGTCGTGGAGACAAAGCCTGGTGCTGAAGGGCTCCACCTTGAAGAGACAAGACCATCATGATTTCTGTGGGACTCACTCCTGAGCACTCAACATCCTCCCATGCTGCTCTCCAGGAGGTCAGGCTTTAGGAGAAGTCAACACAACACACAGAAGTGTTTGCACATTTGAGAGGTTTTTTTTTTTTTATAGTAAAATAAACAAGGAAGGTGGGGGAAAGCAGAGGAAAAGCCTCCTCTCTGATCATTAGTGTAAACCTAGTTCTTGGCACACTATGGGAAATTAGTAGCTTTTAAGAAAGGGCTTTTAATTGCTTAATCTAAGTAATGTGGACAATGGCATACGTGTTTTATTTTAGGGTCTATCTAGCCCACTCAGAAAATGTAATGGACCTAATTTTCATTTAATATAGGTCTGTGCAGTTCCTAAAACATCTAAATGGCTATTAATTTAATCAGGTAATTTAACTATAGCTCTAGAAAAGGCCACCAGCTAGTTGTCACGCAATGATTATGAGGATGACATTTCTATCCCATGATGCCAGAGGCAGACTTTGATACATCATTTTCTTTTTGAAGGTTAAACTCAGATAACCTGCCTTTGGCATTTAATTAGCTACATATTAAACACTCTTTTAATAATAAAATGATTAAAAATTTTATTGCTTCTCAAATGAGGCCCTTTTAGATAGATTTAATGACTTGGTTAGAGCACTGTAGTTTGTGAACCAAACCTTAGTTAGACCAGTATATAGTACAATGATATGCTTTACAGCTTGCAAAATCTGTATTTTATTCAAATGACTGCCATAATCATTTTGGGTAAAACTTATAATGCATTCTTCTGTATTTTTAAGTCCAACTGTTAAATGTCATTGAAAAGTAACTGAGAACCAACTGATTTCAGGATTTAAAGAAATGTTCAAATTCAGGTAGTTACATTAAGCTGCAGCAGGATTAATGTACTGTATTTTATACAGAAATTGTTTATACTTTTAAAAATCATTTTTTCACAGTTCAGTATCTGTTAAAAAAAAAACCCTCATGTTCACCTGGCAATGATAAAAAAGCATAAAGTGGTTGACAGTCTCCACTCTTTATTTGGTATAAAAATGTTAACAGTTTAATGAAAACTGACACAAAAAAAGGTAATATTTTTCCCATTCCTGCATGGTAATAATAGTGTCATGACTGCAAAATAGCTGTAAAGATAATAATTCCATGGGCTGTGCCCACAGAGCAAATAGTACTATAAGGCAAAGCAAGTACACGGCATTTAAGAATATATATATATATATATATGTTTTATGTCTGTGTGCATGTAGATTTCTCTCTATACTTAAACCAAAGAAGCACCTCTATCTACAGATTAAGGTAATTATTAAAGCTCAAATTTTTGTGGCCAGAAGTTCGGCCTGCCAAAATCTCATCACCTTCACAGCCAGAACTAGGTCATCTCCTCACAGGCAGTTAGTTACTGGCAGAGACGCAAAATGTAGGAATCAACCTACCATCCAGTCCCCTTAAAAGTGGTCCCTCAGGGAAGAAGAACATTGTCAGGACAGCTGGATAAAGAGGCAAGTTCATCTCCAAGTCTGTCAACCTAGCACTTTTCATGGGCATAAAAATGAAGGAGAAAAAACAAGAGCAAACCCAATCAAGAACTGAAAAGTGATATCTTTTAAGATGTACTGCCTTGTTTTGAAGTCTTTGAAAGTTTTCTCCTGGCTAAGACTCTGCTGGAAAAAACAGTCTGTCCTCAACATCTACTCAACCCAGTCGTGACAATGCTAGAGCCTTTTTAAACCTGCCCTTTAGAAGCAGGAAGATTATTTCCTTTGCCAAGATCTATTTGAGACAGGAAAAGTGGGAGGCCATCAGGATTGTGGTTATGCCCTTTTAATTTTCAAACTGCCTTCATCCCTATGCAGATGTAAATTAGGAAGATCTACAAGTTACTCTGCTTACAGACTCAGCTGAGATGCCATGGGGAGTAGAGATCTACTTCTCCCTGCTCTTCCCATGTCCCCTGTGCCAGAGCAGGCATGCACCAGTGCCCTTCTCACCACTGACATCCACAAAATTTAACACCTCGGACTGACATAAGACACCACAAATCTACAGATCAGGACAGCTGTTTGTGCCAGGGCCACGAGCATGTCACCAGTGCCCTGAGCAGCCTCTCAGGCAGTGGGTACCTGCCTTTCTGCCTTGGTGGTACATTGGCCTGGTGTGTCCCTGGAATTTGTAACCACCAGCCCACCTGGGCTGTTTGATTGACCCTGGTTGCCATTGTTGGACTCAATCTGCTCCTCTTGTTCAGGTACTGTGGGGCTGAGAATTTCTGCCTGAGCTTTTCTCTCTGTTACCTTTGCCTCTGGTGTCATTAGCCCTTGGGAAGCACCCTGCTCCTGCTGCTTCCAAGCAGGCTGCTGTTCAGTAGAAAATGTTGAGCTTTGGTTGTATGGCTTGTTTGGGTTTTTTGGTAGGTTTTGGCGGTGGGTTTTGTTTTGGCTTGTTTTCCTTAGGCCTGGCCAGTCTGACTCCTGGTAACTGTTGAGAGTCCCTGTGGATGGTTTCATGCTGATGTACAGACATTCATAGCATGCACCCTTACAGCTTTTGTAGGCCAGAGCTCATTGCAATGTTTAAGATGCTTGCATGCCTAAGCATATGAATTCTGTAAAAGTGTAAGAGGTGCTCTGCACCACACTTGATGCTTGCAGCACCAAACCCATGAGATGAGACAAAACTTTAGAAGCGTTGTCCTGATAACCCAAAAGTGGTACCATATGGTGCATTCACATTTTATAACCTAGATAAGTGTTGCCACCGAGGACCACCACAGAAATGTTCCTGGTAGAAGTTGTAGTAGATCAAAGAAAAATGACCAGATTATCTGTTCTTGGGCATCCTTAAAAAGGCAAATGGAGAACATGTAAAATACCACCACCTCACTTCACCCACAAGTTAGTAAAATGCTATTAACCCACCGGGATGCAGAGCCACGTACCAAGAAGTAAAGATTTTGGAAGCTGTTTCTTCTCATACATAACACACAGGTAGCTTCAAGAGACAGTTTACGACTGGGGACATTCACATTGTTGCCTTTGCACCATCCTTTGTGAAGGGTGGGAGAAAAAAAAATATCTCAGTTTGTCTTCAAGCAGGTACAGATTCCCACTCCAGAAGAATGATGGTGGGGAAGAAGCCAGGCCAAGGATTTTCTGAAATACTAAATCTATAAGCATGTCAGGACAAAAAAAAAAGTAGTCTTTCTAGACTTTTTTTCAGCATAATCCATTTTAAGCATGCCTTCCAACACCGTTACTCTTTCTGAGACGACTTTAGTTTTCTTTGTTTTTTGTTGTGGAAGTTGAACCTTCCTCTTCAAACCACCTGACTCTGCAAGCTGTTTTTACTTGAAAGCAGAGCAATAAACAAAAGCAGCAAATCTGCCTTAAAATGCAAATTCCCTCTTCCAGTCATGCATGTGTCTGCTCTGGGATCATGCCCACCTTCTGCAAAATTCTTAGGCGCATCAGCTTCCACATTCTCATTTTTCTTTGTGAATAATAGCTATGCCTTTTCTTATGTTACACTTCTGTGCCCAGTTATTCAGTTTCTGCTTTTTCACAGGGGAAAAAGATACGATCTTAACATCATGGGATCATACTCCAGTGTATTATTTTGTTATGCAGCTATGCTGCAGGTGAACTAGTGAGTGAAGAAGGTTCAGGCAACACTCTCTCTTTTTACTCCTGTTTTGAAACTATGCAGAGTTTTCACTCTTTGAGTTCTACAAAAGGACTTTCTAATGTGGTGGATTACATGGCCAAAGACTAAATCTATGCTGAAATAAAAATTTTTAGCCCTTCTGTGCCTCTTGCAGTGTCCATCAGGACTAGTCAATGTGAAAACAGGTCAGAAGCTGTTCTCCAGCAATGCCACTAAGCAGGTACTGGGGTAAAAGCCTGAGTGCAGGAAACTGCCTCCCTGCAGTGATGGTCATGTTTCACCCAGTTTAATCAAATACATCATTTATAGCTAAGCCAAAGGATTGTATAAGGGTGCCATACTAATGGTTAAGCCAAGGTAGCCACTTCTTGCAATGAAGTAAGACTTTCCGCTTTCTCCTGGGCAAGTGATCCCACTCTCCCCTGTGCCCTACAGAGTCAGTTCATAACACCAATAAACATCTGACCTGGCAAGGAGGAAGTTTTCTGATTTCACAATCAGCAGAGGTGGCTCACTCAGGAATCTGACAAAGCCCAGAGCTGGCCTAAGGGAACAAAACTGTGACTGGGACCAGGATGTTCTCCTTCAACAACAGTGAGCCTTTTGCTGCCATAAAATTATGTCCTAAATAGGAAATGAAACATAAAAACACTTTTGCAACACTCCTTCAATAGAAAGATCAAACACAGCTGTAATTTGTTGAGAAAAGGCAGTGATCCAACTTTGTAAAAATTACAAGGTAATCACACAAGACTATAAGCATTCCAGTATCATCACATGATATTTGATGACACAAAGAGATTTGTACCTGCACCTTATATTTTAACTCCAAGCTACCTGCAAAGCTGTAGCAAATACAAAGTGGATCTGAAAACAGAGTATACTGCACTCAGAAACTGGAAGGATTTCAAATATTCAAAACCACATTTCTAACTATTATTTAAAACCATCCACAAAAACAAAATCCAAAGCTCTGCGTGTGAAGTTATAAGCTCATCCCATGATTAAGAACTGGCAAACTAACAATTTGTAAGAGAAGGGACACTAATAGCACCGTGCCAGCAATGATCAGAAGTACAATGTTGAAAAAAGGATGATGAGATGCTTCCATACAAAAGTTTGAGGCAAAATATCATGGGGTAAATGAATCTTTTCTTTGAATTCAATGGCCTTTTTGTGAGGAGTGAAATATCTGAATTTAAGAAGTAGGGGTTTTTTTGCTAAGATAATTAGAAACAGAAAATAAAGCTATTACAATTCCAAGTTTACTTCCAAAAACCATATGAATTTTAAAAAAAAAAAGTAATCTTTGAAATCTCAGGATTGGTACCCCATCATTTGCAGCAGAGTATCTGGTTTCCTATCTCATTTTCTATGGATAGAAATATCCCTTTCCTTCTCTTACAACACTTACCAGATTTATATTTGTTTATGTTTTTTCTTTAGGAATTAGAAGGTGGTGAAAGCCACTATGAACTTGATACACTTACTTATGAAGGAGAAGTCTAGTGAAACTATACATAGTTTTATTCTTCATTTGGAACCTAAATAAATAGAAAACACACAACTATAAAGAAAATTAGACAATTAAGAAGACTTTTATATTCAGAAAGATAAATGGTTTGACCAATTAAAGCTTGACATAATTGCTTTAAAAATATTTACTGTTTAAAAAGTTAATCACGTTTAGCATCACTTTTTGTGATTTGAAATACCAGAAGTCAAGAAAAGATAGAACAAATAGGTGGCATTTTTACATTTCAATGTTCTTAGCTCTGAAACTAACAGTGAAGTTTACTGGTGTTCAATCTCTGGGCTTTTTAAAGTACATTTTGCAAGCTGTTATGCAATTTGTACTGCTTTTCTTTCAGAGAATGGTTTTGTGGCCAGAGCTAGAAAGCAGCAGACTGATAGTTCTGAGCTCAGAAGACAAATACTGGTTTGGAGTTCCAAANTGTATATATATAGTATATTTATAGCACATAATGCTTCTGGCAGAATGGAAACAAACCCAAGGAAGCACAAGGTTGTTAAGTTTTTGCCATGTTTTAACCCCAGCCAGAACTCAAGTCCCACACAACTGCTCACTCACTCCCCCACCAGCGGGATCAGGGAGAAAATCAGAAGGGTAAAATCTGGAAAATCCATGGGTTGAGATAAAGAGAGGTTAAGAGGGAAAGCACACAAGCAAAGAAAAAGTAAGGAATGAATTCACTGCTTCCCATGGGCAGGCAGGTGTTCAGCCATGGCCAGGAAAGCAAGGCACACCCCATCCCACTCAAAGGCACCTCAAAAACAGAGCATCCCTTTTATATGAAGTTCTGGTTCAGCCCCTGGTGGCCATAAGAACTTCTATGAGCTAAAGGATTGCCATGAAAACGGGAATCAGGATACACCTTCTTGGCATGACTCTATTTAACCCCAAAATTACTTTTTCTCTTCATACTGAGTGGATAAAGTCTACTGAATACTACTTTATTTCCAAATGAAAAATAGTTTATCCATAAGAATTCATATTGAAATTCATATTATTTTTCCACTATTCTGTGTATGAACTCAGAATTACGTGTACAATTTATATCTGAGCCCAAAGCCTCATGACCAGAGACAATGGAGCTATACACTCTTCCACCATGTGCCAGAAAACACCTGACCCTTTTGTTTTATGCCTGGCTTAGTGTTCAAAATAGTAAAGAAGTGATCACTTGTGTTTTTAATTATTAGGCATATTTTGATCAGACCTTTGTCTCATACAGAATGATGAAAGATCCAAGTTGACTGCCTTTGTGCCAATAATGACTCAGGAGCATCAAGGAAGTGATTCACTTTCTGCTGATAACCCCATTGACCAATCTTAATATGTCTTTACCTCCAATAGTAACTCCAAAGAGGAAACCTTTCCATACAGGTTACACGTTCTCAGTAGGAGCCTACTGAGCTCAGCTGCTGTGCTCAGCCACACATACCAGATGCAACACTGCACTTTCATTACTGAAAATTCTTTGACTGTAGGAGTCCCTGTTGCAGAAGAAAAGTTCAGTGTTCCCAGTGGAAGGCAGCATTTGCTCCACTGAGGGATAAATTACTGGTGCAGAAGGCCAAAACAGAAATTGCTGCATTTTATATATATATATATNTATATATATATATATATATAAACTTCCCACAGACATGTACAGCTCCTCCTGTGTAGGGTAACATCAAGGATTCTTGTTTTTACAAAACCAAGTAAAATCCAGCTCTGCCTGACTACTACCTGCAAAGCACAGGAGCTTTCCTTTCCTTATGTGAGGTACGTGAAACGTTACTCCCTGCCCACACAACCCCAAAACCCAAAGCTGTTGTTTCTCTGAATACTTGGTGCTTTGCTGTCTCCCCTCAAGGGCAGAATCTTGGGGGTTTCATGTAATTTGTATGAAAATGTAATGCTTTCTGGCTCTTTCATTTATGTTATGCAAAGTCAGTATTCTCCTCTCCAGAATTTAAAGCATACCCAGTGAAACTTGACAGGTAAGGGAGGGTAGGTGGAGGAAGGTCTTAGAGGTCTGAGAAAGCGAATATAATTTACAACGCCTAAACCCATAAAACCTCATTAAATATGTAAAGGCAGCATACCTACCAGGAGAGGAAACTGGGTAGGGCTGGCCCCAAGCACAGAGGACGTGCTCTGCAGAGACTCCCCACTGACCTTCAGTGGGGAGAGGACTGTGTGTCAGGGAGCTTTCCTGCACTGTGGCTCAAGCCTGGTGGGATGTTCCCCAGCAAGGAGAGCTTCTGGGAAACCTCTCCATTCACCCTCCCCCTGCATCAGCAGTGGATGGAGTGTGGGGTCTGTGTGTATACTTCTCCATTGTGCCACTCCTTTGCTGGCAGGGATTGCTGGGGTGAATGGGAAATAATCATTACCCTGTTGCACTACATTTAAAAACCATTGCTGTGAAGTATCCATGATTTTTTTACAGTTTCTGCTATAGATCTGGTTATCTAGTGTTTTGAGCATAGAGGTAGGGTATAGGAAATATAGCTGTCCTGTGAACGATGAGCCACCACAGCCCAGGAAATCCCATCACTGGGCAGAACTCACCCTTGTCTCTCACCCCAAGAGGGACATTAAATCCTTCCCCAAGTCCTCTCAGACCAATCATAATGAGAGCATTATTAGAATGATAAGTCTAGGAAACGCTCAATATTAACAAATAAACTTTTCAGACAAGTGCTGGTTTGGGACTTTCCCAAGCATGGCACATTCTGTGTGCAGATGGGGCCCATTTTTATGGTCTCAGTAGGAACAGAGTGTCCTTAAAGACACAGACAGGTACACAGCCAGATCCTATACTTCATATGTTAAATCATATGCACATTGTTCAAAAAACAAGAACCATTTCCAAAGATTTTAAAATGCCCAGTGTTCTCTAAAAGGAGGGTTAAACACATGTATAATTTACTATGACACCAACTGAAATCCATCCTTCTCCTTCTAGTTCCTTGCCCTCTTTTTTCCCCTCTCTCTTCTTTCTGTTTCAGTGAAAAAAAGAAATATTCTATCTTAAGCATGCCACTCAGCCTTTCAGCTTTACTATGAATATGAAAAACAAATGCTCAAAAGAAATGTACCTGGCTCTATACAGGTCTCTAAAACACAAGATGCAGTGAAAGAGCTGTCACAAATCTTACTGCAAGTATAAAAAAACTCCGGGGTTTTTCCTTTGCATGCTTCACATCTAATCAATTTACAGCCTGACAGTATTCCTAGAAAACCTTCTTTCTCACTGTATAAAGGCCTGGTATTCAAGCATTTTTGAGTGATAATTCAATAGGATTAAATTACACTCATGTGACAGCTCAACCTCACTAATGAGGTACATTTCAGTAAACTGTTGACAGAACTGTCTGGAAGGCTTCTTTAATTTACCAACATGTAACAACATGGGAAAAGCATTAGTCAACTAGATGAAGATGAATAAGCACTGGGGTCTGGGGGCATTTTGCATTAACACATGACAACCTAAAAGTGTTTTTGTCATTTGCTCTTTTTAGCCCAAGGCAGTCACTGAATAACTGGTACCTGTTAGTGTGATTGACTTACCAAAGCGACAGAAGGGATTATATTTACAAATGTCTGTATGGAAAACAAGCCAGAGAAATGTCTTTCTTTTTTCTTAAAAGATAACAGTTGTTCTGTGGGAAGACGTCTTACAGCTACAGGCATGCTGAAAGAACATTTAAATCTCCTCAGCCTGCCAGCATGCTACATCCATTATTTCATTTCAGAGGTTCTTTTAAAACTAGATTTTTTTAAAGCTTGTTTAAAATATATAATGCTATAGAGCTGCTGACTAGCAATAGTATATACAACTTTTACTAAGCAAAAGGAAGAGTAAAGGATGCAAAGACAAACTCGGTGGCTTCAAGTGACACAGAACTCTTCTTGTGCCTCAGTTTCTGCACACATACTGCTATTAGCAGCCTTAAATAGAAGCTGGGGGTATTTAACAAACTGATGACATCATTAAGTCACTAGGAGAGACTTAGGGAGACTAAAATGCATGAAAGCAAAGACAAAGCAATGCCAGTAATTTTAAATGTGCAGCTTCCTGTAGGTGTAAATCAGTGCAGGCCATTTTAAGGATGTGATGAAAAGTCTTTTGCCCGATGCACTCAACTAATGTATCGCTGCATTTTTAAAACTAGGAAGTTTAGATACTTGCAAATAGCATAAGATTTAAGCAAAACAGGTTGCACCATGACTGATGGGAGGTGATCCACTGAAGGAAAAGTCTGCCTTTCTATTCAATCATATTGCATATTCATTGTGTGCGTGTATTTTATTCTGTTCTTCCTTGGTATCACCTGGCGCAATGCTCACAGTTCTGTGAGTTTACGTCCTGAACAGGGACTGTCTGCTTCAGAAGAATTAAAACTATTCTTGATGGAGGAGGAAAAAAAACCAACTGAACCAGAACACAAGTTTCCCAGTGTATTAGAGACAAGATAAGCATCCTAAAATAAGACTGTGTTAGAGGAACAGAGGGGCAGCAGAAATTTTGTAGGCTTACCAAAAGAGAAAAATTCAAAGGCTGAATTCACTTGAACAGGACTCAGACCCCAAAACCACATAGCTGTCTGATTATATTGAATTTGAACAATATGAAAAGAAGAGAAACAAAAGAGGCATAAATGAATCTTGCCATGAGTAAAGTTGATGAGGTTAAGTGATAGATAACCACTGAGCCTTTTAAAAGATTCATCTTTTCCCATTTGGATTTGTGCTAGTCTGCAGCTGAGGGCTCCAATTGCCTTAATTTTTTCCATCTGTACTGGCTGTACTACCTGAAGTCACCACTTCTTTCATCTGCTCCTTATTAAAACTAGACTTTATCTCACCAAGGTAACCCCATTGTCTGTGGCCACAAAATGAAAAATCCCAAGTTTTAACACCAGTGAACAGCCCTCCCCAGTCTCTTAAGCATTTCAAACTGGTAAATATGACTGATAAGAACAAAAAGGGCTACACGGGTAACACCTGGGGAATAGCATATCTGCTGTGGTCTCATGCTGAGTGCCCCTGTCACCCCCCCTGTCACTGACACAACAACACCCCTGGCTCTATACAGCAGCAGGTACACAGAACAACTCAGACACAATATTAAGGACAACCTTAAAAGTGTAGAGTAACCCACATTTTGGTCCCTTCACACAAGTTACTCCCTACAAGAATAAAAATACTGACGGTCTGGTGCTGGCAGGTGCTTCTGTCCTCCTCTGCCAGCAATCCTTTGCACTCTTTACCCTGTGACCCCCTCTCTTTCCAGCTGTGGTGCTGGTATTCTGTATGGGGTGTGCTCTCCTTCACAGCAAGTAGTGGGGAGCCAAGAACTTTTGACTGCATTTGCAAAACTGTTTTGAAAATGTATGGAGAAATGTCTCAAATGACAAATGTCCAGAAGAAGGAAGAGGAGAGGGGAGAGGTGATTCTCGTATATATAAGAACTTGCTTAACATTGTTTCTGAAGAACCTTGCATCTTGCAATCCCAGAGATGGCTGATTGAAAGCACTGATGCCACAAAAGTAGAGTAGAAAAACAGATGCGTGCTGTGCCCATAATGTATCTTTTTTAACAGTTTGAGTCTCTGGGGCTAAAATGGGCTGCTGCGTGACTTTATCTCTTCCTTTTTTTTTCTTCTACTCAGATGCAAGTGTATTTATTATGCAGCAAGCTGAAACCTTTTTGTCACAAAAAGTTAACTTTTTTCCATTGAGTTTAACTATTTACTGGAAAGGGGAAATACTTACACAGTTTTCATGACTGCAGTGCCAGAGTAGCTCATAGTCCTGGTGCATTCATTGTCACAGAATTACTTGAAGGACACTATTACCTGCTCTTTGTGTATGGCAGAACTTGAGATCAGAAGCTGGTGCATTCAAACTCAGTGACTTGCCCAACATTACATAAATATCTCTGCCACAACAAGGCCCTGAACTTGGGCGAGGGTTGACAACTTGGGCCAGGGTAGACAACCCAGGGTTGTCTATATGGAAAAAACTGCAATTCAAAGACTTTTAAGACAAACCAGCTTCTGAAAACCCCTAATTCCCCACCTTAATTGCTTCTTAGGTGTACCAAATGTCTACAGCTATCACATGACACCTTGAATAAACCTCAGGATGATATGATCAGGCATATTAATGTCTACTGATGGCTTTAAGTGTTTTTCCTTTTCTGCTATTTTATTATTAATCATTTTTAACTATGGTGTAATCAGTAAGAAAGACTGAAAAGGCTGGTATGTATTGGTGAGCCAGGGAAAGGCTAAGATCCCTAGCATCCAAAATACCAAGAGAAGTAACGGTCTACCTTGTTGAAAACACAGGGATTCTTTTTTTTTTTAAAGTACAAAACTTTCCTAGCTAGTCACCAGTATCCTGAGGAATAATTTCAACTGGTTTCCAGGGGAAACAGGCAGGAATCTTGTAAATTTGTTCCTGCTCATGAATACCTGACCCCTTACAGAAAAAGAACTACAATTATAAGGAGAGGTGCTCTTCCAGAGACCAGAGGTCATAGGTTTTCTCCCTTTTCCCTTCTAGCAAAAATACTTGGAATTAGTAGGGGTTAAGAAACTAGTCTGACCCTCTGTAATGAAAAGCGGCTTTTTTCAAGTCCATCTCATGCGTTGCCAAAAATACGTAAAAAGGAGGGGAAGTTAAAACACTCACTGCACTCTCATCTACTTTTGGATGAGAGAAGGCAGCTTCAGAGCATACATGAACCTAAACCACTTCTCCTCCTTGATGAGGCAGTATTTAGGGACATGCATTGATTATGAACTATCTCACACCCCATGACTTTCTCAGGCACAACAGATGATGCCAGGGAAGTGAGTGTAGCTGAATGAGCACAAAGATCTAAAGCCATGTAGGCACAGAGTGTTCTGAGCTGGAAGGGATCCACAAGAATCATCAAGTCCAACTCATAAGTGAATGGCCCATACTAGGATCAAACCCACAACCTTCGCATTATTAGCTCTAAGCAACCATATTACAGCCATCCAGCAGAGAATTCACCACTGGGTCAAACTGACACCCCTCTGCCACATGAACAGAAAGACTAATACTCAATATAGGGGAAGAAACCAGTCAGTGCACAACTTGAAATAGGACACTGAGGTGCCAGAAAATCTGTTTTTGAGTGCTTCTTCCCCAACAGCACTGACACACACACAGCCTGAGCTTGCTGGCATTGCTCAGCCTCTCCAGCACCCTCAGCAATCTCCACAGAGCACACAGAGCAGAGCTCAGCAAACTCCCTTGCTCCATCCCATAAGGGAAGGACAGCAAGGCCATCACATCTTCCTGACAGTTTTATTGTGCAGTTCCAGAGCTGCATCTCCGGGCTATTTTCTCTCTGTGTTGAAACATCCATGAGTTATCAATTTACTATATGCCCATCAGTGTCTTGGTCCTTTTGTTCAGTCAAGAGTGCCATAAGTCAGTGTCCTTTTTTCAGGACTGTAACACAACATTTACCGGTGGCAATGCCTTTGGGCAGCAACATCTGCAAATCCTGCACTTTCCAGTCCACAGGCAGTGCAGCAACTATCAGAAATGGCAGTCAGCTCCATCCTGTCCTCCTTGGCTCCAGTTCCTGGAACACAAGCCCCATTCCTATCTCTGATGACCAAGGGTAACCTCTGGGGCAGAGGTGATGGGCTGGGCTGAAGATGCAGCACCTGCACATGAGTCAGTGGCCTTGCAGGTGTGGGCCTGAACAGCAGTGGAGCAATGACCACAGGTAACACCCACCTGGAGGAACCTCACTGCCAAAAAACAACTGAGCAAACAGCTCAAATCCCACCTTGCCCTTCAAAACATGTCCTTATTGATGTTTGTGCAGCACCAACTAACACAAGACAAAGAGGCATCATCACCAAAAATCATAATTGTTCTAACAAGTATGGTACCTGTCCCAAAAAATCCACATTGCTTGTTTGCAATCCGTGGCCTTTCATTGCTGCAAGAGAGGAGCTGGGTGGACAGAGCATGGACATCCTGCTCCATCTTTCAGCTCAGGGAGAAAAGCACACCCTAAGCTGCTACTGCTGCTATCCCTCTGCTCCTGCAGCTCAGAGCACTGACAATTCCAGGTCTGCTGCCCTTATCTGCTACAAGATCTGCCAGCCAAAAGATGACACACACGTCTTCTTATGACAAATTGTTTAATTACAAGTTTGGCAATATGTAATACTTTGTATTTGCTGCTATCGTTAAAGCTGGAGAAAATGAAAAAAACATCCATTACCCTGAGAAAAAAAGTCTACTCTTACCATAAATTTCTGATAAAGAAATGAAGTAGGTTCAAGTTTAATCACACCAGCAGTAAATCAAATATCAAATTTAAAACAACGAATTACAAAGAGCCTCCTCACAGTCACTTAGCATTGATAAATTAGTAATGTAATATTAAATTATTCATATCTTTTTTTTTTCCTTAGGACTATAATGATATACTGTACACAGCACTGATAATTTACTTAGGCTGAGTCCATTCATTTAATTATGCTGCTAAACTTGGTAGGCCAATTGGTCATCATGAGAGTTTCCAGGCAAGCTAATCACAAATATATAGAACATGTCCCTTATTGTCCCCAGCGGCTAAGTGCTAAAATGCTATTTAGTGCTCAGAAGGTTAATGTCCTGCTTATGTAAATTGTCCAATTTAACATTCAGCAGCAGTATCATAAATTCTGGCTCCAGGATTTCATTAAACGTATGTTCAAACTAGTTGACCTTAAAGGTTAACAAGCACAAGTTAAACAGGACAATTATTTAACTCGCTTCTTATCAAGAGACTGAAGTGCTCTAGCCATTTAATAGTCATGCATACTTCACAATTAGAATTCTTAAAAGGTCTCTGATAAAGCAGCAGGTCATGAATTTTCATAAGGATGTCAGATAATAACTATTTATCTGCACTTGTTTTTCTTTCTTATAAACTTAAACTTTGATCTTAACATTCAATTAGAAATGATTCCACAGAGAAAGACTAGGTGACTCAAGGAGCTTGTCTTCACATTAATTTGAATCTAAATTAAGCTTTCAAAACATTGCATCCATATTGTCTCCTACAGAAATTAATTCAGAAGTTAGCGACCTATTCTTCATGCAAAAACCACTTCAGCCTTTCAGCGTTAAGCGATCGAAAACCACTGAATGCCAAATTATCACATCGGGTTAACAACCGCATTTTAATGCAAATCATAGGAAGAAAACTCTCCCTATACATCATGAAATAATTTGTATCATACACAATCAACTTGCCTCACACTATGTTAGCCAAAGATGAAGACAGATTAGGCGAGATCATTCCTTTTTTACGGTGCCCTATTTCTCACGCAGCCTCTTTTCCAGAGGCTTTGGTGAAATATGAACAGCAGCAGCCCCTGGAAGTGACTGCCACAGCCACTGCTACCTGTGGCAGTGGTGATGCATTGAGAGCAGCTCCTCTGCTGGCATTTCAAATCCCAAACACAACTTCTAAATGCAACAGGATCAAGCCATAGCTTCAGGGGTACATTAAAACAGTAAACATACACGAGAAATCTCTGGAGCTGACAGTAGCTATATTCCAAGGAAATCATAAGAAACCTTTTTTATTTTTTCCAAGCTCAAAGGTACAAGGTGATTTCACTTTCAGATAAAATAGCAACTACAGTTTTATATTTATAAATCATGCAATTGCCACAGTATTTTAGAAAGAAAAGAAATGCAAGAGAAATTGAATGGCTGTTTGAGAGAGAGGAAGTCTTTTCCTTTTTCAATATGATTATGCTTTTACTGAGCTCATGAGGATTTTTTTAGAACAATATTTTATTCCTGAGGGTGTCTGCTGAAAATAGGACCACAGGACATTTTAGAGCTAGGGCCTAATTTTTTTCAGTGATACATATAAAAAATGCAGGTCAGTTGAAGTCCATGAAGATGGGTTGTTGGCTACCCATTTTTCCAGTATTCTATTTTAAAAGTTTTCTATCCTAAAAGAGATCAAAAAGCTACACACTTTGGCAGTCAGGACAAATAGTCAGGAATAAAGTTACATCATTTAAGCCTTGAGGGGAAGGGACTAAGACTCTGAGAGAGCTGCTACCTGCAGTACATTTAAACAGCTCGAGGAAGTGTGATATATTCTAATTTTGTGAAATTAGCAGATTACTTTGGCTTGCTTTGCCAGAGTTTTGTTTCCTAAAAGCACTGTAATTTAATGATGGCAAAGCAGTACATGATGAATACTCATTTGTCTTTCTAAAGGTTATTGAAAACCTTGCAGAAAGAAAAGAATTTTCTAGCATCCTGAAAGTGACAACTTTTTATGACCTCATATGTGGCTCCTTTTCCAAACTTCATCTTTTGAATTCTGGCTTCAAATTCTTCCTGAAAGAGGACATAAATAAAACTGAATGGCTAATGGACTAAAAACACTTATGATCAGGTTTTCATAACGAACATTATTAATGGCTTCCTTTGCACATGCACTGACATATAGTGCAATACTCATTTCTAAAGTAAGATTTAGAGCCCTATTTGCAATAAAAAGCTAACAGATGCAAATAAAAAATGAGAGATTCCATTACACAGCTACACACAATGGATTTCTATTAAAGATAAACAGAAACATTTTCTTCTAAAGGCAGAAAGAGCATCATTAGAAACTCACACATGTATGTAGGATTCACATTTGTCTTCTCAGACTTGGGTATGTTTCTTTCATCGCAATCAACAGTACTATAACCTTGGGTCTGGTTCTGAGTAGCAATGGACACACACATCCTATTTTGGCTCTTCCTAGAGCTGTGAATCTTCACACCTGAAAAACCAGGTTGACAGAGCCCAGATTATCTCCAAACAATGCAAAAAAAGCACACAAAACTCAACAACAACAGAAAAAACCCAAACCAACCCTCCCGAAAAACCACAAAAATAACCCCAAATAGATGTAATATCCTTCTGCCAGATTTCTAGTCTTTCTCCCACATCACATTACCACCACCTTTTTTCTTTTAAAAGACAATAGTGAGACAGAAATGAAATCCAACAATGAAGACAGGCAACTTGAATAGTTACTGTTATATAAAACTCTGCAGCCTGTCCGATTATTAGTTAAGATCACCACAAATCCTCTGCTCTGGCTCTTCACAAACCCAAAATCTGGATAAATATTTTGTCCTTATTTAGAAAGGCCAGTAGTTTTTCCTGCTGCCACCAAGGGACCCCAGGCGGCCCCATTCCTGCAGGACAAATGAAGATCCTGCCAGCACAGGGAGGTTCACTCAGGCAAGGAGGCTGAACAGCCCCATGAGCCTGATTTACTCCACAGGACTTACTCTCACAACAAACCCAAGAATATTTACAAAACTAAATGCTTTTGAATTTAAAAGTAAAGCTTATTTCTCTGATTCCAAGTTCTTTCAATAATTTCCACAGATCTATTCCAAACATCCAAACTCACTGCATGAAAAGAAATTCAGGGATTTCACTTGCAATAATTATTTCTGTTGGGGCATGAGTAAAAAAAAAAAGGGATTTGACTTTAGTTAATGTCAGCATTCAGATGAAAGCTGAAAGAGTACTTCTATAACAGGTTTGTCCGTTAGCAATTCCACCATTAAGGTACATCACTAGAAATGTATAGGCAAGAAAATGAACTTAACAAACCATGAGTAGTAATTATGATTTTGCACAGGCAACAAAAATATGGTAACTCTATTTTGCCTGAACACAGTGAGAGATCTGATACTGAATTTGGGGGATCCACAAATTTATTCAATTGTCTTTTACTAAAGATGAAAGATTCCTAAAACACTTTGAAAAATAATGTCAATTGGGAGAGTGCCTGCTGTTAGAACACAGGAAAACTTGATGAAGACAGACTGGATGATGAATCTCTTCAGCAAGTTTCTTAACAGAATGGGCATCTGGCTTGATAGAGCCACCTCTTCCTTTAACTTTAATTCAACATATCTAAACACAGGCATTAGGTCCCCCTAAATATGACCCAGGCCTGGTAAGACTCTTGATACAGCTCACCTCACTTAAATGAGTCTTAACTACGATTGTTGGCCAAGTTCTCATTCAACCGAAGAAGTAGTAACTGAATTCACTGATTTGTAGATGATTTTCACTGTGAGGAGAAGGGAGTGGAGGAGGGGGACAAATTGATTTTTAAGAGTAAATTACTTTGCAGCAATACATCTGAATGCAAAGTTTCGTACATCTAAAGTGTCCCTGTGACCTTACTTCCAGGAAAGTTCAGGTTCCTAAAAGCATACCATTACTTGAAAATCGAGTATGACAGGAGACCAGTTGTAAACCGATTCCCATTGCGCTTCAGTTGTCAGGAGGAAAAAAAAACAAACAAACAAAACAACAACTTAATGATTTTACAAAATATTTGCTGATATGAGAATTATGGTTTTTCATCAGCAATTGGATGCAAGTAGCACACCCCAGTAACAGCTCTTGTGCCTGCAACCTCGTATTCAGGCTTCATCAAGGTGATTACACACAGGCTTAGTAAGCATGTTTTAAGAACTCATGGAGAGATGTTATATGCTGAGAGGTCACAGGTATAAAAGTCTTGCTGAAGAGGAGTTTAGAACTTTTTTGAAGCTGGATTTTATTTGGTTGTTCAGGTTTGGTTTTTTTTTACTGATTGGTAACTTGTTAACTTATGTGTCAGGTGGTATTGAAGGGACATGTATCAAAATCTGGTATTAAATGAAGTGCAAGAATTCATGCACTTGCTGATTTTTTGCAAACAAGTTTGAAGTAAAGGTCCAGTCCAGCTAAAGCCCAGAATTTTCCTGTCTTAGGGTTAAAAAAAAAAAAAAATTAAAATTTTGAGCTAGTTTAACATGATTTTTCTTTTGATCTTACACCATTGCACAAGGGTATTATCTCAACCTCCTCAATTATCCCATTACAGATTTTGCTTTGCAGTTACAATACTGTTTTTGGCTAACCCTTCTGCATCTCTATTTTATAATGACTTTTATGGCCAATGTGAAATCACTACAGTGAGGCTTCAAGTAGTTTTGTGAAGACTGTTATAATAATGAACACAGTAGATCTGGAACATTTTACTATTTGAGGTAATAATTAAGCATAATATAAAAATATTTAGGTGACAGATACATAAACCTTTCAACTAAAAAGATATATAAACCTCCCTGAGATTATTGTGTAGTAGGAAACTATTTCTCATTAGTCACCTTACAGAATTATCTTTCTCTGCATTTTGTTGCTTTATAACTTGTGTCCCTGCACAACCCTCAGTGCATACAAGCCAAGTCACTATTCTGGCACCCTTGTCCCACTTGGAGGTTTAATTACAACTCGTACAACTACAACTACAACTACAGTTGTTTAATTATAACTTAATTACAACAGGCATTTGGATTTTCTTCTACTAAAGACAGGCTCAAGCCACAATCTCTTCTGTGATTCCCAGGGAGTAGGAGCAACTTTCTGAGCTTACCTAAGCTTTTCTGATTTTTCATACATGCAAGTTGGTTCTTCTCTTTACAAATGATTACTGAGAAACCTCAAAAATTATCAGCCGTGATGAACATAGCTGACAATAATTTAAATGTTAAAATCTCCATCCTTAAAGCCTTAAAGACTTGGATACAACATTCATTGATCATCTTGTTCTCCCAACTGACGTCCTTGATAAGTCCTTGAACATTTAAAATCTATTCAGGACATAAACCCACATTTTTGGAGACAAGCTCTTTTTCTCAGTTGCTCATTGTAGCTCCTGTGATGCAGGTATTGACAAAATGGAAAAAATCTGACATGAATTCCTAAAATTCCAGTTGGTTCATGTTCTGAACTTGATTATGTCAGGTAATACATCACTACCATAATTTATTCCTGTGAATTATAGGAATAAGAATGATTATTGAGTGTGAATAAATGAATGAATGGAGTTAGGGAAGAAGAAACACAGAAAAATTTAAGATTTAGGTACATATTAGGTAAATTAAGTCCTTTTATCTCTTTTTCATTTTCTTATATTGATGAGGGAGAAAATAATAATTGCTCCTCAACATGGCACATAAATTTACATGTCTCTTAAACTCGGAAGCTGTTTTTCAAATGGCACTGTGGTATTGGTTGAAAGCTGATACATAATAATCAACAACCAAATGCAGAATAAATTGTCAAATAATAGGGACAGTTTCAAATTCAAACACTTTAAGTTCAGAAATCACAGATTTAAGAATATCCAGCATCAGCTCATGCATACATAGGGTGCAAACCTATTGCATTCAGTGGGCAAGATTTCACAATTTCTTTTTAGAATCATTTTTCAGTCCATGATTCTCAGCTTGGGGTTATTTTTATGTACACAAGAGGTCTTGTCTTTTCTATGTTTGTCATTGCTGAGGTAGCTAACAGTTGCATAGGCATTCTGCTAAGTCCAGGAACATGTCTATGTTTAAAATTACAGGCATAAAGGTTTGCACATGTTGTACTTACCACTCTGTGTCTCCCTCCTAAAAACATTACGATTTACTGCACTGGTGTTTGTGAAGGGATCAAATGAATTCACATAGAAAGAGATAGAAAGTTTCCACCTGACCTTGCTGGGAACTGGACTAGAACTTTCATGAGGTAAAACATTTGCAGAGGACCAGGTAGTACTTTATTATGATTTATTAAATGTCAGTTTATATGAGTTTTATTGAATATGAGATTAGAGCAGTAGTTATTATATGACAGCACAGTATTCTGTGATTTACTCATGAACTGCTCTTTTTCTTCTTCATCTGCAAATACCCTGCAGAGCTGAGGGGAAAACATGGCATCAGCTAAACCAAAGAAATGGAAATGAGAATAAACATGTTTAAATCTTGGGGCACAGGAGAGCTTTATCATGCTCATCTCCTATCTGGTGTTATTGATCTCTCTAAGTGCAGGAATCAGGCTATGAATATGACCTACAAAAGTGGCAAAGATTTTAAACTTTATTATACTGGCTTGGAATTCAGTCTTCATTGGAACAGAAAGGGCAATTATTCAGGGCATATGTGTGAGTCAAGGCAATTTGTTCAGAAAGGGAAGAGAGTGTAGCAGCCATAGGAGAAAGCTGGAAAAGAAAAAACAGCTGGAAAGATCCAAAACATTTAGGGTTCAGCTGGGATAATATGGGCTCAGATCCTGGGAAGCTGAAGATAGTGGCACATGAACGTATGAGGGTTGTTACAATTCTCCATTTTCACAGTAAGAATTTCTAGCACAGAACAAAGGGCTACGTTTGTAATCATCATATTATTTTTTCATTTCTATTCTAGTGAAATTTAAGCATAAAGAATTTCATCCAAAGGCTATTGGAGGCAGTGGGTATCGACATTTACTTCCACATCCATCCAGTTAAGCCAAAACTGGAGTCCTATATTAAAGGCTTTTGGTGCCCTGCACCCAGGGTATCGAGAAGCTCCACTCTGGGATGAAGATCACAGCCAAGAATTGCAGCATGACTGAACTTTTTAGGAAGGGTAATCTTGTCTGCCTAGGCAAGAGCTTCTTTGCATAGAATGAGACAAGTCTGTGGAGACTTTCCCACAAGAACTAAGGGTAGTGCAAGGCTTTTACTGCCTCGCTTAAGCACCAGGTACATTACTCTGACCTTGTTCTCCTTTATATAAACACATTGCACATTTCCCTGTGAGTCTGTGCCTTTGTGCTGAAGAATATCCTGCAAACTTCTTTCCTGGAGACAAACTGACAACAGACTTAGGGAGACGTTGGTCACTTTGTTGTTGGGATCTACAAATTAATTGTAACTCTAGAACACACCAGGACACAGGAACGTACAACTCCAAAGAGAAACCAAAGGGAAGTTTTGTCTTTATTTGTTCTCTCTTCAAAAGACAGACCAAGAGAGCTGGTGTTATTCAGCCTGGAAAAGAGAACGCTCTGGGGAGACCTTATAGGACCTCTCAGCACCTAAAACGGCTTAGAAGAAAGCTGGTGAGGGACTTTTTACATGAGTATGTAGTGATAACACAAGGGATAGTGGCTTCAAACTGACACAGGGCAAGTTTAGATTAGGTATTAGGAAGATTATTTTCTATTGTCAGGGTCATGGGGCAGCAGCACATGTAGCCCAGAGAAGTTGTGGATGCCCCATCCCTGGAATGTTCACGGCCAGGTTGGATGGAGGTCTCAGCAACCTGGTCAAGTGGAAGGTGTCCCTGCCCATGGCAGGGATATGGAACTGGATGAGTTTTAAGGTCCCTTCTGGACCAATCATTCTATGATTCTATGAATTTACTGCTGCTATTTTTGTAACGAGGAATACACAGTAACTGCTACAACTGAGCTTTATCCCGGTATTGTTGACATTCAAACTTTCAGCCAAAAAATTAAATTAACATATTTAAAATCTTAGAAAAAAAAAAAAGCAGTTAGGATTGCAAATTCCTGCGCCATCCTTTCTATGCTTTTGGGTTGGACTTTTTCCTGATGTTGGCCTTGGTGCACCCACAGATAAAGTTTTGTGTGGACTGTTTCATTAGCCAAGGTTCAGACCCATACACACAAAATGCCAGCTTGTGCCTCTGCTGCTCTTCAGCCACAGTTCATCATGATAAACTGGGATGTAACTGCTGCTTCGACTGGTTTGGAAAGATTCTGTAGTCTGGTTATATCCCCAGCATTCCTCAGACCACAGTTTCAATACAGAAAACATTCAGACCAGAGTGATGGGAGACAATGACAGTCATTTGAAATGAGGTTTGGCAACAAATTTTCTGACAAATGCTCTGGGATAATGCTGGCGGAGAAAATTGAGATGTGACTTGTTAATTCAGTCTGAGGGAAGAAGATTCAGAGCCGTCATTTATTGGAACCTATTACAGGACTTAATCTGAAGATTCTGACATACTTCCAAGACAAATAGGCTACCACGAGTGAGACATGTTCAATAAGGTGAGTACTGTAGGAAATGAGGGCTGTAATTGCCATGCTGAGAGAGCTTGTTGTCTGTGCTATTTAATGACCTTCTCCTCACAGTGTCCCTTCCAATACAACGTGATTCAGAGATGAATCATGCCAAGCACATGGAAAGGGCCTTTATCATCACACAGCAGACCTGACCAAATGGTTACTGCTTATTATTGGCGGGCACCGTAGGATTTGAGCCCCACAGAGTAAAACATTAGGAATTACATCTCCTGTAATGCTTGGGCCTACTCATTAAACATCATAGGGGTGTTTATAGCTTCCTTGTTACTCTGCAAATCACAGCAATGGCCCAAGTTTTGCAGCACAAGTTTTTTCTTTGCTTGTAACAGTGAGAGACTGAAATTTGTACCAGATAGCTCCACTCAGCAGCTCAGATCATGACAGAAACAAACCCAATCCTGTTTGTCCTTAGCACTTAACCAAGACATACTTAGTTAGTCTTTTTAATCTTTCCTTGTGAAACAGTTTCCCCACTCATGTCAGAATATCTGTCACCATTTTATGACCTTTCTCCAACTTCTTATTTTCGCACCTGATACTGAGGCAGGAAAAGAAATTTTTTATCTTCGCTGCAATCCACATCAATAAGGAAAAAAAATGTGGAATGACAGAAGCGCAAAGACATAGGTCACTTACTGTGCAGGGTTGCAATAACAAAATAAATACTTACAAACACATAGGGTGTAGAAATTAAACAACCTTTTAAGATTTTAAAATCTGAAAAATACTGAAGACTACACTAAATGTAAAAATTTCCCCCTGTACTACCTATATTCGTATATGTACTTGGCAATGTCCATGGTTATTTCTACTGCACTACTTTGGGTCTCCAAGGAATCCTGGAGCTTCTGCCCCCCAGCACATTTTATTGCTAAAAGAATAGCAGTTCTTGATAACTAATTTTCATTTGTGTAGTTTACAGCACTTTTATGTAAGAAGTTGCCTAAGATTTTAAAATTTTCTTCTTCTACAACTCTGGTGTTCTAGGTGGTGCTGTTTTCAGGATGTGCTTCCTACAGATGCATCAAATTGAGTAATTGGATGACTAGCAGTGTTACAATCTGGCCTTAAAATCTGAGTGCCTGTTTAGTGGTTGTGAAGTGACAGAAAATTATTGTTACTGAGATCTCTCTCACCTAACATAGAAGAAATGCTGTTTTCCTACACGTGGTGGATGGTCTGCTCTTCCGACTAGTGCTAACAACAAATACCACCACTAAGGGAAAGCAATTTCTGTACATCAACTGGAGTTTGCAAGTCTTTCCAGCCCATCCTTTTGGGCCTTAAAGCAATGTTTGAAAGCCTGGCTAAGTTTTTTTCGGGGACATCAGTGCTGCGGTGGAGCCTTCAAATTCCTCTTTGCACCAGAGACCCTCCATATTTACAGCATTAATTTATTTTTTATCGTTGCCTTGTCCATCCACAGCGGTTCCCCAGGGCGGAAGCGAACAATCCGCCTGAGCTTTGCTGCGCTGCGGCTTTTCCCAGGGTACTTTCCATGCTCCAGGCGGGCGCAGCTTTCCCGGCACAGGGACACCACGATCGGGGCCTGGGTAGGGGGTGACCCCACGACGGCGAAGGCTCTGCCCAGGGTTGGAGGGAGCAGCAGCCAGGGCCCGGGGGCTGTTTGCTTTATTCACGGGCCCATTTCTGCCCTGCCCCGCTCGCCCCAGGCCCGGAAGCGCCGCTCGCCCCGGGCCCGGAACCTCTGGAGCCGGAACGCAGGTTGGCGGCGCGGGGGCCGGGCCGGAGCGCGGCACTGGGTGGACCGTGGGGAAGATGGCGGCGGCCGTGGCGGGCCCACGTGGGCGCGGGGCCGCGGACACGGACACAGACACGGACAGCGGTAACGGGAGCGGGAACGGGGTGGGCCCCTCTCTTCTTCTGAAGCATCGCCGGCCGCTGCTGTGATCCGTCTCTGACCTTGGAGGCCTTTCCACTCTCCCCGCCCGAGCCCGTCTGTGGGTCCGTGGCCCTTCATCCCCCCCGGCTCCGGGCTGAGGGCCGGCGCCGGTCGGTGTGGGGAACGGGAGCCCAGGCCCGGCCCGGGCACCTGCTGAGGCCGCTTCCCAGCAGCGTGGGCCGTGGGTGGCGTTCCCGCGGTGCCTGGTGTTGTGGCTGCCCCTGCCCGCCCTGCGCTGACCCCTTGGGCTTTACCCACTCAGCCCGGGGAGTACCGCCAGCAGCTCCTTAATTCCCTAAGCCCACCAAAACAGCTTTCGCTGCCCTCTTTCTTGGGAGAGGGGGGAACGACTGTGCAGAGCTGCACGAGTTCCGTGTCTGTGCGGGACCGGGATGTGCTTCTCTCCAAAGGAAACTCCGCTTTCGTTCCAGTAATTTACCCTGAACGCGCGGCTCTCCACTCGTTCTCGCCTCCTTGGGTGCTGTGAGGGTGTACCTAACTAGTTGTGATCACTTCGTAATTCTGTCCTGTCATTGGATTTCTTTTTTTCTTTATTCTGGGAGGAGTCAGGGCTGTGGCCGTGTGGAGCTGCGGCTCGCGTTGCTTCTGCTTGGTTCGAGCGTCAAAATTGAACCCGAAGGGCAGCGTTGTGTGGGAGCTCATTGCTGGATGTTTGCTGTGCTGAATATTTTAGCTGTGTGCCTACACCTCGATCACTGAGCGAGTTTAAAAGAGTTAAGTAGAGAGATGTGTATGTGTATTTCACAACACACACAGAGAAATGATTAGAACTTTATCTTAAATCTATGCCAGATATCAGTCTTTTCAATTCAGAATAGGGTCCCAGGCCCTACTTCTGATTGAGTTAATCTGGTTTCAAATATTTTGAAATACTTTATCTTGTGCTGTTGACTGATACTCTGATGTATTAAAGAATAAATTATTGCTGTAGTGGAAACCTTGTTGATTTTTCTGTAATTGTTGAAAGCAAAATGAAAGCAAAATGTTGTTGGTATTATTCTCCAATTTGTTGGCAGAAGATGTTATGTAAAGGAAATGATATGTGCTTTTGCAAATTTCCTCTTTATAAGTCTAATCTGTTTTTTGTGGCCAACTGCAAAAGTTGGTCCTAAGCAGTGTGGGGGATTCAGGTTTGGACTTTGGTAGTTGTTAGCTTTAGTGCATGTTAAAAAAGTCACAAGCAGGGGTTGATTCCTTGTTTAAAACTAAACAGCAACATCCTGGCATGGGCAAGGTCCAGGGGTGAAAACTTGATGTTGTTTTACGTGTAGGAACCAGGATGTGATGATGCACTTGATTCTTCAGAGGCAGTAGTTGGAATTTTTTTTTATTATTATTATTTGCAACTCAAGATGTGGAGACATACTGATATAGAAAAGAATAAAAAGGATGCCTTTAAGTCATTACTGAATGTGTTGAGAAAAATTGCCATATCTAAACTTCCAATTTATAGTAAGGACTGTTGGAAAACACCCTTGTAATTTATTTTGAGTGGAGCATGACATACCACTCTGTTTGCCTTGGTGGTAGTAAAAGTCATACTGGTAGAGATAATGACCAAGTTTTCAGTAATTATTTCTCTTCCACATTTGTTTTGTAACCACAGACTCTTACTTCTTTCCAGCAGGATAACTGAATGCTCCCCAAGCCTCTAAAGATGCTTGGGCAGTAGAGGTTTTGTTTTAAATTGGTCATTGCACTGTTTTGCTGCTATCTTGTTTGTTAGGTTCTAATCTGGTTTAAATAAGCACACGGAGAAGGCAGAATAATGAATCAGTGTGACAACAGAGTGTGTGTTTATGTTTGCTTAGTAATTAAATAGGCAGTTGATTAATGGGGAATATCATTAATAGCTGCCTGCATGGTTTTATGGAGAACAGATCTTGTGAAGCACTCCTGGCTTCATTCTCTTAATGGTTTGGTTGATAAAGGTACTTCGTGGGATACAGGAGTGCTTACAAAGTAAATCACCTGGCTCAGTAGTACTGTGATTTAATATTTAAATTTTCTTTTTTCAGGAGTTTGAGAGTGGTAGATGGATGAAAGTGAGTCAGGTGGGGAATTGGTCCCTTGCTGGTGGGACTGGGTGGGATCAGAAACCAGCCTCCTCCTGTTCAGCACTTGATTTTGCAGCCTTGAAAGTTGTATGTAAGATAATTAATTTCAAATTTAATGTGGCACAAATACTAGTGGAATAGTAGTTAATGGTGGCAGGACCTTTAGTATGCTCTGCTCTTGATTACGTGGTGAAGTGAAATAACCAAGCGTATTTTAGCACACCCCAAACCTGCCCATTTCACTCTAGTTAATCATCTGCACTGTTAAAGGCTTCTATTTTTGCAGTCTGACCCACTGAACAGAGTAACGAGGACTAATTCTTCATGTATTTGTTGTGCCATCAATTTGGCTGCTCTCAGCCGTCTTCATGTTGCTTAATTCCAAACTTTGGTACTGTAACTTCAGTTCCATCCTCTATTTTGAAGGGCTTACAGGAGTAAGGAAACTTGACTTTGGGGGTGGTTTATTTGTGTAACTTGAGCAGTTATTTATGCCAGAAAAGCTCAGTGCCTCTGGTTTCTTTAGGGCTGCCTGAGGACTGTCTTGATGCTGTATTTCACAAAGCAGTCTCCCCTGGGTTCATTATGTTTGGTAATTGTATTTTTGCTGGTGGTGTTCTCTCTGAGCAAGTTCTGCTGTCTTGTAAGAAATGTCCCCCCAGCTTCAGTTTCATTCCTGTGGCTGTTTGCACTCCAACACCAGATGTCACTGTTGCAGCTTCTCTTTGAGTGTGTACATATATACACACGTGTTTGTGTGAAAAGGCATCCATAAGTTACACTTCTTAAACTGGAAAACAGACAGGTCCCCGGTCGTCCCCTCCCCCCACAATTACCAGCCCTAAACATGAAAATATTCAATAATCTAATAATAAATATCCAGGGCTGCCCTTTTGCCTGGCCTCTTTCAATCGCTTTAAATCATCATTGAGGTGAGCAAGCCCTTACACTGCATAGTTTCTAATAAATTCAGTATAATGGTGTGTGCCTGCTTGAGAAATTAATTTTAACAGCACATGTACATTAATTCCTCGCTCTGAACTTGGATAACATTTACATGTGAAGCAAATGGCACTAGGGAATGATTCTTACTAGAAACAGCTCCTGACACTTTTTTTTTTTTTGCTTCTTTTCCTTCTTTCTTTCTTTTTATTTTTTTTTCCCCTAGGTTCTGAGTTAAGCTCAGAACTTCCAGAAGACAGCTACTCCTCGGGAGGTGAAGCCCTGGATGGTGATGATGAAGATGAAGCAGCAGCCCCTGGCAATGTGGCTGAAGAGGCCACAAGCTCCAAAGATGGCCCAAGTTCCGGGTGGGCAGATGCCATGGCAAAAGTGCTCAACAAAAAGATTCCACAGAATAAGTCCACCATCTTGGCCAAGAATAAAAGCCTGGAGAAGGAGAGAGAGAAAAAAAAACAAGAGAGGCAAGAAAAGAAGATGAGGGTGAGAAAAAGTTGCAGTATTCCATGTGCAGTGACTGTCAGATGGGCTACATCCAAGATAGTCTTAGAGCACTGTCCCAGACCTCTGCTGAGGCTGTGTCAGTTTTGGAGTCTCTCCTTCACAGTGATCTTGAGTGGCTTAAGTTTTTTTTACTTTCCAGTCAAGCTGTGTAAAGTTTTTTCCCTTACCTCTTCTTCTGGGTCATCGGGCAGGCTGAACTTCGGCAGCAGGAGTGTTCCAGTCTGTCAGCTTAAGGTGTTTTCTTTTTTGAGGGGGTGAAAGCAGCTACTTTGAACTTGATTTTCTAATTGGCATTGTTAATTGGGAGTGAAATTCACTTTGTTGGCATTACAAATTGAAATAGTTCTCTACCACAGAAAGTGAGAGGGAGAAGAAGAAGAAAACTTCTTCCATTTAAATTGTGCTGTGACTTCCAAAATCAAGGCCTCTAGGTTGAGATTGCAGTAATCATTGATGTGGTTGTGCATTGTTGTTTTTGCTCCTCTCAATCATTTTCCTGACTGGAGTTTTCTGTTACCATGTCAGTACCCTAAATTGCTTCTGGTTCTGAAACTGGTATGAAGAAAACAAAACTGTATTGCCAAGTAAGTCATTTGTTTGTGCCTTCAGTGGAACTTTTAATTCCAGGCTCTGATTGATTTACCTTCAGGCTAGAAATACATTAATAGTTCTAATGTCTCATCCTACCCGTTCTGTTTCAGTGGGATAACCAGGTTATTCACCTGACAGTTTGGGACATGCTGCAGTTGGGCCATGGCTTGCCTTTTAAACACAGAGAGCTTCAATACAGCATCTGCACAGTCACGGTTGTCCTAAATACCTGTTCTCATCCAGTAAATATGTGAGAATACTGCAAAACAGAGATGGGCCACCGCTCCCCAAAGTGACTTGTTTACTTTAGAAAAACTTGAAAGCAATTTGCCTTTCATTGATTTCTTGCTGATGAAAGGTAGGATAGGGCAGTTCTTTTGATCAAAGGCCAAAACATGGTCATAAACTCAGAAATTCATAGTAGTCTGCCTGGAATTATAAAGATAAGGACTCTGAAATTCCATTACATTCTTCTTGCATAAAACAGATTTAATGGAACATCAGCAGGGATAAAACACTGTTAAATTGTTCAGAGGGGAAGAAAAAATGTCACTACCTTGCTCCCAAGGCAGAGGTCATGAAATACAGTGGTCTCCTATTGCAACAGAAACAAAGCTGGTGGTATTGTGTCTGCTGGTAATGGAAGAGTGGATCAATTTGGTTTTGAAACAGAGAGCCTCCCAAAAAAATAGACAAAAAAAAATATTGTACACATGACTTCTTGTCTGGTGGACACGTGGTGCTCTTCTTGTGTTAGAGCTCTGCCTGTTGCACTCTTTGCTGGGTGTCACTTTGGTCACAAAGTCATACTAGGATCAGTTCTGAGGGGGGAAGTCAGATTCCCAAGGCTCAAAGTGTGACATGCCTGTCTTGATGGACCCAGGATTTTATTATATGTAAAATTTTCTGTGATCAGCTTGTGAAATCTGGGATTTGAAGGCTGCCTTTGAATAATTTCCTTGCTCATGGCAGTCAGTATGAAAGCATCTTTCTCCTGGGCTTTTGTTACTGGAAGGAGATGACTGAGGTTTGAGTGTGGCCCCTGTGGTGTCAGTGCAAGAGACTTGCTCACACCTGTTGTCCAGCCCTATACTGGAGCTCCTTTTACTTTCAACCAAACTGAACTTTGCAGATTCTTTTTTTCCTCCTGCTACATACTCTGTCAGATCATGCTGCATTCTCAAATGTCCATGTTGTTTCACATAACAATATTTATAATGCAGCTCGAAAAAAAGCGGGAATGGGAAATGATGTGCCGAGTGAAGCCAGATGTTGTCAAAGACCGAGAGAAGGAAAGAAATCTTCAGAGAATTGCCACAAGGTAAAAGTTTTTCTGAATGCTTTCCTTAAATATATGTATATCAAAAAGAGGAGGAAAAGGCCTGTGCAGGTAATCTGTTTCCAATCAGATTGAACTCTTAAAAAGTGACTAGCAGGAGCCGAGAGATTTATAGACAGGTCTGCATTGTACAGTACCAAGTTCAACAAAAGATTTCAGAAGCTTTACGAAAGAGTAAAAATCTAGATGGGAATCTAATGTTTACTTAACAGAAGTGCTTTGTTGGATCCCCTCATTTTGTTAATTTAATGCCTTAAAAATGCAGAACAGTTGTTTCTACTGTTCTGGTTTTTTGCTTCTCCGCAGAGGATTCACCAGATCCACGACTGTGAAGTTCAGCTGCCTGTTCACATTGTGGTAGTTTGGTGTCACAGAGCTAGTTGAACGTTTTGATGTGCTGCCTGTATGTGTCTCCTTACTCATTCCTCTGCCTTATCCCCCAGCTTTAGCTGCTATTAAGAAATCTGCCTCAGTAATTTAATAACTGATTTTTGGATAAATAACATGCTCGAGGTTGAAACTGATCTCAGTGCCGTGTTACCAGGCTTACTTCAGAGTCTGAATTGAATAGTTACTTGTACATTTGTTTGTTACTGGATCCTAGCAATAAGTATGAGGGAGGAGTAAAAATTGAAGATCTTTTATGTTGCAGTAAATGTTACTTCTTGACTAAATTGAGGTTCCAGGTAACCATTTCAGGGAGCTGGAAGCCATTCTGCATGTGCACTAATTACCTTTAGTAGGGAGTTCATTTCTGTAAAAGCAACTTGAGTTAAAAGATTTGCTTTGTTGTCTTTTTCCCTGTCCCAGAGGTGTTGTACAATTATTCAACGCTGTCAGGACGCACCAGAAGAAGATGGAAGAGGAGGTGAAGAAAGCCGGGAGCTCTGAGAGGAAGCGCGCAAAACTGATGTCTTCTGTCTCAAAGAGAGATTTCATCGATGTTTTAAGGAACATGGAGGGGGCCAAAGGAGGCAAGAATCCTGCTGGAAAGGCCACAAAAAGTAAACAGGTAAACTTCACCTGTGAGAAAAAAATGCTTACAAGGTACCTTCTCAATCTAATGACTCTGTTAATGTGCCTGCTCTTCATAAACCTGTGACCCAAATGGCTGGGATGTTTTGACACTTCTGGAAGGGAACAAGTAGCTCTTAGCCTGTTTTCCCTGTCTTTCGGCTGTCACAGTACAAAACACTGGAAGGTCTTCTGATAAGACATCAAGCCTTTTATGCAAATAACTTGGTTTAGCTGTGTGTTTAAAAAAAGATGATGAAACACTGGATTTTATCTTGGATTTTGCACTAGGCATGGAACAAACTGCTAGATTATGATGGGTTGTGACATTTGGAATTTAGCTATTAATAGTTAGCTCCTTGAGATTATTGAAGACCTGGAGGCTGTTCATCTTACACAGTGTATTAGACTGCACTTGTGTGTCCCCATGGTTTGGTCATGTCAAACTCGCTTCCTTTGGACAATTATGGTGTCTGAAACTGAAGGATTTGCCATACAAAATGAATAACACAACAGAAAGAAACAGATGCGTATCAAACCTTATATTGCGGCCTTTTCTTTCCCTGATTCTCTGTGTGCATTGAGCTGGTATGGCTTCCTTGCTCTTGTGATGTTTTGGAAAGAAATACATTCCACTTTTTCCAATTGCGTTTGAGGCACAGTGTAATTGGACTCATCCAACTCTTCATCAGTTCTTTCAGCTCACCAAGTAGCTCAGGGTTGAAAACAAGTTGCTCAGACTCACTCTTTCTCGTGTTTCAGAAGCTGCACGTTTTTGAAGCGTATTTGTGTTCAGGTTTGAACTCTGTGCTTGGTGGTGGGTGGAATACTGCAGTTGGCACAGACACACTGCAGTTAACTAAGTTTTTGCTGTGCCAGGAAGAAATACTTTAATCAGTTGGGAGACAACAGTTTGTCATATGTTTTTTGTTTCTGTGCACTTGGGGAACATGCTGAAACATTGCCTGGCATTGAGTGCTCATACAAGTTTCATGCAAGTGCAATATTAAAGTATTTGTTAAATTCTTTGGATAATGAGAACAATTTAGCTTGGTGCTGACACTTTATTTCTCCTTAAATAATTCCAGCTTGCTTGTTTGGGTGGGGGGGGGCATGTGCATGTGTGTGGTTCTCTTTTTTTGGTTTGTTTGTTTTTCCTCCCTTGGAATAGCAGAATATGGGAACAATGGAAGTGCCAACTAATGTTGTAGTCCGCATTGAATCAATAGCTGAGCAAGAACTAGGACCTTTTTTTTGTGACACATTGTAACAGGGCAGTTTTTAAATCACTAGGTCAGAAAACACTGATTGCAAATGTTTCTATACTTAAAAAGAAAGTTTTATTTTGGCAGCGTCAGTAACAGTATGTTTCCATTCGAGACCTCTGGAGATGCTTTAGATGCTGGCTGGTAACTCTTGGGTTTGACTGTTAATGTAGGTGCTGCTTTCACATTGCTTGTGCACAAAAGCTGGGGTGAGGATCAGGGTTTTTGGTTGGGTTTTTTAATTGCATGTCTGCCTAGACAGACCAACCCCCTTTGTCTCTCCCCTGTTGCCTTTGCTTCAGTGACTCTCCATTCAATTTAATACTGAACCAAACTCTTCAATAACTCCTTTTCAAGCTGTTCCTAATCTGCCTTATTTTCTCTTGAGAACATATCTTACTCATTTAGCAAGCTCCTCTCCTGGTAGTTGTTGAGGCTTGAGGTTGAGGCCAAAATCTGCTGTTCATTCTCCTTCTCAGAATTACACAAACATTTAGCCACTGAACAGTTCTGCTGGCCTCCACTGTTGTATCTCTGCTTCTTGGTCTCTGAGGGTGTTTCAGAGGGTAGGAAGCCTGGATGAGGCTTTTTGGTAGTAAATTCCTTGCAGCAGGATTTCAGCAGATTGTTTGTGCCATCTGAAAGCTTTTGTTTGTTTGTTTTGTGGGTTTGTTTTTAGCAGTCAAGAGTATAGAGTATATTCATTTTTACAAAAAGGGGGGGAGATACATTTATTTATCTCAGCAAAAACAATGGAAGAGATGCCAATCCCAAAATCCAGGCACTCTGCCATCAATTAAAAGGCAGTCCAGAACAATAAAAACACTACCCCACCCACATAAAACAAGCAGTCAGCAGGAAAAATAGCAGAAAAAAGTTTTACCAGTGAAAGCAAACCTTTTTTGACTCAAGCCTTGTGCTATGACATGAGACTTAACTGTATTTTGAGACTGGGCAAAAGCATTTTCTTGCTCTGCCGGAGTTTTTGAATGCAAAATTTGCATTGCATTTTTGAAAGTGTGGCAATTTCTTTCAAGTGTCAGGGGTTGTTGAAGAAACCCCTTATAAAGCTCTGTTGATTGACTATTTAGTCAAGTCTATTTATGTGTGAGAAAAAAAAATTAAATGCTCTGTAAAGGCCCATCTGTAGCAGTATGATTTCAAAGTAGCATGACCACTTTTAAATTTTATTCTCTATTTTCAACAGCTTCATGCATTCCTGGGAAGTACAGGTAACCTGTGCCCCACTAGAACATTGTTCATAGTCTTGTTTACTTTTAGCCATTGGCCTAAATGTTACTTGTCATATCCCTACCAACATAACTATGAAAGAAAGACTGTAAGGCTGTATATGTTTTCCTGTGCCCTTTTTGTGAAACTGTAGCCCTTCTTGGAGTTCTGTGTGCCCAGCTGGGAGTAATTACTTTCCTGGGCTGGAGCCAAAAGCTTTGCCTTTCATATCATTTGCTGTTTATCAAGGTATTTCTTAATCCTTGCTGTGCCATCTGACTTGTGTAATATTTTTTCCTGTTTTTTCCCCAAGTTACTGTGCATGATGTTTGCCGCTGGATAAGATCATCTAATTTCTCTCCCCTCACCACCTTGTCTTTGCAATGTGGGAGAAAAATGTAGTGATTAAAAAAAAAATTTAAAATCCCACTCATTTGTGTTTGGATGGGCTTTTTTTTAAGTTTTGTGGTGGGTTTATCTAGGAATCTTTTACTGTTAGATATGAGAACTTTCAGTTTTGTTCAACACAATCCTTACACATCAGCTTTTCATTTCGGGATATGTTAGTCGTATCTTCTTGTAAGACACTATAAGGAACATTATTAAACTATAGGTTCAGAAAGGCTACTTATCAGAAATGCTGTTTTTCCAGGCCTGGAGGCTGAAGTAATTTTTATGTCTATAGAATGAATACAAAAATAGATAGTGGCAGTAAAAGACTCCTTGCAGGAACCTTTTGTTTTCTTTAGGTCCTTAATAAATTTCAGGGTTCTCTTAGGGAGTACCTTTGCTTCCAGGGTTTAGTGAAGTTTCTGTTCTCTTAGAGTTGCACAGATATGTTGGCTAATGGGGTGAACTGCATGAGGTCTTGAAATCTTAATTGTAAGAAAAGAAAGAAATTCAGAGGAAATTCAGAGTTATTCTCCTCGCTTGCTGTGTGTCAGTGACAATTTCGTCTTGACTTTTCTCTTGTCATTTGTACTGCTCCCTGTAAAGCATTTTACTGTGTGGTTAAACATTTTTTAGTGACACATAAACAACTGGCATGAAAGTTACAGATACTCTTTATGACAAGCATAACCTGCACTCATGAACCTTTCATTTTTAGTTAGGACTTTGTAGCACGATTTTGCTTTAACTTGCAAGCTTTCTTACACCAGATCTGTTGCAGAGCATTTCAGTGGTGAAAGTAAGAGCAGGATTTCCTAGTCTACTTCAGCAACCATGACCCAGGTAATGGGTATGCAAAGGTAATCTTTCTGTAAGCTAGGCTCACTACATGACCCAGAGGTACAATTTACTTCCTGTGTTGTGATGGCATCTGGAAAAAATTGGTGTGTTGATCTCAAAATAGTACCTATTCTAAAATAATTTATTGATGGGAAGGAGGATGAGTGGAGAAGAATACAAGTGCTATTTCATAGCAGCTATTGCTCATATGGGACTTAAAGTGCTTTTCCAGAAAAGTTCCTTCTACCTCAAACATATTTTATCAATGCTCCAAGTATCTGGTAAGTAATTTGTAAGGACAGTGATTAGAGTCAGGCTTACTATAGATTTTTCTTCTGTTCATAAGACTTTATTTTAAGCAGTAGCTTGAAGATTGTTCAAGGGCAGGAGGAATACTACGCTTTTGACTTTGACCGCTGTTCTTGCTGAGATACCAGGAGTGGTATGGGGGCTTTCATTTTTTAAGCCAAATGGGGGTATTATTTGTGCTTTCCAGCTTAAAAGTCACATCCGTTTAAAAACTGAGAGTGACTGTCATCTTTTCTTGCAGCTTCTTGAGTACTGGCCATCAGCATGGTCTGTTTCTTTCTGTTGCTTCCAGATTGTAGAAATGAAGAGAGTGAAAAAAATTGTTTTTATTCATATACTTCTTTGGAGTGACAGTAATCTGAACAGTTGCTTCAAAACCTGTGTTAGGAAATTGTTTCTGAAGTGTGGATGGAGGCAGAGATGACTTCTGGAAGTTTGGTAAGGTGTATCAACACCTCTTTTAATCTTATCAGGAAACTTCCTCAGGTGATAATGGCATTGCAGAGTAGCAGAAGTTTATTACTACAGCTGTTGTGCGCTGGTTTTACAGACCTAATTGAAGGAGTAACCAGGCATGCATGTATTCCAGCAGATTTGAGGGGGCAGCCAAGTATTAATTTAGTTCAGCTGTAGCCAGAGTAGATGTATTCTCCCAGTTTTAATAAATGTCTTCCCATCACATGCACAAAAACTTTTCATTTGGATTCCTTTGGATTCTGCATTTGTATCTGTTTTTTCCAACTGTGTGTACATTCTCTTGAACGTCACCTCATATATGTTTGGAGCTGATGCTTTTAATGAAGTTTTTTTGTTTTGTACCAGAAAGTTGCTGACAACTAATTGTAGGCTGTATTCTTAGGAATATCCTTAGGGATAAATGCAGTGCAGCTGCCAACAGTTTGCTATATTCTCTATTCCTTATGTTCTTTAAGGTAAAGGGTCGCTGTGCAGTAATAGAGGTTGTTTGATGGTGACATTTCTTACTTTAAATCTGTTTAGAAGTTGTATTAACCCACAGAGTTTTGGCCATCAACAGGATTGGGCTTTTAAGATGTGCAAGCTCAGTTCCCTGATTGTTGTCATGGCAGGTTATGCACATCTGTGTTAACGTGGGAATGTAGGACTTCGGCAGTATTTAAATGTCAATTTAAATTTGTCAATGTTTCAATATTTAAATTTGATTGATTAGATGTCAAGAACTTAACACTGTAAATTCAACTCCACATAAGACAATTAAGGGTCATGTGGAGGGCAGTATTTTACTAGGTTTACCCTTTTTCCTGTGTTTTTTTACTCAGCTATCCCTTTCTGTCCTTTTTTTCAGATATTTGATCAGAAATCAGGAAGGGAAAAGGCTGTGATTTTGCACTTTGTTCTCATCTACCTCTTTTTCTTTTTTATCCTCTTCCTGTTCTATGTTCCTGACAGGTCCTTTCCCCCTGCACCTGAGGACCAAGCAGGTATCCTGTGTCTAATGCAGGAGCAGCCCTGACAGCTGTTCCCACAGAAAGGCCAGTTCCCTGTGTGTCATCATGAGTCACTCACAGTTCAGCTGGATGCTGCCTGCTAAGATGCAGATAGTGTGTGATCAGTGAGGACAGATAACTTAAGAGAATTTGGATGCTAAATGCCTGTTGCATCTACTGAGGTGATGACCTGAGGTTTGGGGAGGGCGATTTTCCACATGTTTAGAGCTTGTCCAGATCCAGGCAAATGTTCATGGAGATAGCAAAAGATATGTTGCCAGCTCCAAACCACATCCTTAACTGATTTTTAAGTTTAAAAAGAATGAATGATGCAACTAATGGGTTCCTGTAGAAAATGTCTCTTTCTTACTTAGGGCTGAAGACAAAATATTTTAAGTTTGTCTTTCTGTGAAAAGGAGTGATGTGGTTCTATTTGAAACATTGCAAAATCCTTCAGCATGAAATAGTTGAAGTTTGGCAAATTTTTAAGTGAACATAAACAGGGACTTGTGATTGAAATGTCAGGCAATGCTGAGACAGCTCCATCTGTCATGTTTGAAAGTAACTTGCCTTGCTAGTTGTTTATTAGTGCACAGCATACTATGATGGTGTTCTGTTTTCCCAGAAGATGTTGCAAGGCTTTTTTTCAGTAAAACTGTCTAAAACAACCACATTTGAAAAACTTGTGGCATACATCTTCTTTTGATCTTCCTGCGAGTATACAAAGCACAAAGAGTCAAATCCTATTAGACTTTTATCTGGTAAATCAAGTTGGAAGCCTTATAAAAGCAGCTCTCTACTTTTGGCTTTGTTCATAACTCTTATAGGCAGGGCAATGTACTTAGAGAAAAACACATCTAAACATTTCATAAAGTTTTATAGAAAAAATTTCTCTGGAAGTAAGAAGGCTTGGGTGGAGCTTGTCTATCTGAATAAGTTTGTTTCCCCCATCTGAGCAATTGCTATTGGAAATTATCATGAAAAGTAATTAATTTACTTTGAAGTTTTATTAAGGTATAAAATGTTGTGATTTCCAGAGTGTATGTGTTATAAATGACCTTTGTGGGTACCTACTCATCTGTTTATCTTGGTAGACAGACTTCAGGAGTGGTGGGTCAAACTGCTTCCAGCTTGCAATGGTTAGAGGATTGCTGAGTTCAGTAAATTTTTTTTCAGCACTGTGGGAAATCCCAGCCAGTTTTTAGTGAGTGTTTCTGAAATTTACTGAAAGATTAGAAAATGTACTTTTTTATACCTGGTAGTATTACAAATTATACTAAAACTGCATTTTGGATTGGTCTGACCTCTTTCTGGTTTGCTGCAAAACTTTGGACAGTGTACTGCAGGTGGTCTGTGTCATTTCTTCTCCACCTGCCGCTGTTGGGAAAGCCCATACAGAAACACAGAAGGAGATGGAAAGGTCAGAAAAGCAGAGAAAGGGTAGCTACATGTTAAAGATAAGGGATTGGGATCCTGGGCAGTTTACATCTTCCTCCATCAGGTTTAAACTGCTTTTAGAAAGCAGCCTGGGAGTATTGAGTATGGTCCATTCTTTACTGACCTTGCCACTCACACATGGCAGCATGAGGGGAAATTACAGGAACGTAAAATCAGGGAAATGCAGATTTTGACACCTCTAAGATATGTTGCAAAAACCATTTAGGTAAAAGCAAGGGCGATGACTGTAGGGAGGTGAAATTAGACAAGCTGCTTTAGCAGACATGAAAACCTCATTATTTCATATTTAGTAATAAAATTGCACAAAGGTTAGTTCATTGCAGGCTCTGTTTTGGGTTTGTTTTTTTTTCCCTCACCCTTCTACCTCGAAGTTTTTTGGATCCTTATACTTCTTCTGGTCCTCAAAAGTGGAAATCCTGAGTCAGGAAGAGGAGACTTTTTATTTGTCCCACTTCTTTCTCATCAGCTGTTCTCTGAGATGATTTCTTAAGTGCTGGAAGGGATGGGCATGGTCATTAGTGTAGCCTTTATTGTTTGAGACAACCTTTTGGGACTCACTCCATTATGCCTCTTGCTGAATCATAATGAAAAACAGTGGATGATTTTAGCATCATTTTTTGAAAATAATTTGAATGATATTCATATTATTCAAAAATTTGCAAGCTGCTAATTAATTATTAAAAGATATCAGAAATGCTCCATACAGCTGCAGGTCTGCATGTTTCCTTACTGGGCCAGCAGGCAAGCTTTTATAACAACTTGCTGAAAATTTTAGGTACGCAGCTGAGATAGTGCATAAGTGTCTTTCATAAATGGGTGACATCTGAGAAAAATTTGTTGTGACTGGAAAATGTTTGTCTAAAGTAGACTGTTGAAAGGTATGAGGATGTTGCTTCTGAGGGATAGCACAGCAAAGGCCTCAATCTTGACTGCATGCTTTTTTACTAGTCACTCTTTTCTGTATCTGTGTGTTTTCCAGGTACAGCTTGGTGGTTTAGGAACTGTGCAGCTTGTAGCAATCATGTTTTGGATCTGAGGTGATGTTTGGGTTCATCTTTGAATGCTATCATGTCCTCATTACTCTGGGAAATACACATTAGGAAATGAAGGACCAGCTGATGGAGAGTATATTTATTACTTTTGAGAAGTTGTGTGGCATTTACTTCAGGGTTGAATTGTTGCACATCTAGGAAAGTTCTTTATTCCTTCATTTTGAATCCCATCCAAACATAAGAATTCTCAGTTCATTATCATCCTTTTAGTAATAATGATGGAAACGGGTAGGGAATTGTCCATATAAGGTTGTTCTTAGTAATTAACCAGTATAATTTTAAAATAAAATGAACAATATTTTGCCTCAGACCTGAAGCTCACGACTAGCTAGCAAAAGTTGTTTTTTCTCATGGACAAGTTCTCCAAGTCGGAACTACGATTGAACTAGTTTGGTTATCATAACTGGCCATACAGATTCTTGTCTGATAAGCAGTGGAAGTGTAACACATTGCTTTAAGTACAAAGGTCTTGATCATGTGTTTTTTTCAACCACAGTACTCAGGGAGTCTTTACATCGAGTATTAATAGATGCTGATGCTGTGCAGTGCCAAGTACGTGAGGCATGAAAGCTGTGTGGAGATTTACAGGTCAACAAAGGGTAGGAGTAACAGGTGAATACAGGTATAGGAATGGCCAGACTAGGAGGCAGGAATTTCACTGTCAGTAGTATGACTGCTGATAAGCAGGCATTCAGATGAGAAGGTACACATGCATAGGTGAGGATGATGAAGAGTTTTGTTCTTGCAGAAGACAAAATCCAGCAGGACTGAAAATGAGTAGCAATGGCACATAGAGTCTGTAAACTTTCTGCTCTGATGTGTTGCATGACAATCTCATACAAGGAATGTATGAATCTGTTCCTGTCTTTCCAGATACCTTTTCTGTAATAACAATCTACTGTAATTGCAATCTACTCTGAACTAATCTTTACTTGGTACCTACTTAAAAACACTTAATTCGTGCACGTTTTCTTTCTTCTTTATGTTAGTGGAGTGTTTTGGCCTGGCAGTTGGAAAGACAATGTCCTTACTTCATCTTTGCAACATTGTCATTTTGCCTTGTATTTTAAAGAATGTGAGTTGCAAATTACAGAGTGTATTCCACAAGGGGAGCTGCCAGTATGGGTGAAGGTAACAGTTCGTGCCTGTGTTGTAACTTAACTCTAGGATTGTTTCATTGGGTGAGTCTTGTTTTCGGATGAGTTTTTACTGTCTGTGAGCAGCTCCTGGTGTGGCATGCCCATGCTATTCATCATGCTCATTAAAACCTGGGAAGGGAGTCTTGATGCCAGTATGGCCAAACACGTCTTGCAGCAACATGTGGTGGAATTCCTTGTGCAGCACAGAGGTTTCTGAGATGGCTGCTGTCGATGGCCAGAGTACAGCACAGGCTGAGGAGTTCCAGGGCGTCCTGTGTGCAGAAGGGCCCTGTGTTAAGCTTGAATTTTTAAAATATTTTTGTTTTTCCTGACAGAAATAATAATTTATGGGGTTTCTGGTGAACCAAGCCTGAGGAAATCTGTTCTCTCATAAGCTTTTTCTAAGAGTCTTCTTTGCAACTGAGCATTTAATAACGATGCTTATGAATTTTCTTCTTTGCTTAGGCCCAGATTAATGCTTGTTTTTAGAAATTCTGTAATTGAGTTCTGGCCCCTCTAAAGTTGGGCCGTGTTTAAGCCTCTGTGTGCCAACCCAAAGCATTCCTTCTCATTCACACATCCCCAGTTGTAGTCAACCCTAGAGGAGGATGTGAGGATTGGGAGATTCCTCGTGCAGGTCGTTAAGCTCTGGGTGGTCTTCTGGCTGTGCTCAAAAGGAAAATCAACTATTTGTTGTGCTTGTAGTAATAATTTCAGTGTGTTACTTTCAGAGAAGTTTGAGCAGGAACAACAGGTCTCAAAACACACCGTAAAATTTTTTCATTCTTAGATTTATTTACTAGAATTGCCAGAGCAGATTGTGGTGTGTATGAGAGAGTTTGTGATCTGAGTAAATCCCCTGTGCCACTGTTGATACCCGCGGTGTCACTTCAAGTAAACCAGGACAGTTTAGTTCAGCTGCTCTAATTTCTCATTTAGAGAGAGAATGCAAATGGGTATTGAATAACTCTCATCCTAAGGAATAAATGATTGTGCAGAATTATACTGCAGCAGAATAGATTTCTGTTGTGTAGCTCACATGTTCTGCAAGCTTGAAAATGCTTCCCAGAGTGAGTTGCTGTGAGAATTCAGTTCAGAAGTTCAAGCTAATAGTGGTGCAGGTTGTAGTCTCAGTTTGCAGATTTGTGGGGTTTTGGCTGTTTGAGATCAGACTTACATAGGAACCTTTCTTAGAGTCGAGATCTTGCTGCAATTTGAATCAGATAAAGTTGCAGGCAGCACTAATGATCCACCCCAAGTGTCATTTTCTTGTTAAAAATCATTACAGTTTGTTTTCTGCTTATATTTCTACTTTTGGTACTTTGGCTACAGTTTTTTTCATTTCTGCTCAGCCCGAAGGAAATTTATTTTCTTAGCCTGTGAGCTCGCATATTGCTGAAAATGAGCTAAGGAAAAATGATTATGCTGGTGTTCTTTGTTTTTCATTCCTTCCCCCTCTTCTGCCAAGTCGGGGTATTGTTATTACTATTATTATTATTTTAAATTGAGATTTAACACACCTCAGTGTATGCCTGAGCTGTTTATTTGGGGTTTTTTGAGCTCAGTTTACACTGACCTGTTGGGGAATGAGGACCAGAATAGCAGCAGTCATTCAGAGCAAGATGCAGGCTGACAGGGAAGGTAATGGTCAGATGTATGTGGGAATGTGTTCTGGCAGTTACACTTTTTAACTTCTCCCTCATGACAAAAGCTTCTCTCTGTCTCAAGGTCTTAAATGTTCATATTGAGCAAAACAGAGGAACCTGGGGAGGCAGTTCAGATTAATTAGACACGTTAGAATTGTTTCCTCAGTGCTTAAAGTTGTTGCTTGAGAGATATTTATATTAGAAATTCCTTCCCTGACAGGTACAAATAAACATTTATTGTAGGTGATGGTACAGAGAGATGCCCCTGCAAGCTCTGGCATTTCATCTTATACACAGAGCAAAGGCATGGGGGTCCAGTGTGCTGATTGTAATCCCTAGGTCTGAAAAATGTTCCTTTGTTAAAACCCTGGAGTTCCTGTCTTCTGGACACAGCTCTTGGGCAATCTCCACGGTGCTGTAGGTGTGTAGGTGCTTTGCAGATGCAGAAGCTGGGGTGTGCTCAAGTGACACAAGCTGGTGGACAGTGGAGTGAGATGCTGTCTTTTGTCTGATTTCAGGGCGTACCTTTTAATGCCATTACTTACCAATAACCACTACGGACTTGGGTCTGCTTGAGCATAAGGTTCTGAAAAGCTCTGGCAGGTACCCTGCGTCACGAGGGGCAGAGAGGATTGATCCCACACCTCGGTGTCAGGGCTGTCTGCACAGCTCCAGTGTTGAGTTTGGCAGGTCTCAGGTGAAGATACTGTCTTGCCATTTACCAAGAGCAAATTTTGTAGCTCCAGTTTTTTGTGGTGGTAAAGAAATGAACAAAACCTGGGAGATTTCTAACTTGATCATAATAGCTGCTGCTGCTACCATGAGGCTTTCATAGACCAATTTCTTTAAAAGCATCCAGGAGGCAGTTCCAGCCTGGATCCCACAAGGGTCAGCTGCTTGTTCCAAGTGACAGAACTAAGCTTTGTTTGGACCTTTGTTTGGTGGTTTTATTAGGACTTGGCCAAGAATTTCAGTTCATCTTGTCCTGGTGCAGATTTTAGGGTGTGTGTCTTCAAAGCAGAATTACAGGAAGTATGTCCCCACTACAGAGCCCTACTTGTGAGACTTTAGCTAATGCTGTGATAACCTAGCAAGTAGGCAAAGGTTTTTTTGTTTTTGTTTGGGTTTCTTTGTTTTTAATTTATATGAACTCTTTCCAACTGGGCTATGAGTCCATCAGAGCAAGTATCAGCACTAGAGTAACCACAGTGTGTGTGTTTTGGTCTGCCTTATTTCAGCTCATGATAACCAAGTTCATCACCAGCAATTAGTAAAACACTAGTGACTCTTGAGGTATTTTACTAATTGCTGCCTCTCAGACCTTTTGAAATAGGTTGCTACACCCTTCTGGCAAAGAAACCCAATTCCAATGTATAAAAGAGAAGAGAAAAAAAAAGCAACCCGAGAATTTTTCACTCCTTGCCTTACTGAAGGATTCACATTATGTAGCATTACACTCTGTTGTTTATATAACCTGCTTTGTTTTCATTTGGAGATGTTCAAAGGGGACTTCAGTGTTGTAGTGAGATGTGCATGAACAACTGACTGGGAGTTCAAAAGCATTTGTGTAGATTGAAAGCTGGTTTATTTTCCACGTGCCAAGAATCAGTTTTGTTTTATTTAGATGAAACTAGATTATGGCATTGAAAACCCAACGGTATTAACATTCTTACATAGAAAGTTGGGAAGAGATGTTACAGTTCAACTAACTGTTAACTATACAAATACTCTTGCTGCATATTTTCTTAAGACTTTGGGAATGTTTTGTGATGCAGTAGATTTGGAGAGTTTTTATTCTGAGGGGAAAATAGAATAGTAAATGAGTTAGGAATGAAGATACTAAACAAGGCGTTTTCTTCACTTGGAAGCATGCTTAAAATTGATTAAATATTTGCTTTCAAGCATTAAATCTCCATCTTTGAGGCATGAACATGCTACCTCTGTCTTTCTCCTTCGGGCTTGTTGTAGAACTCTATTCAGGCCTTTGTGGTGCCTTTCATAATGGGTAATGCTATGGAGGATCAGCATCCCCCTTTTGTTAAAGTCCCGCTTTTGTCCTGTTGTTCACTTGACATAGCCAGAAAGAAGGGCTAATGGTTGCTGAATAGTAGCTTGTGATGAATTTGAGGATTGAGCTTTTCAGACCCTGAGCCTGCAACTGTCATTGCTGATAATAATGTACTCCTTCTGTGCTGTTTAAAAACCAAAACAAAATGAGAAAAAAAAAATCCCTGTTCTGCACATCTGGGAAAAACTGGAATTCTATTTGGTTTATTATTGAAAACAAAAAATGTAAATTGTTTTGTAAAAAATATAGGATGTTTCCATTTCAGATTCAGCTCGCTTAAATTTCCCCATTCAAATAGTCCTTATCAAAGATCTGGGATTAAAAAAGAAAGAACTTGGTGATTTTTGTGATTTTTTTTAACTATTCTTTACTCTGCAAAGGCAAACATGTACAACTTCAATACAGTTAAAAAGGAGGAAAACAATAGTTACCCTCTGCTTGCATCCCAGCACAGACTAGCCGTGTTTGCACTATCGTAATAATACAGATGATTCCCATGTGAAAATTTCAAGGTCTGCCTAGGGACCTACCTTAGCTGCAGCTCTTTGATTCCAGGTAATCGATTGCCCTTTCTGAGATGATTTTAGGTTTACCGGGTGTAGCACTAGAAGCAAATTGCTGCAAAAGGGGAAAGTGGTTAGGAGGCACTACCCTCAGGAAAAGGGGAATTGTTGGATGGGAGTAGTCATTAATGAGAGCATCTGTGAAGGCACAAAAGCAAACTCTAAATCCAAACCCAGTGCAAACATCTTGAGGAACAGCTGTAGAGGAGTTTTTTTTTTTTTTTTTTTTGAACCAGGCCCTGGGAAATTCCTTTTGGGATGGAAAGTGTTAAGACTTGTTATCCTATTCTTTTGAGGGCAGTGTTTCATAAAGAGCTGCAGAAGTCACATGTACCATTTCTGCTTTGATTACCTATTAAAAACACATACCTTGTTTGGCAGACTTTTTGCACTCAGATAACTTCTGATGGTGTGATAGGATGTGTTTTATTTACAGTAATGGACCCGCATTCTTCATTTCTCTTTTCTCCTGCCATCAAATTCTATATGCTGCTCTATCCCAAAGATTGATTGCCACAGGCTTCAGCCTAAGTGTGCAGTGGTATCACATTGCTGGATGCATGACAGAGAAGAGCCATGGACAGATGTCTACGGTGATCATACATTCACTGCAGGTTTTGCATCCAGTAGGCAAATCTTGTCCGCAGAGGAACCTGAAGTCCCTTTTTTGGAGCAGGGGAGTGGGGAAAGCCTGCCTGGGGTGCCAGTGTGAACTTTATTTTCAAAGACCCTGCCGAACTAAATTAAGTGTTTTCCGTGCCCCCAATTCCACTTCGGTAGGACAAGTTTTTGCTTGCCTGCTGGACCCTGAGCCATGTCGTTCCTCAGAATTGTTTTGCTGCTAAGGCGTACACACTGAAATAAATCCTTCCTCGGTACGTTGAGCAACTTGCAGTGTTTTCCTCCGGTAAGGATGGCAGCACAGCTTCCAGGTGTTGTTGGAAAGCGTTGCCACAGGATGGGGCTGTTGCACTGCCCAAACGTGATCTGTCACCTCCGGGAACTGCGGCCAAGCGCTGTTTTCAGCGCTAACCTGAAACTACACTCCCGGCCCTTTCCTTTATTATTTGCCAGTCCATGTAGTGGGCCTCGAGTTCATCCATTTCCAGGAGTAGGAAATTTGGAGTAAGGTGGTGTTGGCTTGCTAAGAGCAGATCAATTTTGTTTCTTTTAGAGGCAGCTTTGTACCATATGACAGGCCCAGGTAGTGAGGTAATAATTCACATAAAGGGGATTTGGTTCACGTATCACTGGATATGTTAAATATTAAATTTGGGGGGGGTTAAGCCTTTATTAAATCCATATTTGTGTTTTAGAAATGTGCCAAGAAGTGTTCTAATGAAGCAGCATCTGGGGGTTAATAAATGATATCATGAATCCATTCTGATTGCCAAGAAAGATTTTAATAAAGGAAGCCATGCCCAGGGTTGACTGTTTCATCCATGAGGAATAATTGTTTTGTTTCCATATTTCTTTTACTGGTTGGTTAAAACAAGTTTGCATTTTAGCATCAAGTCATTTTTGGTTGTTCTGCACGTTTCTATACCATTTGCACAAAGAGCTGGCCCTTGGTCTGCTGATTGTAGGAGGTGTTATTTTGATTGCATGGAGATCTCTCATCTTTTACTGCCTTTCCCATTTATCTCATGTTCCTCTGTTTTTTCTTCTCTTCCCCTCAAACACGCAGGGTGAAGTGAAGTCTGAAGAGGGGCCAGAATGGAATATACTGCGCGACGACTTCATGATGGGAGCATCTATGAAGGACTGGGACAAGGAAAGCGATGGAGAGGGCAACACTGAAGAAGGAGGTGGTCTGAAACAAGAAGATGACAGTGACTGAATGAAACTGAAAACCATTGAAGATCATGTTTTATCTTCTTAAGTTTGTTTGGATAAAAAGTCAGCATTCTATGAATGTACAACACTTGGAGGATACCTCTTTTAAAAGAAAAGAAAGAAAAGGACTTACACAACCTTGGAGTGTTTTCTCCTCCATGTCAAACTTTTATTTAATATAGCTCCATTTGCTATACTGAAATCCTGAAATATTTTCCAAAACAAGTATAATTTTCAACATATTTCCAAAACATTTTGTACAGTCAAAATAGTGGCACTTGCCCAATGAAAGATGGATTTTGCCAAGGTCATTAAAAGTTTATACATTAGTCATGGCAATTGATGTATTAGTGTGCCTGCATTTCCAAATCACTGCTGCACTTTGAAAAGTTGTTGCAATTTGCAATAGAAATGGCTTACAATAAACACAGAAATGGCATCACCTCGTAAAGTTATCAGACTCCTATAGAGTCTTTACTATTTCGGCCAAAAAAGGTTATGTAGATAATAAAGGAAAGTAACCATTAAGGTGATAGTTCTGGTTTTAGAGCATTAATTTGATTGGAGACAACTCTGGAAACAGAATTGTAAAGGGCGAGACTTGACCCTCCTGATAGGGCTCAGTATTTATATATGTATGTATATATATGGTCTTTCCATTGCGAGTCTGAGATTGTATGAGCTAAGAGTCTGGTAGAAGAGGAAAGGACATCATTGGTTTCACTGGGGAGGGAGAGCTTTCCAAGCAATACCACAGAAAATGGTGTTCCCTGTTGCTTCACTTGCAGTTGTGGTGTTCTGGCCTTTTTCAGTGAGGAGCCAGAGCTCTGAGATTCATCCTGTGGGTTTAGTCAGCTCTAATGCTAAGTCAGATCTAATTCCTCAGGTCTGCAAAGGGTCAAACCAGAGCCCTTCCTCTTAGGTGTGGGCCATAACAGTAACAAATTTGGAAGCCATCTGTCAGGATAACATGATTGCCTTTGTTTAAGCTACAGCAATTTCTCCTTAGTAGTTTTTGGTTGCAGAGGTGCAGAAGCTAACACACGTAATAAGAATATATTTTTTGTAAGCATATGTATACAGAAGGCATTGTGTGGTGGTAAGGGTGTTCTAAATGAGAGGCTAGGGTTGAATTTTGCTGCCTTTGCTGTTCCAGACTGACTGTCTGATGCTGTGTCATTTGTTTAACTTTGCTATCACATTTCCCCATTTGCTATGTGAAGAAAAAGCCTTGGGGCCTATTAATTGATAGTTAAAATATGTGGTACTGTTCTGTCCTTTTCTACAGATGCCTTACAGACAAGCCTTTCTTTGTACCTGCTTATAGGCAAGATATGATTAGGAGCAACTTTGAAATTTTCAGTCTTCAACATTGAAATGTGCAGTAGGATTTAGATTTTCCTAATAAAGGCATTGTTGGAACTTTGTGTGTACTGCAGGATAAAAAACATGGGTACAAAATGGCAGAGGAACCCATCCCAACAACTGGCAGTCATTGTCTTATCCCTAGCCTATTCATCTGGTATATATTGTAGCATAATTCTTCCAGGAGAACTCAAAGCTAACAGGAGAAATGTTTAGATTTTCAAGCTGTTTTGAGTGTTAAACATATTAGAAATCTGAGGAGACATTAGTTTGTGGCCTGATATTTATTATCACAAATGAAAGCATGCACCCAAAATACCAAGTGGCAAAACCACAGAAGTTTGACATATGGTTATCCTGGCTTCTGAAGGCTCAACATCTGTACAGCTGTGCAGTGAGAGTCACCATGTCATTCGTGCAGTGTAAAAATGTGCTCCAATGGGGTTTGAGTCCATGAAGCAGCATAACATTCTAACCTGACACTGCTTTCTCTCTGCAGAGTTCAGCTGCTTTCTGTGGAAAAATTACATCAACACCCTTAAATCTACAGTTGTTCTCTAGTTTCATATCAGCAGTTTCTTTCCATAATCAAACTTCTGGAAAATAATGTAAGTTTTCCTTAGGAACTATGACATCCTGAGGTGATTGTTAAAAATTTCAGAATGCTTTCTAAATCCTTTTGGAATACTTGGGTGTTTGTTTGTGCATTTTTGGAGTAATGTTTTGATTAAAGCACCGAAGTGTCTCTTGTCTGTTCAAGAAACATGTAGAATCTATCAACATTACTAAAGGTATTTTGAGTTTCCATTTAATTTAGAGTGTATAGCCTATACGTGGAGAGCATTTCTTGCCTTTTAAGAAGCATAATACTTACATTTTTATGTATATTGAGTAGTTATTTAAATTTTACACTGTACTTTGTCTTTGCCTTGTCCTTTTTTTGTGCCATATGCTGAGAAGCTCAGAGAATTGCTTAAATTGCTTACTACATATTTTGATTTTAGGCTGCTTTATTTCACAAGCTTTGTTTTAGTTGACTAGCAGTTCAAAAGGTCTTGTTTGGCCCAGGCACCTTCCAGTCTCTTGTCTGGGCTGCCCTACCCCCTTTTTCAGTAATGTTCTTCCTCTTCAGCAGCTACCAAGAACACCCTTCAGCAGCTTTTCCCAGCAGTCAGAGTGCTCGCTCTGTTTTTCCTGCTCCCATGAATATCTCTGCTCAAGCAAAGCTGTGCTGCTGCCCTTCATTCCAGAGAGCATGAATCATCTCAACTTTGTATATTTCTGTACCTATCTATATAAAGCCAATAAGGATGGGGTGGTTCCAGTTTTGTTAGGCCTCAAGCCAATTCCAGAGTATGTAAAGTTTAATATTCTATGGATTGCACGCAAAGCAAGGGTTTTGTTTAATAAGAGAAGGCACAGGGTCAGCTCTTCCCCATGTCTCTTGTCCCCTGGTCTAATTTCTCTTCACATTAATTGTGCTAACTTTTTTTCAGCAAGGAAAGCATGAGTTGGCCTATGGAAAAAAATAACTGTCTTGTCCCTGCTTTTCTTCAGCCTCCTGTTAGGGAAACACTTTGGGAGTGGCGATGGAATATCCTTGTTGTGCCTGATGCCACTGTACCACAGCATCTTCTCTGCTAAGACCTGGAGGGATGAGCTCCCACTTCCGCAGCTGTGAGGCAGTTTCTCCTGGGTTCACAAGATGAGCAGAACAAAAGAGCCGCCAGCTGCTTCTTTATGAAGATAAGGCCTTTTTGTCTGATTTGTTTTAAAGAGAGAAATTGTTTGGAGGCCATAGAAGTTTTTTGCCTGTCTGATGCTTCCAGAAGAAGGTGGTCTGTAGAGCTGCATCTGTTCAGAGCTGGCTCAGTAGCGGTCTCCGGGGAGGAAGGCAGGAGTCATCTGGCACAAAACACTCTGCACAACTGAAAATGACAAACTTCTCATTCTTATGAAATGAGTCCTGGCACAGTTAATATACACACAGAGCAGTCATCAGTGTTGTTCACTTCCAATCCCTGCAAATTGCTCAATGATTTCTTCAAGACTTGCTGAGGTAAGGAGTGAGAGGGCCAGGAGAAGGCTTGAGGTAGTGGAGACTCAGGATCATGTTACACAGATTGGGTCCTTGTACTAAATAAGATGTTAAACTCGGGAGTCTAAGACCTCAGACACTGGAGACTGAACAAGTCCTTGATTAACAGATGGTTGAAGACCGTACATTTCATTTATTGCTGTTCTAAAGCAGTGGCTTCTAACCTCTTGCAGCATGTAAACCTCAAATGTTTCACCTCTGTAAGTGATCTAGCAGATGAGGGCTTTTTCTTTATCATTCTTCAGACTTTTAGCAATGGCTGATTAAGCATTGTTTTCAAATGCATCTTTTCAATTGCTTTCCTGTCTTAAGGGAAATGTTAAAAATGAAACTCCAGTCAAACCGAATACCTTCAACACGAAAGATCCTTTTGTGTAATGCTCCATCCCTTGAAAAGACTTATTTTTGTTTAAATCTGTGTGTTTAACCTGTTGGATACAAAATTGTTAAATGAATTAGGGCACTTTGATCAAGCCTTTGGATGTAAACCCATGAGCACAAGCGGTTTCCAAGAGGCACTTTGGAAGGTTATTTTAGGAATACTCATAAAAAGCATTATTTCTTCACAGTGCTACAGTTGGTTCAATAGCCTATTCTCTCCTACCAGTGCATGAACTTTTTGGAGCATCATTTTACAACATTTTCTTAGTGTTTCTTCACTCTGTTTTCAGTAAATGTGGTGGTGTTAATTGTGAACTGCTAACCAGGATCAGACTTTCATTGAGGTTTTCATACCACTAGGATTTCTTACATAGGATTCTCAGAAGTAGCTGAATAATTAATAGAAAGTGTTCACTTACAAGATAAACTGGTTATACTTCTTATCAGAAACTTCATACTGTAATTAAGAAATGGTTAAATATAAAACCTGATGTTATGTTAATGGTTCTTTAAGTCATATGTTGTAGGCATGTGTGATCATAAGTAGAAGGTAATGGGGTTGTTTGCCACAGTTCTAAAATCTGATGTACTTAATGATTCCACTAGGCATTTATGGGCCCTTTATAAAGTGCATTATGAGTGTAATCGTGGTAACTGAGGACCAGGGCTATTCAGTCACTCTCTTGCTTTGAACTTTGCCTTTCTAACCTGATAAAGGAGGACATTCTCAATTGTTCAGAACAGAAAAGCTTAAAAGTGTTGCTTAATTCAAGCAACAAGATAGTGAAAAGCTTTCCTGATTATGTGGATTTTGCACTGACTTTCATGTTGAGTACAGTTTATCTCAAGAGGATTTTCTTTGGTTTTTAAGTGATCTATAAATTGCAAGTTTTGTGGGCAGTGAAGCAGCCGTTTTCTTAGGGTACCCTATGTCCAGGGAAGAGAACTGGCCTGTGTCCATTTCAGGAAGGGTGCCTGAGGTCAGGCACTGAATGAGAACGGTCACTGGAGAGCTGAGTCCCTGAGCTGTTGGTAATTGAGCCTTTGACATACCTGCCCATAGCACCTTCCCAGTCACTCCTCACAGGGCTGCTTGGAGGAGAAGGGCAATCAAACATATGTTGTCAGTCTTTCCACCACGGGGTACTCTGCACCCTCACCTATAACCCCAAGAAGCTTCAAAAGAGGTTCACATTGCACAGTAGTGCAATATTGCTGCAATAGTGGAGCTTTGTACAAAAAGTAACAACAGTTTGGTTTTGCATATGGTGGTTTTTTTGGAGGAGTGAAGTATTTGACAGTACCTGCTGAAATGTGGTACATCCTTATGAAAGAAATGCTCATTAATTAAGAAAAGACTTCATAAAATTCTGAAGTGTCTCTTCACGATTAACAGAAAAAGACTGAAGATTTTGCAGAACCTTCAGACAAGATCCTCAATCTAAGGATGCATTACTCAGCCAAAACAATGTATTAGACTGAAGTATAAATATACTTCCAGTGTGAACACTGATCAAATTGGGAGGATGATATACTGATATTCTTTCTTGTGGATTGTGTTAGAAAGGGACTGGTCAGGCCTTCCAAGATGCTGGACACCTTTCTGATGTAGCCCTGCCACCAGCAGGTCAGACCAGGATTGCCAGTGCCACTGCTGTACTCTCTATCTGCTATGTTTTGACTTTTTTTTTTTTTTTAAACTTCTGGAGTGTTCTTTTATTTTAAATTTTGATGTCATTGCTTAGAATTAAAGAAGTAGAACACATTTTGTGTGAGAAAGATAGTTCAAGTAAGAAGGGAAATGTTTGTCTTTCTGTGTCAATATTGTACCTCCCAGACACAGACCGTTGTCTTCGATTCTCATTGACTTCGGTTGCTGCTGAAGCACACTGCTGGACTGTCTCATGATGAATTAATTGCTTTTAATTTCATAGGACTGCAGTGATGAGCTCATGGACTCAGGTCCTTTATGTGAGACATTGCTGGGTCTGATGCACATTTGCAGCCAATTTGTAGGCATTTTTACACTCTGATTTAATTGTAGATAAAGGTGGGTGTTCACATGACACTGGAATATGTGAGAGGAGCCATTTCAGCTGTCAGTTTGTATCCATGGTGGGGAAGTTTAGAGAGGGGTCCATAGAGCCCAGCTAAAACCAGGGGAGTAGGTTACTTTAATTGCATCTCATCTAAAAGGTCATTGATTTAGGAGAAGCAAATGTTGAACATCTTTGCCACTCTGCAGAGGTGGCCTGTTCAAGATTCAGCTCTAAAATAATCTGGATATGGATCAAAAATACTAATACCGAAATTGATCTTTCTGTTCTAATTCTAGATGGAGCCACTAAGCTCAAACCATCATCTGTCTAGGAGGAAGTAGTTTTATCAGCCATTCAGGAATTCATTGATTTCAGTGGCCAGGCATAGAAAATGGGTTTAAAAATGTGTAAGGCTGAGAGGCAAAGACCTCTGCATTTACCTGGTGAGTGCAGCAGAAAAGCTTGGTACTGCAGGAGCTCTGGTTTGGTTGTGGGTTTGGGTTTTTTTCATGAGGTAATACGAAACAATGCATTGCGTTCTGTAAGCTTTCTAGGAGGTTCTTGATCACGTCTTGCTTAAAAACCATTAGGAAAAAAACATTTCTGAAGCTGTGTTAGCTTATTAGAGCTTTTCATCTGTGCAGACTGCATAGGCAGCTTGTGAAGAAGTCAGGATGCCAGACTCAGAGTTATTTGTTTTTTTGTAGCTGCAGAATATGATTTAAATATGGCATTACTGGCTGGCCCATTTTTGAAGTTGCTGCCAATTAATCTTGCTAGACACGTAATTTTCTTAAAACTTAACAGCGCAATCTGGGTGCACATTCTGACTTGAGTTACATGGTTTTAATTTGTTGAATAAACTCCAGTGGATGCTCTGTTAGTAATCCAATATTTACAGATATTATTTGTGTGTTACTTAATGAGGTATAACCCAAATCATCACCATGCAGTTCAGAAATAGAAGGCAACAGCTGTAATACTGAGAAGGAGATGCAGGTCACGAGTTCAAACCTTGAGATTAAAGGGATGACTTTTACCCTACTGTCTTTACTTTGTCATGCTTGCTATAAGTAGATGTCAAGGCCCTCTGGTTTATAAACCACTGAGCTTATATTTCTCTTGTCTTATTTTAATTATTTTTATTTTTAGTTACTGAATCTGATCATTTTTCTCTGCTGATATTTAAGTCTTACTGACTTAAGTGGAAACAGTATTTCCTGTGGTGATTAAAACCACAGGTGCTAGGATTAAGGCAGGCCTCTTTTTCAAGTGGCATATAGACTAAAACTGGAATGATACATAGAAGATTAGTGTGGCATCCTCAAGGCTGACAAGCAGATTTGGGAAAGCACATGAGGGGATCAGACTCCAGGGGGTGTAACCATGGGGAAGTTTCTCTGGCATAGTTTATGAAGACTTGAATCTTAACCGATTCAAGGCTGGAAATCAGGTGGTGGAAGCAGAAACCTCTTTGGATGCAGCACTGATGTGTGCAGCTTTTATGGGAAATGTGTATGTTTTTAGGATATGGGGTTTAGGCTATTGATGCTTCCCTAGACCCCTAATGTCTGGCTGTACTCTGTGGAGACAGGGTGCAACTTTACTGGAGAGAAGCTATTTTAGGAGTTGTAAAATCCCAGCCATGTGAAGAATAACATAGAACTGAAATACAGACTAATGGTAATGTTCCTTTCTGTTCCCTTTTTCTTTTTATCCATAAGAATTTTTTTTCCCCTTCAGATTTTAGTCATTCTGGCTTGAAGTGTCCTGTCTTGTTCCAGTGTTGTTGTTTTGGGGTTCTTTTGGTGGTCTTTGGTAACCGATTTTTTGATGTTAATTGCATTCTAGGTGTCTTTCTTTAAGGTGCAGTTTTAAACACAGGCTATACACTGCTGTGTGGACATTACAGCTTTGTGTTCTTACTTGATGGTGGGACATGATGCCATTCCATAAGTTCTCAGAGATGACACCTGAATGGCTTTTTGGATCAGATCCTGTTGACTACTCTTGTGACTGTTTCCACTGAAATGATTAAATCTATTTGTAGGAACAAGAACTTTTTTATGTATATAGGTATGTATGTATGTATGTATGAATACCTGTATTTATAAATACACAAAAATGTGTGTCTATAAATATATATAAAAATAAAAGTTCTCATTCCTGTTATATATTTTATATTTGTTCTATATATATTTAAAAGAAGTTCTGGTTCACACAAATAAATTATCTCTTTGTATATATATATATATTGGAAACATACCTTTGATTTGCAAGTTGACAAGTAGTTACATATGTATATATGGGTAGCAGTCTTGCGTGTCAAACAGCATGTTCTATAAAATAGCCTTTATCTGCTGGAACATGAGTGCTGCAGGAATGGGCTGTGGTTGTGTGAAATGCAATCCTGGGGCAATGGGCCTGCTTGTGTTAGTAAGGTCAGCAGGGTTTGCTCTCAAATTCATCCAGGCGTTACAGCGCACACTAATGAAATGTGCAGCACAGAGGTATGGACTTCTACTTCACTAAGGATAATAAACAGTAAAATCTAAGGTTTTATTATAGTATATATTACAATTTTCCATTATTTGTCATCTCCTCTTTGCCTCACCTTTATTAGGTGCCACCTTGGCTCTCGGAGTTGAACCTATATACATGTATTTTTATAAAAAGGAGAATTCAAAAGTTTTTTTTCCCTAGCACCCTGCATCAGAATGACTGAGATTCTACACGACCACAGTTACGGCTGCAGATTTCTGTGCATGCCACAAAGAATTAATTGTGCAATCATCCTACGCTCGTCATCAGTGTGAGAATTTACAAAAGTCACCTCTTAACTTTTAAAAGTTATTCCTCTTCCAACAATGTTCTTTAGTTTATGAAATGTGACCAGCCACCTTACTTAATGACCTGGTCGTCAGCAGTTTTAGAAAGATTATTGCCTTTGTATTTTGCACAGTGCATTTGCGTATAACCAAAACAATCTAAAAAGAAACCACAAATTGTAAAATCCTGACCACGTAATTTTTAACTTAATAGGAAACATGAAACCTTTACATTTAGTGAAGTAACTTTCCAGGTGTCTCTGTTTTTCTAATAAACAGTTAGTGTTTATTAAAAAAAAATTAATATGTAAAAAAGACAGTATTGTATTGAATTGAAAGTGCCAAAACAGATAAGTTCTGTTCTTTCCCCATATGCATGCCAAGGGCCCATTCCCACTTTTTGACTTACAAAGCTGCTACTGACAGCAGCCCCACAGGACAAACAAGGCCATTTCACAGAGGCACAAGGAGGAGATAAATGTGAGTTAACCTTCAGTGCCTGATAATCCCAGCAGCTTTTGAAACTAACAGGTAGTCATCATAAAAGCTATTGTGGAATGAATAAAAACTAAAAAGATTTTCAAGATAAAATACAAAACCGTAATTGGGATAATAGTAATGAAAATTAACAGTAGAATGTAGAAGCAGAATTACCTGTGTAAAACGTCATCTTATAGTTGAATTCTGTGATATAAAACTTTTATCTAGCTTTGTTGAGTGCCTGCAGTTTGGTTCTGCCATTTCTGACAATTTTTGATTGCTTCTTCTGTGCGTTCGTCACTTTAGCAAGGTAAAAATGACACCTGTTTGAGTCTAGTTTGCAGGACTTTGGTGGCAAAAAAAGCCTCCTTAAATGTGCAAGGGGGAGATTTTAGAACTAAGACCAGATCTATCATGATGTATGTGTTCCATTTAGATTACATAATGGAAAGTCAATGTTTATGAATGTGGATGTGTATTTGAATGATTTGGCTAGCAGGTAGATGATGTCCCTTCCTGGAGCAAACTGGAGCAGCTCAGGCATGTGTGGTGGGCTTCTGCAGCTGCTGGGGATTTAGCCCAAGTGGCCAGGGCTTTTGAAGTGGAGTGTGCATGCCCAGGAAGTTCTGCAAGGCCGAAACATCACCATGGTGACATCGGGAAGTTTTAGGGAATCCAGCTTTGTTGCAGTCATAAGGCAAAATGGAGACATGCACCTGGATAAGCCTGACAACACCCTATGTCACACTAAAACGGTCAGAAGAGAAGTGAATGGTTTTTCTCAGACAAGAACAAACCCAAGATTTATCTTATTTTTTTTTCTCCTAAATGGTCTAAAAGGCACTGAGGAATCATTGCCAAATCAGAAGGAATCTCAGCAACTTTCAAAATCTAGTCGGACTGGTTTGCTGTCAGCCTGGCTGAATCTCTGGCAGCTTACACAGAGGGCTTCTCTGGAGCTTGGACCTCCTGCAGCTCCGTGGGCAGGGTGGCCAGCTGGGCACTGAACATGTGGGGGTTGATGGCCTCCAACGGGGCAAACCTAAGGCTTCAGGGTTTGTGAAAGACACTGCAAAGTTTGGGTTGGCTGGGTTTTTGGTTTTTCCCCCACCAATAATAAACTTTCAAGGATCAAAACGCTTTGTAATCTGGCAGTTTGTGTCTGCAGAGGGATCCTGAGAGATGGGGATAAGTTCCCTGCCTGAGGAGGGTGTCCAGCGCTGTCCCAATCACTGCTCTGAAGTCCTCGAGGTGAGTGGCACACAGAACCAAGTGTTACAGGGCCGTGGCTGCTGTATAAGGAATTCCTTCATGGTTTCAGCTGTAGCTTTTGGAGGAAATAATTTAATAACCCTTTTCTTTAGAAGCATTTGCGGTCGAGGTACCTCGTGTAACAGAGCTGATTCCTCAGCTGGCTAGCAGTGGAGCTGTGAGATGTAACAGCTCAAGGAACTGTCCCCTTGGTTTTGTACAGGTGTGCTGCAGAAGTGAAACCAGCTGAGTCTACATGTTGAGCTTGCTTGTTTATTTGAGTAGTTTGGAAACGTTGCCATTCCTGACACTGCAGCTGTGTTTTTGAGGTCAGTAGGAGCAGGACATTGACATATACAGCAGTAAAAGAGTGATGTTGTGGCAGAGAGGTTTAATCTGGCCTTGCAGGAGAATTCATGGATTTAAGTGGATTTAATCTTGCATCATGAGGATGCAATCATGGTTGCGTGTAAGGCTGTACATACCCACATGCTGGTAAAGAATGAAGTTTACTTTTAGAGTCTGTGTGTACACATACCTGTCAAAAATACATTTTCATAGCTCCTCCATCTCTTGGAGAACGTCATCGTTGCTGGTACCCACAGGAGTCCGAGGTTTGCTAGTCGTGTTGGCACAAGATTCCCCTGCAACAGAGCCCTGCCAAGGCAAACAGCGTGTGGCAGCTCCGTGCTGCTGGGTGCCTCCAGCACCCCAGCACACAGCCACAGCTGCTCAGAGGAAGCACTTTTCCTCGCTGCGAAGGGAAAACTCCTGTTTAATTTGGGGACTGGCATTCTCCAGCTTTGGAAAACATTCGAAAATTTTGCAGAAAGAAGATGGTTCCTGAGGTGTGGTCAGCTGCAGGAAGCCTTCAGTGGTGGTTGGCTGGTGTGTGTCTTACATGATTCTCAGTGTGCTTCCAGGTCCCAGTCATGCTACCTCCTTTCTCTTGTGTGTGTTTACCCCTAATACCACTGGCAATGGCTGAGCTGTTCTTGGGAACACCTATGGCCTTTTGAGTACCTCTTCTACATCTTTCTTCATCTCTGAAAATAGAGGCTTTTCCAAAACAGCCTTGCCCCACTTAGGATGATGTTATTGGAAAGTTCTGGCAAGTAAAACCTGTGATAACTTAATTCAGAAGGGAATGTGGAGCTAAAATGGGCGAGAGTAAAGAAAAAGGCTACTTGATCACTTTTTAAAGTTAATGTACAGTGGTGATAAATGAACTGTAAAGGAAAAGCTTTATGGCTTTAAGTTGAGGGATGCCTAGTAGACTGTGGAGTGATTTCCCTGGGGCAGATTGGGTATGGATGGAGCTTGTGATGTTTGTTGTGGCCAAAAGAGGCAGCGGAAAAATTGAATTACAGGCATAGCCAAAGCATTTGGGGCTTGAGAGTTTCTGTCAAGTGCAGATGAGGATGTATTTGCACGCTTCTGACAGGAGAGGAGACCTCGGCGAAGGAGCAAATCCTCCTCATTTGTTGTCTCTCCCTCCTCGGCCGGTAGTACCGATTACCAAGGTATCCGCGGAACATCGAGAATTGCCCAAAACACACTTGGAAGTGAAACTGAGGGCCAGTGCCGAGGAGCGTTCTGTGACAGAGCAGCGGGCAGAGCTGCCCCGCAACCTTGAATAGGAACGCGTCTGAGCGGTGTCCAAGAGGCGTGTTATTCTTCCTCTAACGCCGGAGTGCTATTTGGCCCAATTACTTTAATAATAGGTGCGAGAAGCACTAAAGCCTTTATTTAAAAAAGAAGTAAAATAAAAGCCCGGCAGGACTTGCTTTTTCTTCTCGGCTCCGGGCTGCCTCCCCTCTCCTTGCCCCGGGGCGAGGCACCTCGGCAGCGGCCGGGCTGCGGCGAGTCCCTCGCCGGTGGCGCGGAGGGGAATAAATAGCCGGGCGGCGGCGCGGAGCCCTCCGCTCCCGCAGCCCCTCCACGTCACTTCGCAGCGAGCCGAGCACGTGGGGCGGGGAGATCGTATAAATCTCCCTCTCCCTGCGCGGCCGTGATGTTATCTGCTGGCACCCGTCCCCTCCGCGCAGGGAGAGCCGAGGGGCCGGGGGCGGCAGGCGGGGGGCGCCGGGCGGAGCGCTAGAGCCGCCGGGGACGGGGCCAGCCCCAGCCCCGCGGCGGAGGCCGGCGGGGGGGGGAGAGCGGCGCTGCGGCTAGCCCCGGGCGGCCGGCTCCGCGCCTGCGACCCGCGGGAGGCTGCCGGGGCGCGGCGGCGCTGCCTCGCTGACTGCGGCGCGGGGTTGGCGTTTCGGAAGGAGGAGGAAGAGGAGGGAGCTGGGAAGAGCTGTGCGGCGCGCAGCGGCCCGGGCGGGGGTGGGTCGGTGCATGCGGCGCGGGGCGCACGCAGCAGCCTGCGGGACGCGGCCGGACGCGGGATCGCCGCTCGCCGCGGGCGCCGGGCGCCGCCGCGGGGCCGGGGCCGCCGCCTGCCGCTGCGCTGCGCCCGGGCCGGGCGCGGGGGCCGGGGCTCGGCGCCGCCGGGCGCACACGTGCGCGGCTCTCGGTGCCCGCGCCGCCGCCGCGGGGGCTGAGCGCCGCCGGGCGCGGGGCGGTGCCGCTGCCCGCCGGGAGCCGTCGGGCGCCGCGGGCGCACGGCCGGGCTCAGCGCCGCGCCGGCACCCTCTCTCTACCGGCTGCGGCGGCGCCCTGTGATACCCATCACTGCGCCTTCTCGCCTTTTTTTTTTNCTCACCTTTATTTGCACAGATCCCCTTTTTATTTTTTGAAATTTTTTTTTCTTCTTGTCGTTCGTTGCTAAAGTCACTTTTTTTTTTTTTTTTGGTGGGGGGGGGCGCTGTATTTAAACACTTAAAATGCACTGCTATCTCCTGAGCGTGCTCCTCACCGTGGATCTGGCCACCGTGGCTCTCAGCCTGTCTACCTGCAGCACTCTCGACATGGATCAGTTCATGCGCAAGAGGATCGAGGCAATCCGGGGGCAGATCTTGAGCAAACTGAAGCTCACCAGCCCCCCGGACGAGTATCCCGAGCCCGAGGAGGTGCCCCCGGAGGTCATCTCCATCTACAACAGCACCAGGGACCTGCTGCAGGAAAAAGCCAACCACAGAGCCGCCACTTGCGAGAGGGAGAGGAGCGATGAGGAGTATTACGCCAAAGAAGTTTACAAAATAGACATGCAGCCTTTTTACCCCGAAAGTAAGTCCTCTGTGTTTGTGCATGTGTGCGTGATTTCGCCCCCGAGGCTTAGCGGTGCTCAGCACCTTTAAACAGCACCCCCAAGCATCGTAATCTGCCGCCTTTGCTCGGCTCGCTTGTCATCCTCAGCATCGCTTAGGTGGAGGCTTCTAGGGTTTAATTTAGGTGTCGGGGCATACGTATGACTGGGTGGGTGTTTTTTTGTGGGGGGGTTCACCTGTTGCTCCAGGCTCGCGAGGTGTCGAGACCTCTTTAAAGTCACCCTGGAATGCCTCAGGGTGCCTCTGCTGCCACCACCGCGTACCTGAGCAGAGCTCCCCCCTCCCGGGATCCCGCTCCCTCCCCAGCGCCGGGCTTAGCTCTCCGGCAGCCCCGTGAACAGCCTTCGGGAAGAGCCAATATCTTTCCACTGCTCTTGTTTCCCTTGGAGTGTCTGGAACGGGCAGGTTTCCATCTCTCCATAACTGAAAAGAAAAGGAGGTCTTTAAAAGACAAAAAAAAAAAAAAAAGTCGCCAGCTCGTCTTGTCTGTGTCCCTCTAGAACGTTGTCCCGCAGACTGCTGTTCACATTGGTGTTCAGAGAGGACAGAGACGTCCTCCCTCCTCTTCCCACTTTAACTAGCCTCCCCTTTCGGTTCGTGGGCACTTCTCATTGCAGGTACAGAAAAACTTTTCCCTTCTGGGTAGCCTCGGTTCTTGGAACCTGTCTCAGCCCGTCTGCATTTTGCTGTTTTTAACGACCTTCTGGTGATCCATGCCACGTTTTGCACAAANAAAAAAAGGAAAAAAAGAAAAAAAACAAAATAAGAAAAAGAGAGGGTATAAATGCTCTGTGCTGACCAAATCCACTTAGAGTGATTAATAATCATAACGACGTGCCTTTTTGTTTTGGTAGTGAGGCTTAAGTGCATAGAAAAAAAAAAAAGAAAAAGCGCCGCACTGCCTTAAAAGAATTTAGATCATCATCGTACTGAGGAAAGTGAAATACCAGAAGCAGAAAATAACTTCACCGTTCACATAACCAAACCCTAGTCCCTAGTCATTTCATTTAGCTCGCTTCCCTCCCCCACCACTTGATGCCCTATATACTTACTGTCTGTTTCTCAAAAGCACATAGCTCTTGCTTAAATAGATAATTCAGCCATCTTGGTAACTTTATCCTAGAGTTTCTAATTGCATTTTCCTCTTATTTATTTTTAGTTTAGCAAGTTGTGGCTTTAGGGCTTGCTCCGTCTTGCATGGGATAGTCCTAGGATGCCAGCCAAGGTATCTGAACCCCACGCTCCGTGCAGCTGCCTCCCTTTCTTCCTTTAGTCTTAAATGACAACATCAGGTACAGGACATCCTGGCAGTCAGAGCCATTTTATTATTGTAATTATGGCACCATCCTTAATAGCCATGATAAATACACTCCACCCTTATTACCCTTGGGGAAGAAATACTTTCTTTTTTTAAAAAAACCCCTGCATATTTGGAGCCAAGTGGGTATGAGCAGAATGGTTCAGTGTAATTCATAGCCGTAGCAAGAACACAGAAGTCGTGCTTGTTTTCTACGTTGATGTACTGTATTATTTTGCTGGTGGTTTTGATAGAAGTCAGCACTTCCTTTTAAGACACATTAGATGACACCCAGGGCAGAGGAGCACCTATGGGCAGAGGTTGGGAAGACCTGTAGCAGTGCCTTGGCTTGGGGAGTTGACCCTGTAGCAGAGAGTCTCTGAGAATTGCAAAGTGCATCTGTCCTGAGCACATCCGCCCTCTCTCCTTGCTTCAGCAAGCTACAAAGAACCAATAGTCCAAAATGCAGCTGCATACTTCCCCAGAAAATTAAAATATCTGTGGTGTGTGACTTGGATGGTATTGACAAAAGAGGATCTATTTTTAAAACGCTGTCACGGGCCAGATTCTGTCTGAAGTATCGATAGAGGCTTTGGAGGAGCAGAGGAGATTGCAGGTATCTACCAACAGAGTGCATCAGACGTTTGGGATCCGAGGGCCAGCTAGCAGCACATCCAGCACTACTGTGCAAGGGCTGTCCTAACATCAGAGTAAGTAGGTTAACTGTTTTTCCACTGCTCTCTAGTTATGCTGGATGGAGCGAACCTTTCCAAAAAAGACAGTAAGGAAGAAATCACCATATTTTAAAGGAAGAAATTGAAAGCGCAGCTCTGGCGGCCACAGGCACTTTCTCCTAGGCATTTCAGAGTGGATTTTTTTAACTCTACAGTGTCTGCTGTGTTGGAGAGAGGCAGGAGGGAGAAGGGGATCAGTGTGAATGCACTGGAGGTCAAAAGCTGCTGGAAGGCAGGCATGGGAAAGATCAGTGGTTCAGTTTTTACCACAAGTTGTTAGCGTTCAGTAACTGACTACAACCCAAGTATTACAAATATGCTCTAATTATACTCATAGTCAGCAATATATCACTACAGATCGCTGATAGGTCTTGGTGGGGCATTTTGTAAAGTTCAGACTAAATATTTTTAGCAATGAGGAGATTTAAAAGGAAAACTATAAGAGATATTGTATATACCCTAAGGCATATTTTGTCTTAAATATTATCCTTGGCCAACTGTACTGTATAAATACAGTAAATATGAATAGAACTGGCAAGATGCCAATCTCCTGGGATGAATTTTAGTCAAGAAGGTATTTGTGGGATATAAATAATACTGTGTCAACATTTAAAGAAGGGATCTGATTAGTTTTGAAATTATTCATATTAATCTTTTCACATGCTGTTAATTTAAGGCTCAAACTAAAGTTGTGCTAAGGTTTACTGATAGTTTGCACTGAGGAAGCAAGGAGGCATCTGGCTTGAGGGTCCATTTGAGGTTAAGGACACATTAGGATAAAGGTGGAAACTCAGCGTGTCAGGGACTGCGCGACCCAAAAGCAACAGATGAGAAAGAAGTGTCAGAAAAAAATACTACAAAGATGTTTTGGAAAAAACAGAAAGCTTTTGTCTGTCAAGCATGCCTTGTGCTCAGGACAGTATGCATCTGTATGGGTCTGAATCTCTCCTAAGTCCAGACAGCAGTCAGAATTTGAGGTTTTTCAGAGCGGCTTAAAGAGGAAGGTTGGATGTGGTGTTCTCTGAGCGCAGCGTCAGAGAGTTCTTGGGAATTTTGTGCCTAGACAAGGTTACCTGAGTAAATGCTTAAAACTGGTTACTGTGAATGCTGGAACACATTAGAAGCTTATTACTTACCCCTTCTTCATTGAGTATCTTGGGCCTGATAATTGGGCTATGTGATGATTGCCATTGCACTGAGAGTAAACAGAAATTTAATGCCAACACAATTAAGGATTGTGAATCATAATGCTAATGAATAACAGGCATACTTGAGAAAAACGGGCAACATGTGTATCTGGAGGCAAAGGCCTGTTCTGTCATCTTCATTCAAAGCAATTTCTACCACAGCCAGTGAACTGGTTTGTAGTGATAGCTTAAGGCCAGTGCAGGTAAATATTTAAGTTTTCTGCATTCTTGAAGATAGGTTTATAAGTACTCAGTAGCCAAAGAAAGCGCAGTTCTTCTTGATTTGGGCCTGAGTGGGAAGGAGCCTCCATGGGTTCCATTCTACATTGGTGGCTAGGATTAGTCTTCTCAGGAGCTCTGTCCCATGAATATTGCTTTACACAGACTATCGTTCGGCTGAATATTTGCCCCATGAAAGACAACATTATAAGCTGGCAGGGCACAATGACATGGTTCTACTTTATCAACAAGGACTCAATTTACCAGCAATTACACATACGTGCATTCCTTGTCTTCAGGGTGCCGGAGCTGCTCCTGCAGACAGCTCCCAGCGCTGGCTGCATCTTTACCACAATGTTAACAGCTCACCTGTGTGTGCATTTAGCCCAACACAGAGTCTAATCCGTCGGGTTTTCTCATGTTTTTAATGATATGGAAACAGACTCAGGAGGAAAAACTTATCTTAAAACTTTCTAGCTATGCTGGACCTATGGTTGTGCTCTGGAGCACCTCTTGTAGGAGGTGTTTGCCAGGCATACTCTCTGCATTACAGAGGGCGCCTGAGGCAATGTGAAGGCTTTCCCAAGGAGAGTCATGGGGTGGACGGTTCCTTATTCCATAAGAAATGACACTTAATGCAGTCTTCATAGGTGGAAAACCCCAGGAAATTGCAAATGGCTTTAGAAAGGCACAGGGTGATTTTCTAGGCAGTAGTCCTCCACATACTGAGAGGGATAATAAAATAACATGCTCTGGTGCACTAATGAAGGGCAGCACCACATGTGCTTCCTGCCTGGCTTCTGAATCACCAGCCACTTTTACTGTAAGCAGGGTGCCAAGCTGGGAAGCAGCAGGGAAGGTCCAAGAGCCCGTCCGGAATGACACATGGTCCTTGAGTTTCTTCCAGAGGATGAAGCCTACAGAGAAGCTGAATACCCCCCTCTTTAACACTGCGTGGTCAGATGAGCTACAAGACAGGGCTATATTCTCAAGTCGTTTCCATAGCCCTCCTGGAATTTCTCTCTTGTGTCTATTTTAAAGAGGTACTTTTCACTGTAGTTTAGTGGGTGAGAAGGTTTGGCAGAAGCATGGAATCATTTAGGTTGGAAAAGGCTTTTAACAACATCTGAGTACAACTGTTAACCTATCCCTGTGAAGTTCACCACTAAGCCTTGTCCCTAATGTGCCACATCTATACTTTTAAATACCTCCAGGGATGGTAACTCAACCACTTCCCTGGGCAGCCTGTTACCATGCTTAAAAGCTCTTTTGGTGAATATGCAGCAGTGCCCCTGCTGCTCCCAGCCCTCCAGCCATTGACAGTGTGAATGTTCTATAGTCCCAGAGACCTTTCTGGAAATGTGCCCTTGTCTTCTGCTCCTGGCTGGAGATGTGCAGGGAGTGCCCAGAGCTTGTGCTGCTCTTCTGGCTCTACTTGCAGGACTAGTGTGGGTAAGTGATTGAGTGAGGAAAGCAGAGCACCATCTTCATTAGGTGCTGGTTTCAGCCCTGCTCCTCTTTGGTACTCGGCATGAGAACTGTAGTGGCCGTTGGGGTGGCTGCGTTATTTCGAAGTTACTGCTTCCAGCATTTTGCTGTCAGCTTGAGATTCCTGTCTGCCCCAGAGCTGAGCAAAAGGATGAATGAGAGAACTGGCTGTCATTCTCAGCGAGCTTCTTAAGCACAGCCCTGAAACATGCACGGAGCTTCACATACATGAGCAGACTCATTAGCATTAAGGCTCTGTGTGTGCCTAATTAGCTTCCTGAGTTGGGCCCCAGTTTATGGTGCATTTGCAGGGATGAACAAAGACAGACAGTTCAAATCCCCTCTCACTCTGTTGAAATCTGTCATTTGGGCATGGGAGCCCAGTGAGAAGGAAATGCTTTACAGCATGTTTTAGAGAGGAAAGAAGAAACTCATCAGTGATCCTGAAGAAGGCTGACCCTGTTGGGCAGCTGGCTTCCTTTGCCTTTGCACTGATGTGCTAGACTGCTCCTGTATTACAGATGAAGAGAGGAACCCCAGGGTATGGTGACAAAACGAGTCATGAGTGAAGACACACGAATGTTTTCGTTCCTGTTGTGAAACCACATGCAGCACGTTTTCAAGCAGGCAGTTTTTAGCTTGGGGATGATACACTCTCCAGGTATTGTTTAATGTAATAATGTGTTACGGATGTTTCTGCTGGTTTGTTTAGATTAAAAGGATTGGTTTGGATTGTTTAGGGAAAGCTTGCACCCTGCCTTCCACCACACGCTGTTGCTTGCTTCCCCTTCAGTCCGTGCTGTGGCTAGTCAGTGCCTAGCTCCAGCATCACTGTCAGTTGGCTTCCTGTAGTAGTCAGTCTGAAGCAGCAATGTTTCTTCTTAAAACATCTCCCCCATGCTTGTCCTTGCTGTCTGTGCTGTGCTAAGTGATTGCAGCTGGGCACCCGACTGTACAAGACATACAGCTGCAAGGTATAGAGGAGAAACTCAAAGATTTGTCTATAGCAAGACAATAAAACCTTGGGGAAAAAAACCCTAGCATCAGGTGTTGTGTTTTATCTCCTTCCAGTGTGACCAGTTGTGTTTGGATTTATGAATTACTCATGAGGCTGTTCACTGCTGTGGTTCTCTTAGCTTGAATGGCACAGGACTGGCTTTGCAGGAATGAAGTGCTAGACCTGGCTTTGTTAGACCTGTCGGGTCTTTATAGTTTTTTACATGTTTGTGGTACTCTGCAGGTTGGTCCACAGGAGAAAAGTTGCTTCTTTGGGTAAAATAGCATTCTTTAAAACAACCAGGTTTTCCAAAGAGAGCATGACAGTTCAGGCCACTGGGAAAGCTTCTGGCTCCTTGTGTTGGAGGTTTCATTGGATGAGTTAAGGCAGCTGTGCAGAGAGACTTCTTGCTCACTGTGAAGAGACAGGCTCTGCTGAAATACATCTTGTGTTGTTGTTTGGGCTCTCCGGCATACATGTTTGGTTTCCAGGAGATGCTGGACCTCACAGGCATCCCTGCAGCAGATTTGTGGCAGAGAGTGTGGAGAGGATCTTCAGAGCATTTCTCCCTTGTTCCGGCTTTAATTTGGACAGTGAGTGAGGAATGCTTCTCCTTTCAGGTGTGATGCTCACTGACAAATTCAGGCACTTGGTTGTAGAGCTGAGCTTTTCCCCTCTGAATTCCCCTTAGGGAGGGAGCCTCTTTTTGTTGTTATATAATACTTAGTACAGTGCTGATTTCAGGTCATTAAAAACAACTGTATAAATTTTAAAACATACAGCTCATAGCTGACCCTGCTTTGAGCTGGAGGTTGGACTTCCAACAGGAATTAACCTGTAATCCTTGTAATACTACATTTTAATACAAGGAAAACAATGCATTGTATTTCAGCTTCCACAGGGTGGTCTTGATTCGAGTATCACCATGTTTCTAAAGATGCGCTGTTTTCTGCCAGTCTTGGATTTGTCCCTCTGCTGTAGCTTTCTTGCACCAAAATATTCCTGTTCTCTCCCTCTGCACACGGTTTTATTTTGCTTTTCTTGGTCGAATGTTGCTTTTCAAATAAGCATGAAAATAGACTACTGTATTGGACTTCAGCAAAAGCTGTGGCATAGTTATAGGGAAACTGAGGAGGGGCGGGGAAGGAAAATGTTGTGATACTGACCTTTCACTTTGCTTGTTTGGCTCCTTCCCATCGTATCTAACCCACACTGCGCTGACAAATACCGCATCTGTCTTGACAGGCAAGTTCACAAATAACCATTCATTCATAACTTGGAGCTGCTGTAAGACTCCTTATGGATTGCTTAATCTGACAGTTGTGCATTTGAGCAGAGACTTTGAAGCAGAGGCTTTGTAGAATGACCGTGGGTTCAGTGTGACTTTGTGAAAGCTAAGAGGGAGGTCTTGCGTGAAAGGGGATACTGTACTGGAGGGTGTGCTGCGTGTGTGCATGCGTGCGCACACGCGCGTGCATACATTTCTGAGTTCTAAAACATCTGTTGTTGCCAAAGCCCAAATTGGAATGTTCTGGGAAAGATAATTTAATTTTTAGCTTCTGGATTCATTTCAGTGATGGTAATTTCGACACTTCCTGGGGAGAGTCTATCGGTGGTTATGTGCATCAAATGCAGCAGTAAATCTGTCATTCTTTCCATTTCAGTTTTTCAGGCTTACAACTTCGTTATTTTTCCCTGTTTGGCTAGTGTTAGTATCCAATGTTTTCCCTGGCTTCATCTCTTTTAAACCCCTGCTTTGAATTTTAAAAGGCAAGCTAAGCCTGTTGAAGTTCTTTCTCTTACTTGTTTTTGTTTACTTATAGCATTTGCAATTCAGCAGCTAGCTCAGCTGAAATAGCGATGGTAATATATCTTTGCCATAGTGATGATTGAAAGATAGGAATCAGAACATGTTGGTTTTCATTCCTTGGGGTGAAAAAAAAAAGCAATCCACAAAATCCCCCAACCCTGTGGGTGAACTTTGTACTCACAAGGCTGAAAAATTAATAGGTGTTAGCAGCACTGACTCTTTTGAAGTGGTCAGAGAGCACCTCACAATCACATATTTGATGAAGGCTTCTGCACAATAATATTTATTAACCGTGAGCCTGCAGTTGTGTTTACAGCTGACCTCCAGTACCCCACATGGAGAGAGCGGTCCTTGCTGATTGGAATGGGCATTGTCCAGTATGTATGAAATTACTTCTTCTGGGCTTTGGGAAAACAGTCATAAAGATGTCTTGGACTGACAAGATGTACACTTGGAAGAACACCTGCAAAACTTCACGTCTTCCAAACAGCGTGTAAAAAACAATGCTGCAAATTTAGCCTCTTCTGATGCAGCAGTGGGTTGAAACAATGGCACAAGTGGTGATTAGGGCCTGGTGTTCACCAGGGCCTGGTGTTCTCTAGAGCCTGGGACAGGCTGCTGTTCCTTTTCCTGTCTCTGCTTGGTCTCATGGGTGTCCAGACTAGCAAAGCTGAGAGACATCTCTGCTGTCCCTGACTATGGAGGGGCAGCTCTGCCCTTTGCATCACAGTTCCTGGCCTTTGTGCTTTGAGGCTTTGGTGCAGGGATTGATCCAGCTGACCGGAGGAGAGTTAAATAGAGCACTTAATGAATGCCTAGTAAGCAAGATTTATGGATGCCAAGGTTCAGGTCCCCCGGCAGTTGATTTCTGCCTTCAAATGCCTGCAGGGGATATAAGGGGTATTTGCCTTCAGGGAAGGATAAATGATATATTGTATTCTCCAACATGATAGGACATTGTAAACCGTCAGGAGATGTGTTGGATCTCTGCAGATCACTGATGTTCTCATTCTCGCCCAATCTCCAAGAGATCCAACCCAGTTTTCTTGGCTGTTGCAGTTGGCTCTGAGCCTCTCTGGCAGAGCAAGGGCTTGTATGTCTTGTGCCAATCACTGCTTTATGCTCAGATTTTTCTTGATGCACACTTTGGAAGTGAAGTAGCCACATTTCAACATTGAGGTTTGCTGAAAGATGTCTGTACGTTTCACTTGTTGTGCTCGTTGCGTGTTTATCCAGCCTACGATGGCAGGCTATTGCAGCAGGCACACATCTCCAGGTCTGAGTGGGGAACAAGTTCCAGCTTTCTTGAAAATCAATCTGCTGTTCTGATCTGGTGGTGTGATAGGAGCTGAGGGGCTCCCTGCCAGGATACACAGTTTGCAAAGCAAGGGAGCTAAGTGAGCAGCTTTGGCCCAGTTTGGATGGTCTCGGAACAGATTGTTGGGGGCCTGACCTTTCTTTCCCTCTTTGAATCTGGATTCCTCCCTTCCAGCTTGCATTTCTCCCTGATGCAAGGAGCCATGTGTTTGGAAGTTTTACATTCCCCTTGCTAATCAGGGAAGAAAAGAGCCCAAAAAGAATTTAGAAAATGAGATCTTTATGAAGGTGGCCATAGTCTGAATTACAGCAATATCATATGTCTGAAGGAACTTGCCTTCTTCCAAGCTTCAGTCCCGTTATTTACCACACTTTGTTGGGAAGCCTAATTTTCTCTGGCTGGAAGTGTATTTTTTGAGGTAGAGTCTGGAAAGGAATCTGCCTCATGCACACTTGCCACCACTAGGCCAGCTATACATGTGATACAGTCAAACCTTTCCATTTCTCTGCCTTTTGAGAGTATGTTCCCCAGATGAAGGGGGGGGNGGGGGGGGGGGGGGGGTGCTGGTCCAAAGCTTGCTGAAGATGCTGGAAGTCTTTCCACTGGCTGCAGAAGTCTTTGGTCAGGTATTAAGTGTCATTCCTTTGTTCCAGGGAGTGCCACGTCTCCAATATATATTGGGGTGTATTACTGTAAGGTGGTGCTTTCTCCTTTATTGAGTTTCCCCTGGAGACATTCTTCTGCATCAGGCCCTGAAAAACAAAGACCACATTTGAAAATAAACACCTTAGTTAGCTTTATTGATGGATTCATTTGTTGGCAGATGTCATCTGGGATCAGCATATGGTGGCAATATGGCAGGAACTGCAGAATGCAGAGGAGGAATGAGTTAACGCCCTGTACTTCTTTGGTATTCCACATCTTCTCCGGTCTAAAATAAATGACCATCTGACTGCAAAGGTCTTGGCAAATAAACATGCCATAATATATCTTTATCATCCTCCCTACAGTGAGTTTTTGTCTAGAAGTTCATCACTCCACATCCAGAGGCTTCTTAGAAACACGTGCAAAATCAGACCTCAGTGCCCAGAGCAGGGAAGAATCTAAAGGCTTTGACTAAGAATATGGCAAATCTCTGTGCAGTGAACTGTAAAGAAGGGTCAGGGCTAAGCCAACAAGGTGTTTTTATGTTATCAATAAAATCTTAAAAGTCTGTTCTGCATATAGCTGGAGCCAAGAGGACCATTTCTGAAAGTCAGTTTGCTACGTGATATATGCTGAGTTTACAAGCTGGAAAGCCAAGAAGTTTGGGAACAGGAGCTGTGCTTATAGCATGAAGGTGCATGTGGTTTTACATAAAGCCTCTCTGACTTGATGTGTCTCTAAGCTCACAAAATAATGAGTTGAGATACATTTCTTTGCATGGATGAAGAGCTGGAGCAATTTAATTTGAGTCAGTAAAGTCACTCCAGATTTTTTCCTGTGAGTTGAAACTGGATTCTGTGCAGCGATTGTTAAGGCAAGCAGAACGGTCCTTGTGGCCAGGGCTTTAAGCAGCTCCTAAAGGAGTGGTTTCTTTGTAGCCTTTGAGGACCCCAGCCTTTTGTTCAGATGAGGACTGAGGCAATTAAACCTGCTTTGCTGATAAGAAATGTCCTGCATGCTGTTTTGTATCATATTTGTACTACTACTGTATACTTCTCAAAGCCTGAAAGGACTCAACATTCACCACAGGTTGTTGGGGTTTTGTGTGTTTGTTTTTTTTTATGAAAAAGCAAAGCCAAAGGCTTGGTTTGTATTCTGTCTGTGTGGTACTTCCTGTGTCCTGGTGGGATGAGATTTCATTTGATTCAGGATATGAAACCAAGCGGTTTGGTTCTTGTTTAATATAAGGCACTATTTCAATGTCACAGGATATAAAGTGCCTTAATGTAAGGACAGCCAGACCTGCAGGCAACTTTCTGATTGAGCCTGTATGTTGCCTGGCAGCTGGAGGAGATGCTTATCTCAGCAAGGGTGAGATGTTCTTATCAGGGTGTAACGTTTCCAGGTCTGTTCACACACACAGCTAATCAACAGTTGGTGTCATTCTTTAAAAAGGATGAGCTCTAGGCAGCTTTGAGTTATGATAGAATGAACAGGTTAAAAAAAGCTGGAAGCCCTCATTATGGTCTTCTGATCTCTCTACCTGCGTATTCCAGGCCATTGAGTTTTGAATTAGTTCCTTTTTGAAAATGAGTTCACAGCACACTTGGTAAATTATTTCAGTGATTAATTACAGGGACTCAAAATGGGTATCTTTGTGGTTTGAGTTATTTAGCTTCAAGTTCTACCATTTCAATCTGGTTTAAATCTTCAGTTGCTATTTTGAAGACCCATGTCAGACCTGTGAGCTTTCTGTAGCTGCTCACAGGAAATGGAAGTTTTGGAGAGGGGATCTGGCCAGGAGTAAGCTGGTTGTGGTTGCTGGAAGAGCAAGTAGCTAGGAGCTTCGCATGGGCTGCTTTATCCAGTTTTAGGTGTCTTTCAGATCTGTGGACTGTGATCAAGCCACATCTCTCTAGTGTGCCGTAATCCATGAGATACTTCCTACCCTTTTCAGTTACTCTAATGGTTCCCCTCTGAAACTCCTCTGCTTTGTTCATGTTCTGATGAGACTGTGGACAACAGTATTGGTCACCGTGTTTCAAGAGTGGCTGTGCTGTTATCGAGTTACATGCATATTCCAAACTCCTTTAATTCAATGCTACACAGTTCATGCAGATAACTTGGGCAGTGACTTTGCCAGGAGCTCTATAAAGAGAGGTTAAAATTCATGCTTGGGTAATTATCCACCAGGGTCTCTCCCAAGTTCTTTCCAGAGGTGCTGACTAGCAGATGGAGTCTCCCACTTTGTAAGTATACAGTTTCTCTGTCCTACAGCTGTATTTCCATACTGAAAAACATGTACATCTTGATAACTCAAGATTCAAGTCACTCTATTTTTGGTGAATCTTGTTCATTATTTAACACATCCGTATCATTATTGAATCTGCAGTTGATTAGTAATGGTTTGGTTTCCTTCCAGATGATGGATAAATAATGTTAGATAGTAGAGTACAGTAAAATGGGACCTTTGTAGATGCATTCCTCTCAGTAGTGGTTTGCTGTCTACCATTGTATTTTAAGTCTCATTAAAAACTCAGGGCTTTGGTTCATTTACTGCCTGGCCCTATTTGTGTCCTGTTGTTCCTGTTTCCTAATGAAGCCATTATGTAGCACCAGGTTAAATGTCTTGCAGCTACCCAAGTACATTACATTAAAACAGTTGTCTTACCTACCTGTGTCACTCACTAAGATACAGACCAGTGGGTTCTCTTTTCCTGAAGCTGCTGTGGATTATACTCCCTTAGTTCCTCTGAGCTCCTTGTCATTCCCACACTTCACGTATTTTTTCTGGGATCAGCATAAGGCTGACTGTGTAGGTGTGATATCACGGAGTTCCTGTTTAGGATTGTGTATGAACAATTATATTCTGTCTCTTATCTTTAAGGTATTTTTCAGTGTTTGGGATTTATTGAAAGCTAGTTGTAATAATTTACATTCCTCACTGGACAGCTCTTTAGAAAGTCCTTATGCAAGTTATCCGGTCATACTTGTTTTACAATGTTGTTTTAAGACCTTCTGACTTGCTGCTGGAATAAAAAAAATTTGTTCATCTTGTACTTGCCTGGCTTTTTTATCTACAGAAGTATATTTCATATTTCTGTACTACTCCTTCAACAGTTTTTATGCAATGGAGGAATATCACTTATAAGCTTCCTTAGTACTTAAGTGAATCTCATCTCTAAGTTTCCTGGCCATGGAGCTGGTCTGCCCATTTGTTTTTTTCTCGTCTGTTATCTGCAGTTCTTATTTTCAGGTGTTACAATAGTTCTCAGCAGCTATTAGTTTTAGGGTTTTTTGGTAATATATAGTTGCATTTTTTAACTTTATCTTCTTAGGGTGGCATTCTTATGGTTTCATTATGGTTCACAGAGTTTTCTAACCTGAGTGGTCTTATTTGTTGATTGTGTATCATTTCTACTGGTCCAGCAAGCTAAGTGTCAGTCTATTATCCTGTCCAGTTTTCTCTGTAAACACTTCTGTCCAGTTGATTCAGTTCATCATTGTATCATCTTTGTATGACTGTCTCCTTCATAGTACTAAACCCATGTGTTCAGTTCTTTGGGACTTCCTGATTTTGGGCAGAACATAAGGTAGTATCTTCTACCTGAGCTTTCAGTCTTGCCCGTCAAGTGCCTCACTTCCATCTTTAAAATAAATCAGTATGGCTCTTTGAAGTTACTTACTTGTTAAAAGTGCCAGCAACCTAAAATGAGGGTTCTGTGGGGACCAGCTCATCAGAGAGTCACCATATTTTCTCAGGAACCAGGCGTGAAGATGTGGCCTGGCAGAGTTTGGTGGCCCTTGTGCTGGTGAAAGCGGTGCTGCTCACGGCTCCAGACTGCAGAGTGGGTGGTGATGGGTTATCTGGGGCTCCTACCACTGGCAGCTCTTCCCTCAGAGAAGCAAGGGGCCAGACACTCCAGCTGTGAGGTTAGTTCTCTTGCCAAAAACCGTAATTTTGGAAGGCAAATAATATTTTTGGGTTTCTTTTCCATGTTCAATAGCACAAGACGTGGGAGACCTCCAAGTCACTGACTCAGTTGGTGACTCCATGTGCAAAGTAGTTCATGGATGTGTTCTTCCTACCCCACCCTGAGGTCTGAGCCCTTGACCTATAAAGAAATTTCACTTGTGCTAAAAATATTGTAGAGGGCATAATGGATCATGAGTAATCCTAGTGATTGCAACTTAGTAAAAGGACCTTGGCATTAGGCTTATCTGTACTTAAATAATTAGGAGTGGATATGCTCATTAGCACTAAATTGGAGCTACCTCTAGCAGGTTCATGAAACAGTCTTTTTTTTCTTGTTTTTTTTTTACAAGTTACTGTGTCAAAGAGAGTGACCAGTTACTCTTCATTAATCCTCTCTGTGTTAGCCATGATTGCATGGTAGCAGAATTTGTGGCTGGCTGAACATGAAGCTCTGCAGATGGGTTTTGTTGTGTGTGGCTCTGTGTTTTGTTGTACTGTTCTGTCCTGTCTGTGCTGCAACTTCTAATCCTTCCATGTCCATCTCTATAGCCATTCCTAGGCTCAGTGAGCAGTCACATTTCCTATGCAGTACCTGCAGCATTTTAGGGATCTTCAGAAGTGGCCTGGGAGCTTCCTGGGCCAGCTGCAGTGAAGAAGCAGAGGAAGGAGTTGAAAGCTGAGCACCCTTGCATGGGCAGACAGGTGTGTGTTCCCTGCATGCAGGCAGCTAGTGGCACTTCTAGTAGCTGCAGAGATTTCCTGAGAGAGGCTTAAAATCTCGGTGCTTTTCTGTTTCTGATTTGCACTCCACCAGGGTGTAAATCATTTTAATTGTAATTACTATTACAAAGCAGGAAGGATTGAACAATTTTAATGTGGTTTAAAACTTTCACTTCCCTCTGTCTCTAGCATTCATCTGTTGTCTGCTGTCTTTATCTTAATCATTTAAAGATGTGTTGCCTGTGCTTTGAGTCTGTGAATCTTGACTTCTCTGCAATGAAAAAAAGGCCAACGTAGTTTTCTTTTGCTTTTCCTTCTTCGTTATACTTTTACTTCTTGTATAACTCTTTTTTTCTTTTTTTTGGGGGGGGGGTTGATTTTTTTTTTTTTGGACTCACCAGCGTGAAAGGGTTGAACAATCCAATCTGCGTTTCTTGAAAATAACTTCTTTAATTTCCTCCTGCAGCCAGGGAATAGTTTGGAAAGGCAGTTCCCTGGACCCTTGGCGGAGCAGGAGAAGGCAGCCAGCTGTGCTGCTTGCCAGGGGAACAGGAGCTCTTCCTGGCAGAGGTGGGGCGGGAGGAATGGAGCCTGAGCCGTGGGACTTGCTTTCATCTCCTCCACTCTCTGCAAGGCACTCCTGAAATTTCCTGACCACTCTTAGATCTTCCAGTTAGAGGAGCTAACTAGTGAGGCCCACTTGTATAGGAAGAAAGCTCTAGAGGAAGAAAATGCAGCTTGCTGTTATTAGCAGCAATAGCTTAAAAATACTAATAAGGGAAGATGGGTGCTCCCACATGTCCGGTCACCATCACTGTTCACCTGTTGTGAATGCCCTTTTTGTATAATCACCCACTTAGGTTTCTTCTGTTAAAAATATGTCTATGGATATCCTATTCCATTTTATTTAGCATATTTATGTTTGGATGTGCTGGAATGTTCTGATTCCCCCTTTTTTTTTTTTTTTTTTTNTCTTTTTTTTTTTTTTCTCCCCCAAATTTCTTAGTATGTTTGGATTTGTGGGTTTGCTTTTGAGAGCCCTGAGCGTTGCAGAGTACATGAGCCCTGTTGCTGAGGTGAAGTCTTGGGCAGGAGGAGTGCATTTCATTCTGGCTTTGGGCTCCTGCAGACAAGTTGCTGTCAGCAATGCTGCAAATGCTTTACTTCTTGGAGTATTTTCTGAAGTGAAATGTTGCAGGTTTCCTGCTAAAATCTAATTAAACTTAATTCCTTGGTCTTCATTGCTGGGGCCTTCATCAGAAATACACAAGCAAGAAGGCTTCTCTTTTAAGCCTCTGGGAGAAAGTTTGGAAGTATCTATCCCCTTTTATGGTTTCATCACAGACATGTTTCAGAAGAGATCCCAGTGTGAAAATGACTCCCATGGAGAGGCCTTTCTTTTATTTGCCTCCAAGTCTGACTTGCTTAAATCTGTAACTATTTGCTTGCCTTCTTCCTGAGACACTTCAGTGATACCTGGAGATGCCATGGATTCTCATGCCACCTTTTTAAGTGATACATTCCTCTGTATCTGTACTGGTTCAGCTTTTACCATGAACCTTAAGTGAACCCCAGTGAAAGGTTCGTGGCTTGGCTTGAGGTCACAATTGACCTACCACTGGTGACAAAGCTCCTCACCTGAGGAGCTGATTCCTGCACTTGCACCAACAAGTGAAGTCTTTAAGCTGTACGAAACCTCAGCGTCATGGGGAAACTTCTCTCGTGCTCCCCTGTGTTTTCAAAGGTGGAAGAAACAATTTGTTTGAGGCTTTGTTGCATCCGCTTTTGCGAAAGTCTGGTTATGGTGAGGTGAGCTTTACAGACTTCCAGTTTGGATTGTTGCAATTCATGATCCTGCAGCTGGATGCAGAAATTGCTGATGGCTGATTTGACAAAGAGCAGCCAATGCCATCTAGAACAAGTACATCTTGTGTGCTGTGCAAATGGCATTTGCCAAAATCTTTCTGATAAAAATTTATGTCCCTGACTGGAATTTGGAAACTCCATGAGAGCTTGAGATCCTTCTGCCTTAGAGATTTTGGTAACCTCAAGTAAATACAAAAATATCCATCTTAATTTTAACATTCTGAAGCAGTGGTAGTGTTTTTGGGTACTGACAGCTAAGCAGGTGGGCATGAGCACCCTTAGTTCAAGGGCATTGGCAGGTATTCCATGTTGTTTGTAACCTTTTCATTGCTTTTGACAAGGAGCTTTAAACTTTTGCTGATGCCACCAAAGGAAAAAAATCTACGTGAAAGCAGTCTTGTTCTTCTATGCCGGAAAAAGTGAAAAATAGAGAAAGAAGTTCACTATGGACATTAATTTTTTTTTCCCCTTTGGTGTTATTGAGAGGTGCTAAGTAAAACATCTATGGGTAGGAACGGTCCAGCTGGGGAGGCTGTAACTGCCCATGTTTAGTGAGTCAGGGCTCTCCACAGCTCCTGTAACAGAGATCCTTTTCTTTGCTCTCATTCTGGTCCTCCTAGTGCATCAGCCAACTTTCACCCCATATTGCAGCTGCTGACAGAGAGGTTTTCTGATGTGTGGAGCCAAGGGCCAACCACAATTTGTCCATGTATTTACAGGGATCATTTCACTCTTCTAGAAGCGCAGCCAAGTATTTCTTGATAGAAACATGCTGCATCCATCTAACAACACTGTCCAATTGAGGCAAAGTGGAGAATGCTGTAATACTTGTATTACAGTAGTTGCTGAAGTCCCAGTGAGAGATCAGGGCCCTGGTGCGTGAGGCACTGTTGATCTCACTGTACTTCTCCCAGCCCTGCAGACCTTCCCATTTAAGCTGACAAGTCAGATAATGATGCTCTGTGGTATTATCAGTTACACTGCAAAAGGCGCGCGTGCTTGAAACCAGAGATTTTCATGTGATCTTAAATTTTTCTTCATGTGAGAGTGTTCATCATCTCATCCAGATTGCTTATCTAGGAAATGATCGCACATGAGAAATGGAGAAACTTCATGTGTTCATTTACTGCTACTGGTCATTTTTTTGTTTTGGTTTGGAGTTGGTTTTGGTTTTTTTTTTTTCAGGGCCAGACATTAATCTTGGCCTTACAGCTCCAATAACTATTATTTCTCGTCAGCAGCATGGTGAGTCTGAAAAGAGAAATTAGAGTCAAGAGGATATTTTCCCAGAAGATTACAGCAGTTATAATGGAGGTCAAACTTTTGGCTTCAGCTATTGGACTGTTTCACTTTAAACTGGAAATGCACATCAGTGAAAGGAGCAAGTTCAAAGTTTAGCATGAAATAATGCCAAAGACTGAGGGGGAAAAAAAAGCGTATCATAATAATTTTACAAAAATTCGCCATCACTCTTCACATTGAATGTAACTTTTCAGGCAATATAACAAGTAATCCCAAGATAATGAATCACCAGTGGAGGAAAGTGTCATACAACATAGCGTCCTAGTTTGGGGAATTCGCACTCAGGGAATAGAGTTATCAGTTATAATTATTTACTGTGGTGTTTCAAGCACAAACTTGGTTTTAATACCACAGAGAATTTACTCATTATACTGCATTATTGTACATGTCAAGTATCCTGGTATAAATTCCTTTAACACAAGGCTTATCTCTTTAACTTAAGGAGCTGTTACGATTTATTAGTTAGTTCCAGGATTGCTGCAGCCCGCTTCCAAGTGCATTACCCAGGAAACAGAATGCTTTGAAGAAACATTGTTAAATTTTTAAGTTAGCTGGTCTTTCTGTGTGTAATTGGTATCCTATAAACACCATTCCCACAGGACGGGTTTTAGAAGCCTGACGTTCACTCTGGATGCAGTGGGAGTATTCTGTGCATGGCCCTTGTTGTCCAAAGGCTGTCATGATGCCTAGAACAAACCTTCTGTGCTGCAGCTCAGAGCTACTCAGGATTCATCCCTCATGAACATGGAAAAGGATCATTCCCCTGCTTTCTGTGGCAGCTGTTCAGGTAGCTGGGGGCTGTTTTTACGTAACACCCTCAGTAGTCTCTTTTTTGGCTGAGCAACCCAGCTCATTAGTCCATATTTGATAGCTCAGCAGTAATCTCATTCCTCTGCAGCACCTTAGTGGGTAGAGCTTCTATTTTAACTAGGAATCACTGATAACTGCTGGCTCAGGGCAGTTTTCCAGGTTTGCAGCCTACCTACTGTCTGTTTTTGTCTAGACCCCATTTTCCCCATTTGCTTACAGGCTTGTCAGTGTCCAAACTTACTGAAGTCAAGATAAATGTCATCTGTGGTTTCTCCTCTATTTGTAAAGTTTGTTACCCAGTCCTGAAGGCACTTCAGGCTGTTTGGACACTAATTGCTTCTGACAAGACCATGTGAGCTGAGCAGTTACTCAACTCCTTGTTTTCTTCCAGGTGCTAACAAATTGTTTGTTTGAATATTTTTCCACTCTCGTTCGCTCTTTAGTTTCTTACTACCCCTTATTTCTCTCACCTCCCTTTTTATTTTCTTTTTTAATAGATAGCATAGATTGCTCCATTCCAATCTTCTACTGCTTAACACTGTATTTAAAATTATCTTTTCTTAATTCCAAGAGTAGCGTATTAATTTGTGGCAGGTATTTTCAGAAGGTTAGGTAATTACAGAAGAATGTGCAGGTGTCCATAGTCTCTTGCACGCAAGGCTGAGTACTAGTGCTGGATTGCTTGTATAAGAAAGGTAGAAAAAAAGAGGGATTGACTCTGTGTGTCAGAGGGAGTGTGCCTGGATCTCGGCCTCTGGTCATGGTCTGTGTCTGGGGTTTTTTACTTTGTGCTGTGGCCCTGGTTCATCAACTGGTCTTTTAATTGGTTTGTAGCTTGCTATGTGCTTGGAGAAGCAAAACAAAGTTTGGGAATCCTGTTGAAATGTATTGCAAACAGCCAGCTGAGTTGCAGGTTGTATGTTAAAGTCACTTGTCAAACTTGAATGGTGTCATGATCATACCTTTTCTTGTTTCCAAAATCAACCTGAGGAATGATGAGTAGTAGCTGTAGTATGTACAGTAGTATTCTGTCATATCTTTTCCTCAAGTGCCTACAGGAGGCTGTCAACTGAGAAGAATAGAGCTCAGCTGTGAATCTCCCTGTCTCACATTATTATTATTTTGATTCCTTTTTTTAGATGGAATTAGGATTTGATGCCCTTTCGAAAGAATGGAAGCTATGAAAAGAATGGAGAAAACAACTTCTAAGCATTTTCTCTGAGGCCTCTTTTGAAATAACTGAATGAATTAAGAAGTAACTTTTCCATTCTCTTTTCAAGAAATCAAAATAAGGCTGTATCATCTTTCTGACTCAGTGTACAATGTTGGCTAGGTTTCCTATCCCAGAGCATACAATTGATATTTACGAGAAACATAATTTTCTACATTCCTTGGGCTTTTGTTCTTTGGATAGAGACTACTCAAGTTTCATGCTAGCACAGTGCCCTGCCCAGGACAGTGGCATTTCATCTCTTCTGATTAATAGAGATTTTCAGGCTTTTTTTTTTTTTCTTTCCCAGTAGCCTGTATTTGATGCCATGGACTATGTTACTCTGCACATGAGTTTATTCTTTTTTTATATTTCCTCTCTTTTTTTTTGCTTCAAGTCTCAGTGGCTCCCTTGCTGTATCCAGGTGCTCTTCCCTCCACCCTTGGAGCAGCTAGCAAGGAAGAAGTAGTCATTATGTTTTTGCAGTCTTTAGGCACGTGGTGCCACAGATTAACTGGAGATGTGCTTTATCATACGTAGGCGCTATTCACCTAATCCTTAGATTTGCACTTTCATGACTTATTTCCAAAGGGAACTATTCAGTCTTTGTTTTCTTTCATGATTCTCTGGAGCCATTGGATCTCCTTGCTTAGCTCTGACTTCTCTCCATTTTAACACTATCCTATTGGAAAGAGATTTGTGTGCAGCGCTGAAAGGAAGTACTTTGTATGTGGGTGTGATCCCAGTTAATTTCTGTAGTAAAAAGCTTCATTTTTCCTTGCAGTCTGAGAGCACATTACTTTTGCTGCAGTGATGCACTGAGAATTTGTCTCCAGTACACCATCAACCCTTGCCTTGCCATGTCCTTGCAGTCAAATAACTTTTAAATGTTTTTCACAGTGATTTTAATATTTATGGTTATTTTGTGCATTCTATTAATACTTTTGTGTACATAAAATAACCTATTGTTGTGTGAATTTGAAAATGGTAAAAAATTGTTCTTTGTCGGTTGGTATGGCTGTAGGCTGCTTAGCTGGTGTCCAATACTTCTGATTTGTATCTGTGATCCTGAGGTGCTGGTAGTACCTGTGTATCAAGAATACAGAGCCAGGACAAAGGTGTCACCTCATTATTGATGTAATTTGTGTGCATTTTGAAGACAAGTTCCTTCTGAAGTTTCACCTCTGAAATGTGGAGCTTTTCCTTTTGATGGAGGGTCAGCCTGGGGTTGAGGAGAGCTAAAATAGTTCTGAAGCATTCTATGTTTTGTATAAATAGGTGTGATATTTCACTGTCACTTTTTCTTTTGTATCAGTGTTGAGGAGGACTCTGCCTCCAGGGTCTGCAACCAGTACTTCAGACAAAACACCCAACTCAACAACCAGCTCTTGGGACAGTTCCCTGTGTCACAGCCACTGTCCAGTGCTTGTTCCCTCTGAATGTGATCCTTAAATATCATGTGTAATTTGTGCCAGTGTTGTATGACTGGAACGGTAAAGACATTTCTGGAGCCCTGCTTCTGCAGGCACAGGTCAGCTGAATACCTGCAGAGCCCCACCAGTAGGAAGTATGACTAATAATGCATGTAGAGCAGAAAATTTCAAACTTGCTGTGAAGAGCCACTGTGGTTTTCATGCTGCTTTGAACTAATGTGTTTTCAAATCATTCTTTAGCTTATTCCAAGAAGGCTGCTGAGGCATTCCTAGTCTGTTTTGATCCTTAAGAAATGCAGACATTGACCCTGTAGTTGCTATCCGTATTCATTATCGCAGTCATGGTGTTGTATGATGCAATTTGTGGAGCTCTTTCACTGAATGTGATCTCTGTCTGGAGTCTGCGTTAGTTTTGGATTCTTCTGAATCATAAATGGTCAGAACATCTTTTTCTAATATTTAGTTGGATGTCATTTGGTTAGTCTGAAACTTATTCTTTTATATTTTTTGTTTCTTCATGTGCATATAAGTGTGTCTGTTTGTATGCACGCCTCTTTCTCTAGAGAATTTTGTCTCAAACATTTATGCGTGCCCAAAAAAGCAGAAAGCAAGTTGCTTGCCAATGTAAAGCAAATTTTGGGGTGTATTACTGTAAAAAATTAAAAGAAAACAGGTGAAACTTCAGGTGGAGGCAGAGTTGAAATGAATTGAGCAAAACCTGTTACTAAAGTAGGAGGCAAGAAGCAATCTGCTGTTGAGCTGGCGTGTAGTTCCATTGTCCTGGTGATAGCACAGACCTGCTGGAGGTGTGTGTCCCCACCCCTGTCACTCAGGGACCTCTGGTGCACAGCTGTCCTGCTCCACAGTTCTGTTATCTAGGTGTCTCCTCCAGGGTGTGAGAAAGCTCACCAAGGGAAAAGGAATCAGGAACTCATTTGAGGTGATGCCTGTCCAAAAGCCAGTTCTCTGCAGGTGGATCTCAGGCAGGTGGCAGTGCTCGGAGTGATTGATATTTGCAGTATTTCGGGGAAAGACGTTTATCTTGCCCTTCAGAAAATCCAACTGGATCAATCTAGCTGTTTTATTTGGACACAGGAAAGCCAGTCTAGCCTTATAAACCTGAACACTCAGCTATGAATAGCACAGACAAGAGCTGAGTGCCCACTATGATATGAACTTCTGCCATTTCCTCGTGTGTTAACCTGTCATAAGGAGGGGCCATGCTAAAAATGACATTTTCGTGTCTGTAATGTCCCATGTTACCTCGTGCAATGCAAAAAGAGAGTCCATACCTGCAGCAGCCCTTGAATGAACCATACCCTTCCCCATTTTCCTTATTCCCAACTCTACTAATTCTCTTCCATCTCAGGCACTGGATGGTTAAATTATAAAAACTGCATATTGTAACAAAAAAAACCCTTAATCCTTTTTCAATCTGTATATGATTTTACTCCAGACAAGGCAACTTTCCAGATTTACATAAACCAACATTTGAAATGGGATGGTTTTAAGACTCAGAAAAATGTCTAGAACATCTTACTATGTTAACGTGAAATTATTCCGAAAAGCAATCTCTTTTTTTCTTTTTTTCCTCTCATTTTTCCTTCTTTTTTGTTTCCTTTTTTCTTTTTTTTTCTTTTTTTCTGGCTTTTCTGGCAATAATTTTTTAAAAATTTTTTAGATTTTTTAAATTGTATCACAGTTCAGGAGTTATCTGAGGGGGTTCTCACTTGCTCAGAAAGGCCATTGTTTACTCACTCTTAATGCGTTGGGCCAGTAGAGACTGGAGGCCACAGTTTAGGTCAGACTGGACAGAGGTGGGTTTGCATAAAAAGTAGACAGTTGGAATAGAACATTTTTAGTTGTAAGTAACTAGGACATTTCCAGCATTGAATTAAAAAAAAGTTCAAGTTGGAACAAGAGGGTCTGAGAAGTTATGGTCTTCCCACACCTTGCTACTAGTCAGAGGTTCTTGCATAAACGTCTGTCATGAATATTGGTGTATTTTCAGAGTCAAAGGCATTTTGTTTATTTCTACTTCAGATTTTGAGGCGCACTTTGGTTCAAGACTTCTGAGGATTAGGTTTTAACTTTCTGCCTCAAGGTCGAGCAGACTTACAGCCTGTATGTAAATTAGTCAAGCTGTACCATTCAGAGTTGTACCTGTTGGGTTGGCCAGCCATTGCATTCCCGTGGGAGAGAAGCTCTTTCTAACTGGTGCTGACACAAACCATACAGTTGATTAGTAGAAGCAAATGCTAAATTCGGAAGAGCTCTTCCAGCTTTAAGGGGTCTTGCAGTTCTGAACAGAGCACTTGGAAGTTAGCATTAGTCAAGACTGAGCCTGTGTGGACACAGCCCTGGGTTAGAAGGTGAGAAATGCTTGGAGTTTATCCTTGCCAAGATACGCTACATGGTGCCAATCAATAAGGCTGGATTACAAAGAGAATTTGAACTTAGTTGTTGCTTTATGACTGTTCTTACTCTTCAGAATCAGCTGGCTCTCAGTGCTGTTCTGTAAACTCAGTTATGGAATGACAGAAGTTTGCCCATGTTGGCCCTTGCTGTTGTGCAGTTCATAATGTGTCACGCAGGGATCCTGCAGGATTGTGTGTTTGCAAACGCGAATGGATTCTGGAAAGGGCACAAGAGTGGTTCCAACACTTCTGTTCCTCTGCATGTTTGATTGGTTCCCAGATGGTTTTATCAACTCAGAAGACTTCTGTAGAGGGGGTCATGGTCCATGGTTCAACTGGTGCTTGAAATCTTGTTTAGAAACAGAGTTAGTAAATAAGTATAGCTGAAAAACTGGAAGTCATCGACATTTTTAATGGGTGGAAATCACAAAATCCAAAGCCTGAGTAAGTGAGGAAGCTTTGAAAAATCACCCTGATATTACATGTTTCAGTCCCACAGGAGTGCTGCTGGAGAATTACTTCAGATTTTTGTCTACCAAACTAAGTATTAAGGAGAAATTGGAGCTAGTTCAGTTGGACTTTATTGGATTATGCTTTCATGGTATTGCAGCTGAAAAAAAAGGCTGTGATTCCAAATACAATGTGTAACAATTGTGCAAATTCCTTAATCCTGTTTTCCATTCATTTATGTAGTAATTAAAACCATAAACCTGGAAACTATTTTCACAGGCAACTTTCATTTGCAGAGACCTATTTAATTTCCTCTGGTTTGTGGCTGTATATTCAATTTTACTCTCTTCCAGAAGAGGGTGAAACCTGATGGTGTTACCTTCATTATCAGTCTGTGCCTTGGCATGGTTTCTTACCAGTTGTTCAGAACATGACAGTGTAATTTTGGGTGGAAAGATGTTTATTCCATTTTGTTCTCCTTAGAGAGCACCACAAAATGCACTAATGAAAGAATAATCATAAGCTTAAAGAGGAAGGAAAGTTTTAAGGGGTGCATTGAAGAGGGAAAATGCCTGAGTGGTTTAAAGGAATGAAATGGTGGGAGAACTCCAAGTGAGATGAGGCAGCAAAAGTAAAAGAGCTACCACCAACTGTGATGAATGACAGATGTGCACCTAAAAATCGTGGTCATGGGGCTGCATAAATATACAGATAGGAGGAGGAAGAGGAGAGTTCACAGTTTCAAAGGAATATTCCCTTACGTGCAGTAACCTGCAGCCATAGGTAACAGGCAGGACTTGATGCTCCAGACTTTGGCAGTAGGACACTACCCTTTCTAGGTCCATTTTAAAAGGAAAAGTAACTTAGGACAACTTGGTTTATGGTATACTCTCACTCATCAGTCATCCATCGCTGAGCAAAGACCGCTGCCCTGCTGGCTTCTGTGGGATGCACTGTTTAATCTCTGTGCAAGGGACCTGCCTTGGCCAACTTCTGACGGTTGAAGCTGTACTCTCTTCCCATGCTAAAACCAAAAAAAATCTGAGGAGACTGGATGACTCTATCTAGCCTGGAATGTAATCCAGGCTAGAGGGACCTGAAGAGTGTTAGTAGGAGGTGACTGTTCACAGGCCAGTTCGGGAAGAGTGGAATGAGCAATCTCTGCAGAATTTTGATGCTCACTTTCATCTCTCTCACCAGGAGTGTGAACTGCAAGGCCACCAATAGCATAGGCAGGACAGCTATTGCCTACTCCTGCTCCTGCTCAGAGGAGGCCTTTCTGAAACATAGGTTGGGTAGGTTGGGAAAGTAGTAACAAAAATCACTTTCCAAGTGTGAGCTGCATGGTGGATTTGGTCCCGTAGGCTCTCCTCAGTCTGAGGAGCGTCACGAGAACTGAGTTCAACCTGTGCTCCCTCACTGCCACAGGGTTTGAGGCAGGAAATCCCTTAAGCACATGGCTGCATAAAAAACAGGATGACTTTGAGAGGACTGTGTTCAAAGGAAAGGCAATGCCTATGCTCTTTCTCTGAAGCAGAGTGTTAGGCTTCTTGCCATGTTACTGTGCTAAATATTCAGACTGGTTTTACCACTTATATCACATACATTGAATTCCAGCTGATTTAATCGCCCTGCAGATGTATAAGAGGAGAAATAAAATTGAGTTGACTTGAAAACAAGAGAAGTGAAATTTCAATTATTCTGTGCTAAGGTAGAGAGGCACATAAACACAGCAGCTTAAACTGAATTGTGAAATACCCTGAGAACGTCTTTTTGCTGCCATTTCCTTGATTTCAACACCACTGAGTTTGTCATCTATGACGGCTTTGTGGTTGTTGTGACACTGTTGGAGAAAATTGGATTTGAGGAAAGTTTTCTTAGTTCTTTAAATAATTCAGAATGTTTTCCAGTTTGGTTTTTTTCTCTCTCCAGTGCAGCTTTGTTCTGCAGCGGTACATATTTTTTAAAGTAAATTTTTGTATAGTTGTATTGCCCTGGCATAATACAATCCTTAGGACATATCCAAGAGATTTCCAGCCATCCTCGTGGATTTCGTAACAAAGCTTGTCATTAGAAGCCCTTCTACGCAGAAGATTAAAATGGCGATGGCATTCATGGGTTTAAAAGGCAGCTCAAGTCATCCAGCACTAAAGGCACAGGTCGGAGCCTGTGAGCAGCATGTTTGCTGTCAGAGTGCAGCAGTCTGATTTACAGGCAGAGACAGACGATGGGTAACCGCAGCTTGCCTTAAAGGAAGTACTGAGTCCATCTCCTTGGAAAGGTTAGTCTTGTAAACCCTGGTGTCTGGCACTGAGAGGGTAAGCCTGTGCTTCTGTCCAAGGATTGGACTTAAACACAATCCTCCTCACTGGAGCTACTTTCAGGGCTCCCCAAAAGAGCACTCTGGTCCCTGGGTCTGGGGGCACCTGACCATGCTGGCCCTGTAGGACCAGTGTCCCGTGGCTCTTGTGAGCATCCTGACCCTGTGGGCTGGTTGACTTCCCTGCCTTGGGTGCTGCTGAGGGAGTGCAGCTTTACCTTCCCATGGATGGCAGGTTCCCCCCAGGGCAGCTGGGTTCTGCTGCCTTGGCCTCATGCCTGTGGAAGCCCTGGAGCTGAGAGGAGGGAGAGATGCAGAGTGTACAGAGCTGCCAAGCTCCTCTCGTAGACTGACAGGGAAGATAGATTTATAACAGAAGTAATTTTTTGTGTGGATCTGAGAGATTCAATAAAAGTATGTCCGAACATAGCATAGTCTTTAAATATAGTTGGTTAGTAAAGTGGCACTGTGGTAGCATGGTGAAGCCAGTTTGAATCCTGCTGGCTAGGCTGTGAGTGCAAGTGAAATTCATCAGAAAGGTGCCAGGAAGAGGAAGGATTTTAAAAAGAAAATAAACATATATAGACTTTCTCAAACACACACACATAAATCTAATGTTACACCTAATCTTCAGTTGAGAAGGTAAAATGTTTTTCTTAGACAAAAATTGTTCAAGGTAACTTGGGTTTGGGGCAGGGGAGGTTGGAGCATTGGTGGCTGCTTGGGGGGTTCCAGGCACTGCAGTCAGCATCCCAATGCCTGTGTAAAGCAGTGGGGTACACAGCAGTGCAGCTGGGCTTGTGATCATGTCTGCCTCTCCAGCCTGCCAGAGGAGATGTCTCTTGTTACAGAAGGTATCACTTCAGTAGCATGCAAGCAGAAGGAGATTGGGAAATGGAAGAGAAAAAAGGTCTTTGTTACAGGGAAGACAGTTGGTCAGTCTTGTGAACGGCAGAAGGTTGGTTTGCTCTGTTTTCACTCACTGAGGTCATTGCAGCCATAAAAACCTCAGCTGAACTGTGCCAGCAAGTCAAGTCTTACTCTCCCTGTGAGAAAGGTTTGTGTTCCCCGTGAGCTTTTTTTTTGCCCCACCTTTTTTTTTTTTTAAGATGAGATAGGCAATTGTACTTGCAATTCTTCTTTATGATTCCTAGCTGAAAGAGGAGCAGCCTTTCATGGAGAGAGATGAAAGACACTAGGAGTATTTTTCTTACATTCCTGTGTAAGTAGAATAGCGAAGTACATACCTGAGACCTTTCCAAACACAACACACATCTATTTACATATTTGATTTCAGTGGTGATACATGATAACCTGGGATTTCATTCAAAGGATCCTGATGGGGATTTGAAAGGAGTTCTTCTTCTCTGAATGTTCACAAAATAACTGCTGAAAGCTGAAGGGCCTTTTGTTGGCAGATAAATTCAGAGAAGCTTGGAGACAGTTTCCTTGTGCTGAAAATCTTCTCTGTGCTTGCAGCTGTGGGGGTAAATTCCTGGCCCTTTTGGAAGTGTTGGGAATGTTTGGTCAGTGACTTCAGTGGGACCAAAACTTTACTCAGGTTTTGGAGAGACTTTGGCACCTTTATAACTTGTTCTAATGCCTGTTGACAGGCACAGCAGCTTTCCTGTTAGTTTGTCATGCACCTTCCGTGCAGAAAAGGGTCAGCTTCCCTTGGGAGTGCATGGTCACTCATGGCATCCAGTGCAGGAGTGAGGGACACATCTGAAAATGTGTTTTTCTCCCCCACTATTACAATTGCAGTGTTGCATACACAGCAGTGAAATTAGAGGGGGTTTGTGTGAGAGAGTCAGTGGTTGTGCTGTACCTTTACTCCATATATTTTCACCTGACACAAGATTAAGACTTCTTTGTTGAGAAACAGAGATAGCAGTAGGGTTTGTGTTTACATTCCCTCTCTGGCTGCTTTACATGACAGGTGATGTGTAAAGAGGACTTTGAGAAGAGGAGAATTGAGGTCAGACCTTTCAGACTTCCTAAAATGCCTGGAGATTTATATATGTGAAAGATGGTCTGGAATGGAAAACTCAGCATTTTCTGCTCTCCAAAATAATCCCAAGTAATTAAGTTACTCCGATTAAGCATTGATCAAATGGCTCAAAACTGAGACCTGAGAACAGCTCAGATGTGATGTGTCAGTGTTGTTCTCATTATCCAGCCCCTGTATTTCAGCATGGATGAGGGAAAACAGGCCAACAGCCTGGAAAGCTTTGAAGGCAGCAGAGAGAGGAGGGTCTGGTGAGTTCACATGGTGGAATTTCTTTTCAGGAAATTCACATTCAAGCAGGCATAAAGGCAGGGGCAGAAAGTGCCTGTTGAGCACCGTGCAGTTGTTGTCATATGAGGTGCTGGTTTACTCATTTCCATCTACTCCTGCTTTTGCAAATAGGGAAAAGAAGTGTGCAGGCATGGGGCAGTACTGTGTGTGCTGCTTTGTTTCCAGGGGGTCTGTCACCTAAGAGGGATTCTATGCTCCTTTTTAAGAAATAGGAGCATTTGGGAATGGTCACACCAAGTATGCCTGGGCTGGAGTTCTGGTTTTGTGTTCCTGAGTGGGACTGGAGAGTTTCCCCTCTCACCTTAGCTAGAGGTTTCAGTGCTTTCAACAAGCTTTGGGTCTGGGCAGTTGATTCAAGAGGCTCAGTGTTTGTTCAGATTCTTCTGGAAGTTAATACTCAGGGAGTTTTGTTGTATAGCAGAAGTGGTCTTCTGGATGGCCTTTGCCTTCTTCAGAGTTGCGGAAGAAAAGTGCGCTTTCCTAAAGGAATTAACTCAACAGAATACACTTTCAGAACAGGAGACTTTGTAAAAGATTGTGTCTCCCAGTTGCCTCAGGACTGCTCTGTGGTGGTAAAGTAGTTACAAGTTTTTGCAATTTCTGTGCTGGTTCACCTTGCCATACATCTAAAGATGTAAACTCATACATGCCGTCTGTAGTCCTTAGTTCCAGGTGTCTTCCTGTGTGTTCCACAGGTGTTACCTTTTTCCTCCAGATATTCCACACAAACTACTTATTTCCTCCAAAGTAAATTGCATAGCTTGTCTGGAAGGACTGTGTATATTTTCCTTAAGTATTTTTCTCTTATTGCTGGAACACGTTCAGATATTCTAATCTTCCCTGCAGTGAGCGGTGATGGGGGACAGGTTTTTTTCTGTGGTAGGCTGCACCCACCTGAACTCTCCATCCCCTTGCAGCAGGAGTGTGTGAGGCAGCAGTGCCTCCCTGTCATTCACAGGATCCTGAAGACTTTGGTGCTTTTGGTCCTCTCAGATAAAGCAGAATGCTCCTGCAGCTTTTCTCTTTGGTATTAAATTTGACTCTCCTTTGCCTTTTGGGTGATGGAATAGCTGGGAACCTTTTTCAAAAGGGGTCTATTTAGGGCACCTGCTCTAGTCCAGACTCTTGGTGTTGCACCTCATAGGAGGTGAGCAAACATGTGATGTTGGCCTGTTTTTTTATTTTCTTATGGAATCTATAACGAGGAGAGAAGAAGCCATCACTGATTGTTCAGAATAAATATTTTCCTTCTTTCTGGCTGGTGTGAGTAGTATGGATTTTTTCATGCTAAATGCTGTTTTGGACTGAGTGTACAAAGACTAGTAGCTTGAAAATAATTGTGAAATGGTGGCAGAGAGAGACGGTCCAGTGGAAAAAAGGATCTAAATGGGGGCTTTCTGGCTGATAAGGTTCACTTAAATCAGACAATTCAGTGATATAGCAAAATTACAGCTCTTCTTACAATGGTCTGCATACCAAATTAACATCCAAAGCAGCCAATTTCAGCTGCAGCATTTAAACACAGTGGAAGTTACTTGCAGCATGATTTCACCCAGCCCAGGGAGAACAACTACAAAAACAAACAAACCAACAACAACAACAAAGGATTAAAATGTGTTGAATTGTTGCAGCCTTAAAACAGCAATGGTAGCTTTTCTAGGCAAGGTTTGTTGCCCACTGTAAGACTCACATCCAGCTCCAATGTGCTAATAGGGATGAAGTGACAGAAATTTGGGGAGCATGTAATAAGATGCCCTTCTCTTTGCATCTTTATGGTGACCCACAAAGCCAGGAGTTAAACCTGTTTTGTACAAGAATCCTATGCAGCAGCTTTGCTACACCACTAACAATTACATGAGTTTATTTTGCTACTTGTCTTTGTGAGAACTTTAAACCTAAACTTAACCCAATCCTGTGATTCTCCAGGGGATAATTACAATGTTTCAGAATCCTTACTGTGCCAGTTGAGTTTTGACCCAAAGACGACTGCAGGATGTTTTTCACCACTACAGAATTTGAAAGTACAAAAGACAATTATGTAAAAGTGTTGTCAGAGTCCATCAAACTCCAGAGCAATAGGAGTACCTTGAGGGAATTAATTATTTGAGTAACTGGAAACCTGACTACCAGATCTGTTTGCTGTTGAAGTCATTGCTTTGGCTAGTCATCTTTTGATTCAGGCTTGGTGAGGCAATGAGGAAGTAGCAGCAGAACCAGAAGGCCCTTGTCAGATTTTAAGTAAGGAACACATAATTTCATAAACGTGTCGTCCAAAAATTTCCTCTTTACCTCACTGTGCCTGTTTCTCAATCTGGAGTGTCCTGGGGTTGTTTACTTTTCATATATTGTCATAGATCTTAAGTGTGTTTCAGAAGAGGAATGGCAAGTGGTTCAACAGTGAAAAATAGGTCACAAAATTTGGTAATTAGGTAGTTATTCTTTCTCAACCTACTGTGTTCCCAGTGGGTTTTTTCTGACTTTCAGTGCACAGTCCTTCCTCAGTAGCAAATGGTTGATGACAGATAAAGGTAATACCTCAGAGGCAACTTCACAGATAAAAACTGGAATATTAGAGTAAGTCTCTTACACTGCTTTTGTATTGTCTGACTTTGAAGCTGTGCTGCAAGAGCCTGGAAGCAATGCCTGAGGAGGAATGGCACAAGTGCTCTGTCCAAAAGCACTGATCAGCTAATGGATGTGCTCATAGCTTAATGTCACAGTGGGACAGAGTTTCAGAGCTCATGGGAAGGTGATGTATGACTGATTTACCCTTGAGGGCCAGTCCCAATTCCTGGATGTGACCTGTGGCTTCCATTATTTGGTCCCCTTTGATTGCAGAGGGGCAGTTTCCAGCAGGATTTTGCAGTCACATCAGGGTCAGGAGGGGTGAGCAGAGTGATTATTATGGGCTTTGGGAGCCCAGATGCATTGAACAAGCTTCTAATTTCTTGGAGAGACTTTCCCTGGAAAAGAGGAGAGGATTTGTGACCCAAGTGAGCCTGACAGGAAGGATGGGATCCTGCTGGAAAGATGTGCTGTCACAGCTGACAAGATGTTCATCCTTCCAGCTCATGCTGCTTCACTTACCGTGTCTGCATGTCTTTGGAGGCAGCCTGACCCAGCTCCTGGCAGGGACCCCAAAGCTGAGCAGGGAGAGAAATTCACACAGAGGGAGGAACGATGTCGTGTTATGCTGCTCGTTAGGAAAAAAAAAAAAAACCCATAGAATTTGCTATCAGTGAGCTGAAATCTAAACAGCATAAATGGTCCTAATAGTTAAAGAGGTTAGGGAAGTTTGCCAGAGCGTGGAAAGCGTAACAACTGCATTTAATAACAATCAAGCTACTCTTATAAATATTTGCATGTGCTGCTTCAAAGCCTACTACACGGTCATTCATGTACTGCAGTTAGAAAGATGAGGAGGGGAAAAAAAAAGAGAGCGAGAAGAAAAGGGCACTCCGTGTTTTGTAGCTGCCATAATAAAGAATGGGCAAAGCACCAGAAAGAAAAGAAAAAGGAAAAGAAACCCTCCAAAGTTTAATAAACACAAAAGGGAATAAAAATAAATCTTTGGAGCATTTATTACAAGCCCTTGATAGAAGGATTAGATTGAAGCTCTCAGCCTTTCCAGTGTGGGTGTATGTGTGAAGGCGGCCTGTCTGGCCTCTTCCAACGAGAAAAGAAAAGTTGTTTACATTTCCTAACTTGGGCTGTGCATGTAATTGATTTCTTTTTGTTTCAATAGCAGAAATGAAAATTCAGAGGGGAAAAAAAAGCCTCATTTGGATACAATTGAATTTAGGTCTTTTTCCTTGCCAGAATGAAAGCTCAACTCTCTGAAGAGCTGTGTCAAACAGAGTGTTTTGTTTCTCCTGAAATGTCAGTACATGCAGTACTTGTGAGGAAAGCTGTGGAAATGCAGGGCTTAGTTCATCAAGCACAACTGCGCAAGGCAGAAGTGTCATCCTTTTATGCGGGTTATTCCTGATTTGGGGAATATCTCCGGCATGAAACAAACTTCCTATCCCTGCTTTCAGTTTCAGGGTGCTTGACTACACCTTGCTCTGCTCCCAGGCGCTCCTGGGGGCCTGTGTGCTGTTTTGGATGGTTGGTCAGAGAGTGTGTTCAGTCTCTCCCATTGACAGTGTTCCAGCCTGGAGCAATATTGAGGACTGAGTTGGGTTGGGTCTCCTGCACCCCTCCCATTGGTGCTTTTCTGCTGCATCAGAGCAGGGCTGCTTTCTGGCCAGGTTGCTGGTACAAAAGCCTGGAGGATGCTGGACATTCAACAAAGTCAGTAGGAGGCACAGAAACCACAGTGTCCTTGTGCTCTTACTCACACACCAGGGTACATTTTCACCTGGCAGTTCAGACTGTCCCATGTAAAGCAACTGATGAAGTTTCAGCTTGTTCAAGACATGAAAAAAGAAAACAACCCAGAAAAGAGTAAACTTGTGATGCTTGGTGTTCAGCAGCTTAAAGGTAGGAGGAGGATGGATGCTGCCTTCACCTTCTCCAACTATGTTGTGCAGTTCATCTCAGCTGTGATGGTTGTGGTTGTGATTATTACAGCTGGAAGTCTTCAGGGTTTTTCTAGGGTTGTTTTAATGAGTAATTTAAAAATTATAAAAATGGAACCTTTCATTGCATTTACTATTCTGTCTCCCACCAAAACAAAAGAAATCTGTGTTTTCCTAGCTATGTGAAACATATTGATTTAATTCCACTCATTAATGATAATAGTTCAAAGAATACTTCAGGAGTTCAGTCTGCAGCAGGGGAGCTGTGTTTGCAGACTAGCTTGGTTAGAGTCATCCTGGTGTCTGCTGGAGTCATGGGGCCAAAACCAGAGGGGAGTGCAGAGGTATCCGAATGAATCTGAATTGATACAACTGCCAGGTTAAGGTGGAGTCACAAAGAGAAATAAATTGCAGCATCTGAGATCACTTAAAGGCTAATCCAAAACCTTGTAGACTCCATAGGGTTCTTACTGTTCCTTTAAAGACAGTTGCAAGTCTCATTTCTCAGTCTTCACATTGATTAATTTTCACATAAACCCCAATTGTGCAGTCAGCCATTCCTTCTTTTTTTCATGTCAGTGAATAATGCATTTTCCTCAATTGGCTTCCTGTGGATACTGTCATGAATGATAAAGAAATCAAATTTCTTTTGTGAGGTTTTGCATATGAAGATGTAAAACTGTCTTAAAAGAGAGATGAAACTTCTGTAAGACAAGAACTCCTGCTTACTCATAGAGGGTGTCCCATGCCTGCCTTCCAGTGGAAAGCAAACACTTGTTTGCAGTATATAAATTCACATATGCAAACACAAAAACAGGCACACTGAAAGGGTGCTCATTCGCTGTCTTCCTTACAGATGAAAGAGAGAAGAAATGTAAATGCAGGAATGACTCAGGAGTATCCACTCAAGATACATATTCAGAGATTTGTAATATATAGTATCTAAAACAAAGAGACTGGAAAGAAGGCCTACAAAGATAGCGCAAGAAAGTTCTAGGAATAAGAAGCTAAATATAAACCAAACTGACAGTTAAATAGGGCTTTTCAATCTAAAATAAAGTCAAGATGGACAGGGTTTCTTTGTGCCAGGGCGAGTGAACGGCTGCTAGTTTGGCTTGTCCACAGTGAACAAAATGGTAGGTTGATGCCTCAAACAAATGACAGGGAAGGACAACTTACAACTCATCCTGGAAGCATCAATCTTATATATACGTACTATTATGCCAAATTATATTCCTAGTAGGATTAGGTTTGGCTGAAGAACAAGTAGTAGTCTTGGAGTTTCCTACAGCAGGAAAAATAAACTGAAGATAGTATTTCTCTCTTAAAGGAGGATGTAATCTCTGAACCAATCAGCTTTTATAAGAATTTGCAAAATGTATCAAGGTCACAGTTGCATACAGTTAAGCGTTTCTCAGAAGCCCTTCCCTTGGTATTTTGAGAGACTCTAGCTCTAATGTGTTGCTGATGGGAGAGAGGAGCAGCTTTTTGGTGTAGGAGTAATTTGCATCTGTTTGCCTTGGAGTTCTCACTGTGAGATTGTAGCAGTTTCCTGTCAATAAGCATGGTAGCCAAGAACAGTGATTATGATGCCTGGGGGGCTATTTTCAAACACTGCAGATGTGAAAATCTGAAAACCATTTTCTTTTTTTGGTTTTTTTTTAAATTAATCGGAATCATAAGGAAGTCTGGGGATTCCTGTTCACAGTTGTACCTGTTTGATCCTACCGAGCATCTGCTTTGGGAAGTACTCTTTCAGAGGATTTTTTTGAAGTGTTTTGAGAACTTGTCATCTCTCACTTATAATGCATCTACATTTAAGGCTGAGATTATTTCTTTATCATCAAAGATTTTCTCCTAGCTACATTTATTAAGTAGTCAGTTTGAACTTACTCAAAGAGCTACGACAAGTGAGTTATTAAATGTGTAACTGAGAGAACACCTGTGCTTCCTCAGCTGAAAATGCCTCCCCAACCCTCAAATACAATTTTGCTTTTTCTTTTTTTTTTTTAATTTATTCACTTCAGTTTTCACACTGTAAGAGAAGAAGAAACTGTTCCCTCCATTTGAGCAGAGATTTTCATCAGGCCTTAAAGTAATTTCATCTCCTCTCTGAGGAGTGTGAGCTTATCCCCTTCCATTCTCTTCCCCTGTCTCCTCTCTGAGGAGTTTGGGTGTCAGGCAGGAGTGCTGCAGGCAAATTTCTCCTGGTGCTGCTGCTCTGGACAGTGTGGAAGGGCCTCAGATGATGACTGAAGCCCCTTTAGGATTACCTGGTTAGTGCAAAACTGCCTTACTGCTTACCTGTCCCTCAGTCAGGCTTTACCACTGGGAAGGAGAAACATTGTTCTGAAACCTGAGCTGAGATGTCTAACACTGCTGTTGAAGACTTGAGGCCATTTTTCTGGGTTGGTTTGTTTTTTCTTTTTCTGCTTTTCCCCAATATATAGTAAGAGGTGGTTATGTTTATGGCTTTTACTGCTTCCAAGTGGTCAAAATGCATGTAATCCTGTTTATAGTGTCTACTGTCTGCCTGCCTTTTCCCTTTGTTTTTCCTTCCTCTTCTCTTTCAGCCCTCATCACTATAATCAGAATGACTATTTTGTTCCAAAAATATCCTTTAATAACTAGGCATGGAATAGAATCTGAAGCTGGCTAATTCATGCTCCATATTCTGGGGGGAAGTGGGTTTCAGAGAACGTATAGATCAGATGAGCTGCTGTTATTTGTTGTCTTAGCAGATCCCTGTGAACTCTCTGTAAGCCTGAAGGCATTTACTATGTACCAACTGCTGTGGTTTTTTTTTTTCAGTTCATAAGTATTCAGGATTTTCCACCAGTAGGTTGAAAGAGGGGAGGTTTAAATGCATGACCTGAAATAGAGTTGAAAGTAGTTGTTAATCTCTGTTAATATGGCAGTCTTATAAAAAACATGTGGGGTAGATTTTCTTAATTTCTATTAAATTGTTAATAGTACCTAATTGACCATTGGAAACTGAACCATGCTTGAGGTATTTCCCTGACTAAGGCTGTCTTGTGTTAGAATGTTTGAAGGAACAACATATTTTATCATCAAGGAAAGTAATAAAATCCCACTGCTTTGTTGCAGACGCCATCCCGCCAAACTATTACAGCCTTTACTTCCGGATTGTCCGGTTTGACGTCTCGGCGATGGAGAAGAACGCCTCCAACCTGGTGAAGGCCGAGTTCAGGGTCTTCCGCCTGCAGAACTCCAAGGCCCGCGTCTCCGAGCAGCGGATAGAGCTCTACCAGGTATGGAGGCTCCTCACACCCCTCAGCTCCCCTCCTGGCTGCTGCAAACCCATCCAGCAAGCAGAGCAAACGTGAGGGCAAGCAGCTCCTCACGATTTGTTCCCTCTCCAAAGCAGCCTCCTATTCAGTGCCTTCCCAGAAAGGACTTCACTCGAAATCCTACAAAGCTGAAATGTGCAAACTTTTTCTAGCAGTTGAGCCTCAGGACTCCAGAGTTTTGAGCCAGCAGTATGCCCAGGTGACCCAGAGGGCCAGTGGCATCCTGGCTTATATCAGCAGTAGTGTGGCCAGCAGGACCAGGACAGTGATTTTCCCTCTCTATTCAGCCCTGGTGAGGTCGCAGCTCAAATCCTGTGTCCAGTTTTGGGCCCCTCACTGCAAGAAAGACATTGAGGTGCTGGAACGTGTTCAGAGAAGAGCAGCAAAGCTGGGCAAGGGTTTAGAGAAGGAGTCCTATGAGGAGTGGCTGAGAGATCTGGGGGTGTTTAGCTCAGAGAAAAGGAGGCTGAGGGGTGACCTTACCACTGTACCACTCTCTGAAAGGAGGGTGTAGCCAGGTGGAGGTTGGCTTCTCCTGTGCAGCCAGCAACAGGACAAGAGGAAATGGTCTCAAGCTGCAGCACAGGAGGTTGGGGTTGGACATCAGGAAGTATTCCTTCACTGAAAGGGTTGTCAAGTATTGGAACAGGCTGCACAGGAAGGTGGTGGAGTCACTGTCCCTGGAAGAGTTTAAGAAATGACTGGACATGGCACATAGTGCCATGGTCCAGTTGACATGGTGGTGTTTGGTCAAAGGTTGGGCTCTGTCATCTTGGAGGTCTTTTCCAACCTTAGTGACTCTGTGATTCTGTGTTTCACAGCATATAAAAAAAAAAAGTGAGAGAACAAGACACCAAAAGCGTTATTCCCAGGATCTCTGTCTCCCAACGCCTGACCAGAACTGTAGTTTACATACAGGTCAAATTCCTCTCTCTGGCCCCTGTTCTGGAGAAGCTTTTTAAGTGTTCCTTGCAGAAATGGAATTAAATGTGAGTTGCAAAGCGTAGGAGTTTCAAACCTGGCTTCTGTATAGTAGTCCAGGGGTTGAGGCAAGGGAGTGGGCAATTCAGGGATTATGGAGTGAGTAAGAAAATGCTCCATGACTCTTTCACTCCTGAGTGTTGACAAGATTTATGTCATTTAATCTGTAAGGACTTTAGAGCCCTTAACCTCATTTAATGTTGAGTCTGTGCATTTGTGCAAAGGCTGTCTAGAGCATATTTCATCTAAAGCATAGTTCTCCTCACTGAGAAACACAGCAACTAAAAGGGGCCTGGCTCCCAGAAGTTTTATACTGAGTAAAACTCACGGTTGTTCCACAGGTGAACCTGTGACATGTTCTGCTGAAAAGCCTGATGGATAGGGTACCACCTTGTAGAAGTGTATGGAGACTCTCTTTAGCTCTGTTCTTGCTGCCTGCATTAGCTGTGCCTGGGCACTGTCCTGGGCTTGCAGCACTGTAGAGTCCAGCTCAGATCCAGTGGGTGCAAATTTGAGTCTTCTCCCTCACTTTGAATGTTCACCTTTTCTTGCTTGGTCTGGTCAAGTGGAAGCCAAACTTGAAGCAGAGAGAGGGGGAAGTTTGGGTTCACAGGCTTGCTGAAGTGACAATAAAAGCCAGTCATGGAGGCTGGCAGCAAGAAAACCGCATTGGTCTGTTTAGATGTTGTTTAAATGTAGGAAAAGCTTAATTCCCATTTGAATGGGGTTCAGGTCCACGGGTGGTCACTGGGGGCTGGGACCTGACTGCCACCCTTTCCAAGAACAGGATGGCAGAAAAGTTGAGCAAATAATGTGTTACTTGTTACAAGGGAAACCTAAGAACGTCTATTGAGAATTGCTGGTGTTGGCTGTATAGAACAGCCATCCCAGAGAAACGCACTGAGTCCCAGTGATGCTGCCACAGCAGCCTGCTGAAACAATTGTATATTCTGGCTTGACCTCACTGTTCAGACATCCTGAAAGGAGTTGATGGCATCTTTGGGGTTTCTGTTGTTCTACTTTTGAGAGCTGTTAGTCAGCCACCTGAAAAGAATACAGCTGTGGTTGCCTGAGCTCAGTTCATTGCCTTTCGGTGTTTGAGGAACATGGGACACAAAGAGTTCAGCAGAGGTATGGAAGAAAGGGCCTTTGCTTGGCTGGGATTTTGCCTTGTGATGAGAAACAGCTGGGGCTTACTTGAAAGAGCCTGACTCCAGCAAGCCTGTGCCCATGGAAATGACTGACACCTGCATCCAGGGCAGGTACTTGAGTCCCTGGATAAATATATGGCTGGTGAGTAAGGCAGTTTCTTTTTTAGGCTGGGTGGAGCAAACTAAGTGAAGTGTTAGGTGAGTAATGAGTGCAGGTTATTGTGGGATTAGATCTTTTCTCCACCAAGTAACAGGCAAGCCAAAGGCAGCATGCCCTGTGTGTTTGTGCCAGGCATATTTTAGGCATGTTACTTTGCTCTTTTGCTTGTAGAGAGGCAAGCTGTCTCTGGATAATTTCCCTTTGGTCGTGTTTATTTCTTGCAATCTTTTGTGCAGCTCTTCCTAAAATCTTGTTATGGGGCTCTTACAGCTCTGTGGTGGGCAGTCTGAACTGCATGGGTTCCTTGCCAGGAGCTCTTCTGCCAGGAGCATGGGAGTCCCTAAATGTTGCTGTAACTGATGTCCATCACAGCACATGAGGTTAGGATGCAGCGTTTAACAGGAAAAGCAAAAGCAGGGAGAAATTGGAGTAAAGGGACCCAAGATGCTTTTGTGTCCCTTACAACTTGAGATATTCTATGGTGTATTGTAGAACAGTGCTATAAAAAGCATTCTAAAACTTACTGTATATAGAATTCTAGAGATTAGAAAGAAGAATATCTATGCAGATGAAGGTGAAAAAGGATGGGTAGGAGGCATTGGTGCCCCAGTGGTGCAGGAGGAGCTTCAGGGCTGTGAATTAATGTGTTGAGAATGCAGGTATAGTTGTCTAGTGGTGAACATGGTACAAACATGGGAGGTGGAAGGGGAGAACGGGGAAGATCCTTATTTCAGTGGAGGTGAGAGAGGCAACTATCTTCTGTAAGGGCTGAGGACTTAGTCAGATATCTGACTGCAGCATGAAAAGCCGTGCATGGGGGTGAGCCTTGCAGAGGAGATTACCAGTGGAGTTGGCATGAGCAGCTGCCGCTCCTCCTCTGTGCATGAGCTTTGCTTCCTGTCTTGTGACACACATGCTGGGCTTGCCAGGGCTGTTGTGCCCAGAAGGAACAGAGTGGTTTTTCATCTTGCATAAGATGAAACATTTAATTATTAGGGTTTTTTTTTCTCCTCCAACCAAGTTTCAGGTTGCCTAGTGCTTTGCTTTGTTGTGGAGTTCTTCTTGATGAGGGTTTTTGAAATTCCTCTCATACCTGCAGTTTCAAGGAATGGTTGTTCCTTTGTCCCCTTGCCTTTCTCAGTCAAGCTAGGAGGAGAGGGGCAGAAGCCTTCTGGGGAGAATCAGATCTCTCTTGTGGTCCACTGAGATAGTCCCTGAACATGTACACATCTTCTGATTGCCCTCCAGGGGCTTTCTGATTTAGTCCAGTGGCAGTTTAGGAGTAGCATGTGTACCACTGGTGCAGAAGGGACAATGTTATTCCAAAGGACTATTTTAGGAACAGCTAGAGACAGATGTGCAGGGTAAATTGAAAAAATAAGCAAGCAGAATGTAAATATTTTGTTTCTCTGCCTGATTCTTTCTTTGTGTGGTCCTCTGACCTTACAGATCTACCCCTTAAAATGAAAGAAGAAATGCAAAACTGCACCTTTTCAGCTAAGCTTTCCTCAGGCTGTACTTGGCTTCCTTTTCCAAACCACATCAGAAAGGGACTTTGTGTTTTCCTACAGCCCTTGTTTGCACTGACTCCGGGAAGGCAGTCTGGGGCTGCTTGGCATGGTGAGCCAGGGCTGTGGCCCCTTGTTCCCAGCCCCTGGCCCAGCAGCAGCACCAGGACCTCGTTCCCACCTCAGAGGCTGAGTTGGAGCAGAGAGCACCCCGTCGTATTTATGCTGGGAGTGAGTGGTTATGAATCTGCTTGCCAGGTTTTCTGCCATCTGCATTTCTTCAGGCAGTGAATCCTAGAGATTAATTCTCATGGAGGTGCCCTGGATGCATCCACAAAGCCGATGGGCAAGTAGTAATCCCTTTGTGCAGAAAATGTCTGTTTTCACCCAGAATACTTTTCTTGGTATTTAAGGATTAGTCAGTCACATCTGTGTGTTCCTGTGCAGATGGGAAGTGCAGTGCATATACTGAGTAGTCTTAGGATGGAAAATAATAAAACTCACTGGAGTAGGAATTAATTTACTTTTATAAGGCTGGTATGAAAGCTTCTGTCTCTTCTTGGCTCTGGTTAAGTGAAGCAGCAGAGAATTAAATTCTTTTAAAGGCACTGCCTTTTCTGTTGTTTCTTCTGCCCAAAAGGGAGGCTTAATCCGATGGTTATACTGCTGATCATCAGCACGTTGGAGAGTGGGAAGCCAAAGGGAAGGAAGGAAGCGGCATGACCTCGGACAAGGCGCCCTTCTCCCGCCATGCTCACTCAGTGCGCTTCCCAACGTGCACCAAGACTTCAGAAAATATTAAGAGGATCAAGTGCTTTTGGGGAAGGGAGGAGGAATAATGTTAAATAAACAAGTTTTAGCATCCTCCAGTGGCCCTTGCTATGTTTTTAAAGATTTATGCCAAATGCAGGCTTTATTGGAATTTGATCAGATAAAGCTCAGTTGTTATGGGAATGTCTTTGTTCATCAGTTTTCCTGCCTGCTTTGAAGACTTCATCACATCTTTCTTTCATTAAGGTGCTTCTGTATTTATGAATAAAGTCCCTGCACCCTTCAGAAAAAGCCTTGTCTTTTATGAATAAGCATTCCAGAAAACAAATAGGCACCACTGCAAAGCAGAACTAGTGGAAACCCTTACAGGGTGAAAAGACATCCTTCAGAGAGTGCTGTGGTATTGGGTTTAAGGTATTTTCATTATGTACAGGTAGTCAAACAATAACAAGTAATAATTACTTCCTGTGGAAATGGTGCCGTGTTTTGTTAACGCATCATCAAGTGTCTCAAAAAGTGTGGCTGAAGTGCTGTGTTTTATTGTCATCCTTATCTGAGACTGCTGTGGCTGGGATTACCTGAGAGGCTGTGGATGGGAGGGGTGTCCCAGAGGACATATCAGAACAAGGGTTGGGGCAAATGAACAATGCCAGGTTAAAGCTGGGGGAAACATATCAGATCGCCGTGAAGAATGTAAAGCAAACAGGAGCAGACCTTTGGTCTTTCCATGTTGTGGAGGGCCCAGTCCATGTCAAGAGCTCCCGTGGAGCTTGCTCGGGGTCTAGGAAGAACTGTCTGTCCTCCAGGCAGTGGTACCCCCACTTCTTCCAGGGCCTCTCTCCCTCCTTGGAGGTGTGAGGAGGAGGATGCTGTGGAACATATTACCCCATTATGAGTCAGATTTAAATTTAAGCCACAGTCGGTTGTTCAAATGCTTTAAATTCAGACAGTGTTTTGTCTTGTTTTTCAGTTGGGGAATACGTTTAGAGTGAGTTACTATAGATTTGGGCCAAATCTCCACGGTGCAAATCTGAGGCAATTTACACTGACTGCAACAGAGATCCTTCAGGCTGATCTCCGTATAATCAGGAGCAGGGGGGCCTTGCTCTCTTTTCTTGCCAAAAAGTGCTGTCTTTAATGTCATGGAAGAAAATACCATGAAGCAGGATTTGTGGCTGTGAGCTGGTGCAGGATGTCTGTATTACAGATATCACCTGGGGCACTTGGTTGTAATTGACTGCCATCGCTGTGACCCACATCTAAAGTAGTGCATTTGGATCTCACAATTCATGCATTGCTATCCTGAATCCAGACTCTTGCATTCTAAAGGTTACACGGTTATGTTGAATGGCAAATGTTCAATGTTCTTTGAAGTGCCAAACCCAGTATAAAGTGTGGATGTAATAACTTTCTACTGTACCAAACTCCTTCTCTTTCCCCCAGCAACAGCTCAGGACCAGAGGAAGTTAATTTGCGGTATATTTCAGTTGAATTGCTGTTTTCTCCTTGTTCCAGAGTTCCCTTTTTCTGGTCCCAAATACTGTATGCCCTAGAAAGATGTCAGTGCACGGGAGACCATGTCTAGAGTACCTTTGGCAAATATTCTGTGAGTGTGAGGGGAAGTATTTATGGCTGCATCATCTTCACTGTAATTTGAGAGCATATTTCGGATGCACCCGCCTCTTGCCAGGAATGGAGCAGTTACTGAAGACAACTTGAAAAAATGTATAATATTTCCATCAGCTCTGGCAAGGGCCAGCATGTGCTTCCCATCTGGACACTGCCATGTGTAGAAATGCAGGCCAAGGATGGCTGTGTTGCCATTTGTGATGTCTGTACATTATTGGAGGCATGGGAATGCAGGCCATAGGTCTGAAAACAACAGCTTGGTTTGAGTTCCTGCTCTTTGGACTAGTGTTTGTTGGGGTAGCCAAGCCTACGTTATGCTGGGACACGAGCAAGTTTGAACCAAGCAGCTCAGAGTGGCAGTCACTGGGCTAAGGAACATCAGGTTGGCTTGATGGCCATTTGCTAGAAGAGAGCCTCTTGGAGGGGGAAAGGTGGTGTTCCTGTTCCGGGAAGGTGTAGGAAACAATGTGAAGCTTTGTTGGAGAGAAGCAGAATGGATGATGGGAGAAAATGGATGGAGGAGGATAGGAGTGGTTTAGGTGGAAATCTGTAGGTGGTGGGAAGAGAAAACCACGAGGAGAACTAGGAGTTAAGAGGGAACAAGGCAGGCAAGAGGAAGGGAAGAAAGAGGAGGGACTTGTGGAAGAAGACAATATCTTGGAGGAAGTACTATGTCCAAATATTCTTTTAGCCAAGAAAGCTGCATGCCAAAATGTTGTAGTAAAATGCACATGAAGATGAGATATGACTGTCAGAGACAGGACCAAGGAAGAGAAAAGGGCTTAAACCTGTGCATAAAGGGGAGATGAACACAGGAGTACCCTGCAGGGTCTGGGAGATTTGGCTAGAAAACAGGAGAACCCACTCTGTTTCTGTTGACATTGGCTCCTCTTTGTTGATATTTTAATAAAACATAATGTGCCTTTGGCAAGTTAAAGCTAAAGGCTAGATAAGTTTATGGGATTTTTTTGTTTTGCTTCATTTTATATAAAATCTTTCTTTGGAGCTATCTTAAAATCTCCCAAATGGCAGGAAATTGCCCTCAATATTTCAGAATCTTCCAAGAGAAGGACCCCAGACCCTCCGTTCTTGTTTATTGCTTATACAGTGCAGAGTCTTCCTGCCTGCTTAAACATAAATCAGGCTGCAGGGCCTCGGGGCTCTGTCCCCAACTTACACTGCACATGTATCTTCAGTATCAGGAGGAAGGCCCTGCTTGGGGAACAAATGGAGAGGAAATCCCTTCCCAGAATCCGTTCTCTTCCCAGAGCTCATCCTGTCACCGCAGCGTGATGCAATGAGTCAGTCACAGTGATTCTGTTACACACTTGACTTCCCTCCCTTTCTGACCTGCTTAAGGGCTCATCTCTTTACCCTCTTCACACTTCACCTTCTTTTACCTTTAAGTGAGCATCAGCCAACACTGTAAGAGAATCCTCCTGCAGCTGTGGCCCATCCAGATATAAAAGGGGTTGGGTTATGTGTGCAATATGTTCTTTATATTTGCAAGTTTGCATGAAGAACGTGTCTGGCAAGTTCTGAGCAGATGGATCAGAGAGCTATGGGTTTTTTACAAACTTTGGCAAGTACTCCATACCTTTCTTTGTATTTTGGCAGGAACTCTGCATTTCATATACTAGTCTCTAAAGATTTTGCCCTCAGTTTGAGCCTGATTCGGAGACCATTGCAAGTAATGGAAAGACTTCATTGATAAGCAGGGGATTGTAAAGCCCTTTTAACTCCACAGCACTAAAAGCAGAGTCTGCATTACTCCTTTGGAGGAGTGGCTACAAGAAGAGCTTGAAAACTCACACTGACAATTTTTCAAAAAATACACAGCCGGTCTCTTGTGCTTAGAAGCAGCTGAGATTTTGATAGCCAGTAGATTCCCGATTATCTGGCAAAAGGTACTGTATGGAAGCTTTGCACTTTACACCATATGTTTTCACATATAATGAGTAAGAAACTGGAGAGGTTTGCAGCAGTATCAATGATTTGCCTTTCTTTGTGTCCAAAATAGGATCAAAGGCCTCAGATTTAACCAGGGAATGAGAAAGGATTGATAATTAGCATGGCCATGTTTTAACTATAAGTTTCAGAAAGAGCTGGCTGAAGTCCCTGAGAGCTGTCCGAGGAGACCTTTGAAACCTGGAACCAGGCAGTGAGTGAATCTTTCAGTAAAGTGAATAGTGTGTAAGAATTTGGAAACACAAAGCAGCTGCATATGCAGACCTTGGAAATCTGGTCATTCCAGTGTAGAGAGTTAGGCTGGAATCCCCTGAAGTTTCTTCTAGTTCAGAAAAGGTCATCCTAAATGGCAGTTGAGAACCATGCTGTGCATAGCTGAACTTATCTCTGCTCTCATGTTAACCAGCATAAGCACATCATTTACCATTGGATCTCATTGTTTGGGCTTATTTACTTTAAGCTTACAAGTACATGTCAGGTTATTTCCATTATTTTTAAAAGGGCCATGAAGTTCCAATGGAAATCATGGATAATGACTGATAAATAAGAGAAAGAGTAGTGAGCCTGCCAAGATGTTGTAATACACAAGAATATCACAGGAGTCTGAAATGACAGAGAAAGGAAGGGAAGGAAGGAAGTTATCAGGGGGCCAACAGCATCTGGAGGGAGGAGATCAGACAGTCCAGAATGAATGGAGAGGAAAGACAGATTAATTGCAGGTTTTCACAAGATAATGCCATATTTACTGCTGTTCAGTGACTGCAGAACCCACACTGGCTGATAGCAGTGGCCATTTCAGGTTCGAAGGCAATGCAGGAAACCGGATAGATATTTTTAAGTGGCCATATGATCTTACTCCTATGTTTGGAAAGTTCATCAGCTGGTTTTTAAGAAATTGTAAGTCACCAAAATGTTTCCAAAGAATTGGTGGCCATAATTCTCAATCCCAGCTATAAATGCTCTTGGTTTTCTTGGCTGCAGCAGATGTATGTCATCAATGCATCAGCCTGTGTATCATCACTGCTGAACCACATTCAGTTTTTTGTTTGTTTGCTTGCTGAGGAGGTGGTGAATTTATTAGCCAAAACTATTCCACTGTAAATTATACTTAATTGTATTTTCCTATTCTTCAGCATCTGATTGTGGTGACAGTAGAAGACTAGAAGTAGTTATTGGCCAGAATACCAAATCTGAAATGAACTAAACGAGTTGCTCTTCTGGAGCTCTGGTTATTTGAAAGAACCAGTGTATCTTCATGTCAAATTTTTTCCTTTTAGCTGTGTAATGAGTCACAAAGACAGGCTGTTCTGGCGTCTGCTGTCAGTGGTTATTGTCTAGAATACATACACTAATGTGTTGATTCAGTTGTCCCCTGCTTCAGCTGCCTAAATATATGAGCGGGGGAGTAGGCGAAGGAAACTTTGAGCAAAATAATTATGTTTCTTTTAACAGAGTCTTGGGCTTAGGAGTTTTTTTGAGTTTGTTTTTGAACCAGTTTAATTACACTGACACTGAGTGCTGCTGCTCTGCTCATGTCAACTTCTGATATGCCCCATTCTTTAAAGAAGTCATGCATCTGCTAATTTTGCAAGCATTCTGCTTTGTTTGTTATCATGAATTATGTAGTGTTCTCAGTGTACTTTACAGTTTATAAAATACAGACTAAGATAATCCTTATCCTTACTTTTATACTCAGAACTGTGTGATAGTTTCTTGAGGGTATAAACATGTGTGCCTATAAATAAACAGTTTCATCCTCCAGTACTTTAATGAAGATTTCAGCTACTTGATACTTAAATTTTTAAAGATGTATCTGTTGATACTTTCCAGTTAGTCTGAAAAATAAGCATGGCAAGTGACAGAAGTAATTTACAAATCAGTATTTTCTGGAAACTCCTCATTCTTCTGAAACCAGTTCATGACAAAACTAAAATTTTTCACTGCTGAATGCCTTGGTCATGGTGATTTGGGATACACTCTCGAGATAACATCATGGGTCAGCCTCCTCTAATGCATGAAGAGGAGCACAGACAAGTCCCTGCCAGCCGAGCAGAAGTTCTCCCCCAGAAGACTGTGCAGGATGAAGAGTGGATTTCAACAGGATTTGTAAAATACCAGAAATCTGGCAGGCCTGATGAGGGTGGCATGTGAGTGCTGTCATCGCCAAGATCCCTGGCTGGGCTTCCTAAACATATGGAGCTCTACAAACAAGAGCAATGCTTTGTTTGCATCTGGCTTCTTCATGAGCCGTTTCCTGAAATTAATTGCGTTATTCATTTATTCATGTGTTTGTTTCACCTTGATCTGCTGGCAGGAGCTGCATGTATGTGATATCTAGAGACTCTTTGTGGGTATTTGTAAGATCATTTTTTTACCAGGTGTTTTCAAGAAGCCTCAGAGTTGACTAAAGGTGTGTGAGAGGTAGGTTAGCAGTGGGCATAGAAGAAGGTAGGTAGAAGGCAGTGTACAAGACACTGGTCAAGAGAAGATTAAGAAGTTTTTTAGTTGGTGGTTTTCCTGTGAAAGGGAGGAATCACATACAAAAACGGGGTAGAAAAAACCTAAAATTGTTCTTAGAGTTTAGAGCGTTGCTACTGAATGGAAATTACTCTGTATACTGGTCTAGAGGTCTGGTGGGTCACCTTTTGGTAACACTTCTTCCAACACAGCTCATCCCCACAGCATGTGATCCTATGCGTGTGTTGGCTGTGTAATCATTTAGTGTAACAGGCCACGCCACATTATCACTCAAGTAAGCAGACATCCCTGGACAGACGTGCCCATGTCCAGAACCCAGGTTTGTTGGCTTTGAGCCTTCTCTGAGGCGTGTGTGGAGGTGTGTGTGCTCACAGCCGTGGTGCATCACCGGCTGTTTGTACCTGTGGGTGTTGGGATGTCCCTCCTCAGCCAGGCAGGTGGGGCTGCCTGTGTGGAAACTCTGTCTCCTGCTTATGCAAATGATGGGATCTGTGTCTCTGCATGCAGTGGGTGATGCACAGGATTCCCCCACCGGAAAACAGTAGCCTTCCACGTCATGGCCTGTAGTCAGACCAAACTCTTCCTGCCTCTTCAAGAGGGAGTGTTTAGGGTAAGGTGCCAGAAGGAAGTAAGAAAAGATTAAAGGGGAAGTTTAACTCAGTTGACTTTCTGTTCTGTGGATTTTCTTTTTTCCCCCCTTGCCTTCTGTTAATATTTATAGTGCACTGAAAACTTGTGCACAAAGACTTTCATTTAGCTCCTGCAGGTACAAGCTGTGCAGCAGCAGTTCTGATAATGGTGTTTGATGTGGTTGTGATGGGCTAAGCATGAAGGTGAGGTGGTGTTTATAGGTAAGGCAAGGCAATGTTTACAGGGGAAGGTAATCTCTCTTCTAAGACCAATCAGTGTGGTTTGAAGAAGTAGACAAGCTTTCAAGCACAGAAGCTGCAAGGCACAGAAAAGGCTTTTATTTATTCTTTTTTGAAACTAAATTAGTTGATCTGGAAGGAAGAAAGGATTGGAAACAATGGAAGAGGAGTTTTTCACTGGGGATATAGGCTTGGGGGTGTATTGGAAGAAAAAGGTATGTTGCTGATGGGGAGGGTTAAAACCAGAAATGCAGGGCAAAGTAAAAAGAAGCAAACCAAAGCAGGGAAATGGCAGGCAGAACCCCAAATGCTTATTTCATGTAGTAATTTCTGGAAGACTCATCTGAAGAATATATTGTAGCTGTAAAAATTTCTGAGAGATTCCTACAAAAAGGCCCCTTTGTGTACCACCGTATAGAGTGCAATTGCTTCAGTGTGGATGGAAATAGAAAGCAGTGTAGGGAAAGAAACTAAATTAGATTACTTTGTGGGAGAAGATGGACTCTGAGGATCCAGCCTAGGATTTTATCTTTCATTAGCTTTCCACACTTGCAGCAATGTAAGAGAAAAAGAAGGGAAAATGGAAATGGTGAGGCTAGAAGATCATTCTTGCTTACGAGTGCTCAGATTTTTAAGGTCATACATCACCCTAAACTATAAAGATACTTAAGCCAAGAGAAGGAGATTGAAGTTAATTTCACTAAGTGTAGCACTCTTCTCACTTGAAAGCCTTTTGCTTAAGAACAGCCAGTGCCCGTTTAACGCATGGTGTCAATTGTGGAAATTATATCATACTTAGTTTGTGACTTTTTGCCTCGTTCTTTATAATTTTTTTTTCCTGAACATGCTGTATAAACAATGTGGAGAGAAACTTTAATTTCAGATATTGTAGGTACCATAGGATGGATAATATTCAGCTCTTTTAATCCACAGTATCTGTCCTGTCCCACAGTGCCATACAGTTCAGAAACCTGCCAACATTTTTCTTGTCATTCAGCTCTACAATGGGGATGCATTTTCCTTGTACCATTGGATATGTGCAATGATGACACTTTTACAAATGCCTTTTATTCCAGGTGCACACTGGCAGCCCTTGACTCTGTCTTTTGGTAGCAATTGGGATAAAGACTGGGATAAAGACATTTATTTTTGATACCAAGGCACGGCTGTGTCTTCAGAATATGTCTAAGACCAATTATAGTTAACATCAGGAGATTGCTTTTGGCACATTACTTACTTTTAGTCCTTACATCACTGCCAAAACTGAGGTATGCAGTTTCTGGAGTCTTTGGAAAGATATGACTGTGCAGAAAGGAAGAGAAATGAGCCAAGTTCTTGTGTCCCATTTGCCTCACACCCCGCACCTCCCCCCCCAGTCCCAACACATCCTTGCAGAATGACAGCTGCATTACATCCTCAGAAACACTTGACCTGATAAAGACCAAAGGGAAGGCAAAGTTATATTTGTACTTCTCTGGGACTTTCCCAGCATTGATTACTGATTCTCTCATCCCTCTGGCACTTCTGAGCAGTGGTAGTCCCCTTGCTGCTGCCAGACTCTCTGTAAACAGTTGTTCAGACACTTTGTTTGAAGGTTACCTCATAAAAAGGAGTCCCAATGTTCACTGTTTGAGTGCCCTTAGTTTCTACCGGGGAACTCAGCATCGCCTACCAGGGGCCCTTAGTAATCTTCTGGACTTGAACCAACATCTTCTCATGGCTTTTTGCTAGATGTGTTGATCAGGAAGAAGACAAAGAGCTTGTCATGTTGCTGTTCTTTTCATAAGACAAATGTTATTGTAGGAGCAATGCTGTTGGCCTGTGAGAGATCGAGCACTGCCTTGCAGTAAATAGGGAGACTCGGCATTCTGACTGCACATGCTGGACAAAGCCTGAGCTTTTCAAGCCTGTTTAATTAGAAAAGCCTGATTTTATCACGATGACATAGTTTCACACCTCTTTTGAAATATTTTTCTTTACATGATTTTATTACAGCAGTGCTTGCTAGATGTCAGGTCGTTCTGGGCTGAGAAAATAGGAGGAAACAATGAGACGTTGTGAGTTACTCATTTGGAGATGGACTTGAGTGCTTAAAGAAAGGAAAAACCCAAAACAATATATGAAGTCTCACAGTTGGCATGCCAAAAGTTACAAAGTGATGATACCGTGTGGTATCTTGATTGGAGTTGGCTCAATGTTGCATGGCATTCCAGCTCCCTGCATCACAAAACTATCAACAGAGTAATAACCAGAAAACCAGAAACCTGTTAACAGCCAAAAGTCCAATTGTTTCTGTCCAAGAGTTAGGGTAAAATATAACAGGCTGTGCTTGTATATGGGAAGGCACCCACTGACCTGTTTGCCTGGGATGAGGAGGACTGTGGGCACTTGAAATTCTGGTCATGCAAGGCCTGGGTTTCTTTTGTTCAGGTGTTTTTTATTGCTTGGTCAGTAGAAGCTTTGCTGAAGCATTCGACACAAACACAAATACAGCCTGCATCAAAGTTTGGATGGAAGCAGCCTCACCTGTTGCGCAAATCCGTGCATGACCGTCTGTTTAATGTATGATTAGTACCTGAAATCAGGGGGAAGGCTAAAAGCATGAATAAGGCAATACCATAGGTTAGTTATAGGAGAACAATGTAATATCTTCAGTGTACAGCTTGGACTTAGGTATCTTATGCTCTAGGCAGTGTAAGTATTACTGAAGAAGGTAAAATAGTTTCTTTTGATGATTACTGTGATCTCTTCAGCACTTGTATTACAGGATAGGTTTTCAGGTCAGTTCTTTCTGTGGGATTTCTCTCATGAAAGAGTATGTGATGGTGTGTTTTTCTTGGGAGCCTAAGCTGATTTCATTAGGGTGTTTTTATATTGTTTTTCTCCTTACACATCCTAAGAAGATTCTTTCTGAAAATGTGCATGAAGGTTCATTTACTTGCAAAAAGGATTCAGCTGTAATAGTTTCTTGTGCTATTTTCCAATGTTAGTGGTCCATTTTAAAAGCAACCAAGTAAATGTTAACCTGTAGGCAATCTTATTTGTCTTTTCTTGCAGGTTTTAAAATCTAAAGAATTATCATCACCAGGACAGCGCTATATCGACAGCAAAGTAGTTAAAACAAGAGCTGAAGGAGAATGGTTGTCTTTTGATGTCACTGAGGCTGTACATGAGTGGCTCCATCACAGAGGTGACAAAAAGTGCTCTTTGCCTGCACTCCTGCCCCAGCTGCTCCTCCATTAACTCAGGAGTATTCCAGAGTCATTCCGTGTGTAAAAACCAACTCCACTCACTTTTATGTTTTGCAGACAGGAATCTTGGATTTAAGATAAGCTTACATTGTCCATGCTGTACCTTTGTGCCTTCCAGTAATTACATCATCCCAAATAAAAGTGAGGAGCTTGAAGCAAGATTTGCAGGTAATCAAATCAAAAAGCCTCCAGCTTTTTAAGATGTGGTATGCACTGATTGAGGAAGGAAACAAAAAGCTGTTTCTGTCTCCTAAATGGCATTCATCTGATTGAAAACTTGATCATTTGAGAATCATGACTCTCAGCTGGTAGGAAACGGTACTAAAGTCACAGTGGTAAAACTGTATCACCTGAACAATTCTAAAATCAGAGGGCATGAAAAAGCTTTCTCGTTCCATGCATGCAGCATTGATGTCCTTAAGAGTCTGTGTTACAGTTTTGCTGCATGCTCACAGGATATACATACAATTTTGGATTTAGTGAGGACTCTTGCACAGTTTGCCATCCACTATTGGATAGTAATGAAAACATAGCTCAATATTTTCAAAATAAACCTTTTGCTCTCCATCCTAGTACTGTAATGAGTCAGACTTAGCTGAAAAGATTGGAATGAGTGGGCATTAAAAAATGAAAAACTGTATAGTGAGGGTTATGAGTATATGTGCTCTTTATAGACAGCAGGCAAGGTGATACAGAGTAAATTTACCAAGGTTGTATAAGCTCTCTTGCATTTTTAAGCCATTAAAATCTCAGCTTCGCAAAGAGAAATTATATTCAGTTGACTGTAGTACAGTTACCATCCACCAGCACATATTAATATATAGCTATATTAAAACCAATTTTAACCTAAATTCTAGTCATGAAGTTCTCATTTATTGAAATGTATCATGATTTGGTTCACTTGTGGTCCAAGTATTTGGCTATATTCCTTGTCAAGTCTTAAGTTTTTCTAACCGTTGTTTCACTGCATTGGAATTTTTTCCTGTAAGTAAATACATGTACTGTAAATATGATTAAAGCCACTGTGTGCCTTTAAAAATTGTTAGTATGATGTTTGGTTACTATAATTGCATATGTTAAGAAAAGAATAGTGTATCTTTTTCTGTTTAGATGGTAGTATCTGGTTGGGGAGGTTAATTTTCAAAAGGATCTTAACAAAAGGCATAACATGACTCCTGTGAAAGGCCAGTACCTTGAGTCTCTTGTCTGTGCTATTGCCATGATAAGAAGCTAGTAAGGCTGGCAGTGTTAAAAGAGAATATAGAATGTGAGGCCATGGATTGCCATTTCAAGAAGAAATACTTTGATCCATGTTTTTGCCATGCCCATATAAAAGGAGAGACTAGAATAACTGACTTTCTGGGGAAAATTAGCAGATTTAAATAAACTGGCAATGAAAGACAGGGAATTGACAAGTATCAGAAAGGGGTGAATGTGATGGAGGAAACTAGTGGGATAGAAGTAAGAGTGGGAAATGAAGGTGAAGTATCTGGAGTAGCTTTAAGTGTGTTAAAAGGTTTTAAAAGGTACATACCTGTTAAAAGCTGGGAGTATTGCTCTAACTGAAGCAACAAAAGAATCACTGCTTGGGGCATTTGTAGCTAAGACACACAGATGCAGTGACTGAAATTACCTTCTCTGTTACTCACTTAAACATTTCTGGTAAATGTACTGAAATGCCATTAAACAGATGTGAGTGTGGGAGGGTTGATACAATAGCTAGCATGAGAACTGTGAATATATAAGGCATCTTGGGTTGAAATTTGCCCCCACTTCCCCAGTAAAAATGCCCAGCTGACACCATCATGGCCCAGTTTCTGAGAGATTTTTTTTAAGAGATGGTTTATTTAATTTGTGAAGAAAAAGCAACACAATGTTTATCACCAAAATGTATTTTTTGAAGGTATTGATGACTACACATATTCCAGTGGTGATGTGAAAGCTTTAAAGTCCAATAGGAAAAAATACAGTGGGAAGACCCCACATCTTCTGCTAATGTTGTTACCCTCCTACAGACTTGAGTCGCAACAGCCCAGTCGGCGGAAGAAGCGTGCTCTAGATGCTGCCTATTGTTTTAGGTAACTATGCCTGCACATCCACTATTCTTACACAGTCCTACCAGCCTGGGAGATGTCATGCAGTTGCTTATCATGTTTCTTTACAGCTGGCATTACACAGAATGCACACCCTGATTGTCATACCCAGGGTCTGTGTGCAGCAGGTCTCTGCCTGGCGGTCTCCAGTCCCACAGAGACAGGGGCAGATTGTTGTGGCCTTAGACAGCAGAAGCTCAGTTCCGTCTGGGATGATTCCCAGATGCATTAGCCCCATAGTTAGAGCCAAATTATCACTTTGTTCACCTATTCAGTCTCCTCTGTAGGACCTGCAGAAAAACACTTGAGTAGTCCTCCAGAGAAGCCATTACCTTTGTCTGTATGAGCAAGTCCTGCCATGTCTAAGCATCCTGTAATAGCTGTCATTTCAGTTACAGCATAAGCTACTATTGATTTGATTTAGTTGGGAATTTTTGTGACTCAGACTTGCCTGCCTGTGAAGGATCATTCAGGGAGCAAGCAACAGGATTATTTCCATTCCCAGTGTTGGCTTTGTTATGACCAGTGTGTTTGTATTTTATTTCCCAGGAATGTGCAGGATAATTGCTGTCTGCGTCCACTTTATATTGACTTCAAGAGGGATCTTGGCTGGAAATGGATTCATGAACCTAAAGGATACCATGCTAATTTCTGTGCAGGAGCCTGCCCATATTTATGGAGCTCAGATACTCAGCACAGCAGAGTAAGTCAAGGATTTGCTAATTTTCAGCTTCTGTTTTATAACTGCAAGTTGAGCTATGTTTCTGGGACTGACACGAGCACCAGTGTCCAGAGTTAATCTAAATAACTAAGAATGATGGAATGTGGCCCCGTAGAGGGTAACTCACACATGGCCTCAAGCTAGTGTTGAAGCAGGAGAAATGTATTGGCGCAGAGATTTACGGTTTTTTATATATATGTTCATTGATACGAACCCATGGTTGGATCGAATACTTCTTGAGAGTATGTATCCTTTGGAGGTGGCTTGAAAAATAGCCTTTCCTTATAGACATGGGTGGAAGATGGCACAATGAGTTTGGTCTGCAAAGGCACTGAGAGAGGCACTTGCAGAGTAACTAAAGGGCTAAGTTGTACCACATGGTCATCACCTACTTTTATGACCTGCCATTTCACAGTTAGCACCTGCCACGCTGAATTTCATGAAAATATACTGATAGCTGTCTTTGTTTTACTTCAAAAGGCATATTCTTTCTTGCACTTAGAAAATTTTTATGGGGAGGAGGGACTTTGTGTATGAGATGTGGAAGAACCAAATCATAGATGTATGAGCTGAGAAGTTTTTATTTTAGGGATTAGATGTGGTATTTTAGCCAGTTGCCTTAGGATGAGTAGCGTTCTGCTGTGAAGTGCTAATTTCCTCTCAACTATCACTAAGGATGTCTAGACAGTAAATGTAAGACACAGACATTTGCATCATAGCTGTCATAAAGCAAGAATTTCACCCTCGGGTCCATAGTAAGAATGATGTCTCCCCTTTTTCAAGCCTCCCTTAAAATGACAGATCAGTGTCAGCCAGCAGGGAGAACTCACCATGTCCAAGGGACAGCTTGAGTTCCTTTTGCTTGGGAAAACCATGATGCCATGTTCTTCCTGAGCTTACAGAGCCCTTTGTAACTGTCACTGTCTCTGACATTGTACTGTTAGCAATCTCAGCAGGCAGAGGTATAAATAAGGTGAGTATGTTTCCGTGCTGGTGTGGAGTAATGGTGTGCGCATTTTGGAACTACACTTGTTTTTAAAGGAAAGACGAAGAGTAACTGTCATGGTCACAAATATGTGGTTTGGATAATTGCCCAAGGAGCCAGAAGTTGCCTAATAAAGTAGTTAGTGTTGCTGTCCTGAACAAATCTTCTGTCTCTCTAAGCTGCAAATGTTGTGTGGAAGTTCTAGGAAAAGGTCACTTGGTGTTTGGCTAAGGCATTAATGGCATCCTCAGGAGCACCTATGCATCATCAGTGGCTAACCCTGCATACTTCCCTTGCAGAGAATCATGCATAGGAATCCAGGGTGACATAGGTGATAACTCCATGCATCTGGATCTCTGCAGGCGTAGATGCACCTTGAGTCCTGATGCTTGCAGGGTGGCATTAATGGACTTAACTAACATACCCAAAGGGTAAAAGAAGAGGAGTGCCTATGCTCTGAAGGGGTGTCTTTTCTCTTTGGTCTCTTGTAAATCCAAAATCCTGTAAATAGCAAATGACAACCTGAAGAAACAGATAAAAAAACTTTCCATTTCCTCTGTACTCAGAAGTATAGTGTGCCTGTTGGTTCAAAGGGCAACACTTTAGAAGGAGATTCCAGGTGTGTATCTGCTTTGAGACTTAAGGNTGTGTACCTGCTTTGAGACTTAAGGCTGTATGGACAAAACCTTAGGAAATTCAAGGCATATTGTGAACACCAGATTGAAGTGGAAAAATATTAAAAAAAGCCTGAAATTCAGGAATCTTCATACCATTTTCAGTAGGCATTCTCTCAGGTGCTGTGGGAGGAAGTGATGCAGAAAACAGTTCACTCATTAGAGGTAACTGCCCTAATCTGTCTTTTTGGTTTCTCCTTCTAGGTACTCAGCTTGTATAACACCATAAATCCAGAAGCTTCAGCCTCTCCGTGCTGTGTGTCCCAGGATTTGGAACCCCTCACCATCCTCTACTACATTGGAAAAACACCCAAAATTGAACAGCTGTCCAACATGATTGTAAAGTCTTGCAAGTGCAGCTAAAGGATATCCCTGAAACAGCATGACGTGTGTTTATTAAAAAAAAAAAAAAAGATAACCAAGGAAAAAAAGGAAAGAGAGAATGAGAAGGAAAGAAAGAAAAATAAAAACCCGGGTTCATCAGTGTTAAAAAAAAAAAAAAAAGAAGAAAAAAACAGCGGTACTAGTCTGAACTGTTTGAAAGTTTGTTTTGTTAATTTTTTTTTTAAACTGGCATCTGAAGCAAAACATTGAAGGCTTTTTCCTACATTTCACCTACACATAGTGTGAGATAGACAAGAAGCAAAGTTAAAGAAAAAAGAAACCTTTTAAAAAGTAAACACTGGAAGAAATTTGTTAGTGTTACTATGTGAAAGGAAAAAAACAGGAAAATCCCATGAAGTGGAGTTGCTGTATCTGTCCCGTGCCTTACTTGATCTCTCTGTATTGTTATGCAATAGGCATCCTACCCATTCCTCTTAGCTATAGAGTTAACAGTGCATTATTTATTTGTGTGTAAAAAGTATCAGATGAACATTTCTGTATCACCATTGGAAAAACGAAAACCAGCCAATGTGGACAAAGTGGAGACCAAATAAGCTGCCAGAAATACATATAAAGCCTAAAGGAACACAAGCTCAAAAGAATCAGAAAAGTAATGGTTAGTTTAGTTTGATTAAAATAGAAATCAGTTATTACATTACTGACAAACTCTGCCTTTAAAATACCTTATTTTTTATGCCAGCTGCCTAGAGAGACTTCTTGTAAGGTCTCAAACCCTTGTTTTAAATCCTGAATAATTTACTAATAAAGGACACTCTGTTTCAGTCTCAAAGACAAGTCTATAAGATTTTTTTTTTTACTGTAAATGATTTAAAATGTCAGTTTAGTAAACCAGTGAAATATTTAACGTACTGGTCTAATCTTCAGACCTTAATATGTTGCTGTATAGCTATGCTATGGGAATTTTTTTTTTGTTCTTTTGGTATATGTAACCATACCTAGATCATTACAATAGGTGGGTAGTAAAAGCCAGCTTAATTGGAAACATATCTGTAGATCTCTATTTGTAAACTATTAAAAAATTACGTACTTTATGTGTAATGTGTAAATTTTCACCATATTTTTGTACTCTGTAATACTGTCAGCTCTCATGACTTTGAATTTGAATTTGGGGCTCTTTTTGATCACTCAGAATCATGTGTTTCCCTCTAGCTGGCCAGTATGAGTAGAGTCCCTATATTTTGACTTGCACTACAAATACATGTTTTATAATAATTGCTATACATGTGCTTTGTATATTGTTCATCATTATGACATAAGCTACCTGACTCCATTTGTTTTTCTGTTTTATAAAAGAGGATGGATTGAAGCAGTCCCCAACCCCCTGCTCCTCCCCTGCTCCTCCAGTTGTCCCTGTACATGACTCTTGGATGGCGATGCAGTTCAATTTGCTGGGCCTTCCTGTTTCCCTTTGGCATTCAAAGAGATGGGCAGGGCACGAGGTGTCCCTGGGAGCAGAGATGTCCCAGCCTGGCCGAAGCTAGGCAATGACAGGGAATGACAGAGAATGACATTCACCACTGTGCAGAGGCTGTAGGGAGTGGCGATGCCCTGCGCAGATGCATCGGCCCGGCACACGGGAACTCCGTCCTCTGTGGGGCTTTGTGGGGCTGCTCCTGCTCCTACTGCAGCTAACAGAGGTTGGCCTTTGACTTCTGCAGTGGCACAGCAGGGCTCTGTAGGCTGTTGGGGTATGTGTAAGGATTGGCAGGATCAGACCCTTGATTTTTTTGCAAGTTTACCATTTTTTTTTCTCAACCGAGTTCACGTTAAAGCATCTTTTAAAAAAACCAAAAAGGAATATGGGGGTTCCTAGGGTTTTGTTATTGTTGCACGTTTTCGTATTGTAGAGGAATAAAAAGAAAAAAAATCACATCACATGCTTCATTTTAAAAAAGCCCCAGCCTAAACAAGAATAAAAAGAATTCTGAAAAAGGCACAATAATTTCATTTCACGTGATGAATGCTTCTGCAGAGCAAAGCTGGAAACCTGCAAGGCAAGCGTTCTACTTGGATGAGAAGGACATTTTCTGCCATTGTCCTGGGCAGTGTTGGGAGGACACTCCTGAGCTTGGTGTTGGCAGCTCCAGTTTTAAGAAGTGCTGTTTCTTTGGCTTCAGCAGAAGACTGGTGTAAAACTGAGGTGCCATGGTAGTTTGCACAGGCAGCTCCCCAGGACTTCTGTGGAGCCTGTGCCTATTGCCCAGATGGGAACATAGCTCCAGAGATGATCTAATCCCACCCACTGGCTCAGGAGGAGAAGGTATGTTAGACTTGTGATTTATTTAGTGAGCTGAGGTGAACAGGTGAAGAATCTGTCCTGCTAACACTTGCTTGAGCCACACTAACTCCAGTGAGAAGATGCACTGAACTCAGTGAAACTCCTCAGGGTAATACATACTCTGGATTTTGCTGTATAACAACAGCAAAATTAGTTTTATCAGGTTCAGTATAAGAACTGTATTTTTGTTGGACAGGAGAGGAGATAAGGGTGAGCACATTTTACAAAACTTAAAAAAAAGTTGCAGTTCTCTGATACAGGAATGCAGCTCAAAACCAGTTTTGAAATAGTGGAATGGGAGATAGCATAGTTGTCCAACTATACTCACTGTGTGCTGGATGCAGCTGAAAATTTGAGCTTGGATTTGGAGTTTTTCTCTAAGCATAAAACACTATTTCTCTAAGTCATTGCCCCAAGATCAATTTATTCTTAATTTCTAGTGTTCCTCAAAATGCACTGATAATATTTGAAATTCTCTATTTTAAAGCTCCTACAATTTTTTTTCTTGTTCAGTAGGCATGCATTTCCCTTTAATCACCGAGGGTGTTAGGCCTGATCCTACAATATGCAGAACTCATGGTTGAAATTCCCCTCTGCTGAGTGGGGTAATGTGAGACCTCAGCGCCTCTCAGGTCTGATGTAAATACCCCTCCAGTGATCTTTAGATGGGTCTGCAACAGCTCAAGGACTTTGTGCTCTGGGGCTTTATTTTGGTGAGGTGATTGCCCCTGTCTGAGCAAAGTCCCTGAGAACTGATGAGAAATGTTCAGCATCTTGAAAGATCAGACCCAAGGGGGTGACAGGGGCTGAGGGGGAATCATAACACTTAGCCGGGTGGGGTAGGACAGCACTTCTTATGTGTTTAGCATCAATACAACTGTAGGGTTGGCATGATTTAAAGGAGAAAAAAATAAGGAACTTAAAGGACAGCTGTGTTGTACTTTGGTGATTGATTACTCTGTATTTCAACACATTGTATGTCTGTTTTTGTGGTGCTCTAGTGGTAAATAAATTATTTCAATTATATACTGGTGTTGCTTTCATATGGCAGTGTTCTTCTGGCACAGGCAATTCCTCAGCTCTGGAATGTTAAATCCCTGCAAAGCCTGATTTGGTGTGGGATTTTGGCATGTGTGACCTTGATGTGGTCCATCGCAGGCTTAGGTGAAGAACATCCATCCAGGGTGAGGGTGGATCATACCTGCTGTGGGGGTTGCTCTCCCCTCAGCCACTGTATTGGATGTCTTGGGCTGTAGACAACTGCCTCAGTTAGATCAGTTTACCAGGAGCAGCTGTGGGGCACATGAAGGTGTTTTTTTGACAGAAAATAGGATTCCCTAGTTTGTTGTCTATTTCCATGCACTCTGCAATATGCAGTTGCATTATCTAAGCAAATAAGAATTAAGGAGCCTGGAATTGCAGCTTTTCTTTATCAGGCTCTAGTCACTTAAATAAATCAAACTGATGGCAGGAAGGACTTCAGGATTGAATCATTGCTTTTAAAGTTGATAAAACTATATATGAAAATTCTCTCAGACCAGGGACTGATCTTCCTTGTGCCTTCTCTGGCATCTAAGGAGTGCATAGCATTTCTTGGCTTGAATGAAAGAGCATGTTTATGCCAGATTGTTTAGAGTTCTTGTGATAAATTATAACAAATTGACTCTGCGGTCTGTCAATATGTTTAAGAATGTAACTTGGGATGAGCATTAAAAACAGTCTTAGAGGCGAATCCACCACGGTTACGCTGCAGCCTTAATTGATTTCAATGAGTTTGCACAGGCACAAAACTATAGTACTTCAAAATTTTCCAGATGCCAATTTTTATTCTGTCTATTTTTAGCTACCCAGCTATGTGCTTTGACATGAATATAATCCACCAGCCTCATTCTTATCCAGAGAAGCCCTCACACTGCCTTGAGGTGAGAATACTTTGCAGCCCTGTCTGCTCTATTCATGCAGTCAGTGAAGAGCAGGAGGGTTTGAGGAGGAACGCTGATTGGAAACTGTAGGTGAGAAAGTGGTCATGGTGCCTTGTAACTAAAGAGGAACAAAACGGAGGGAACACTGTGTGCTAAAAGATTTTATAGCACGGGCCTGAAAAGATGGAAGATCTCCCATGATAGTGAGATTTATGCAGAGTATTTTGATGCTGGGCTTGTCTTCCTTTTGTTAACACAGCCTCTCCAGACTGTATCAGTGAAGCCCTTACTGTGCTTGAATCAAATTGTGGTTAATAAATGTGGAATATTCAATAAAGGAAAAAACCCAAACCATGTAAATGTCTTGAAAACTGTTTTTTAGGCCAAAATCTGCCTCTTAGTTCAGACAGAACAGATTCTATGAGGAGCCATGAGTTCTGGAGGAAAATAAACCAAGAGGTTATGTAATTATATGTGGTTATAAAGTAGATGTGAAGTAATGTAGTTGGCTTGTCAGTGGGTATGGGTGTAACAGTAATTTCTTCATCTGTATAAAAATAAAATTAAATGGAACAGAAAGCTGATGAGAACTTCCAATCAAATTTGATATGCTCGTTTAATGAAGTAACCTGCTGGAATCTAATACAGAACCCCTGGGGTATAAACCTTTTTTCTACCATATGGTGGTCCAAGAAACAAATATTTCCTATAAATGGGATGTTTTAGTGCCAAACCAAGATGATTGCAGGAGGAAGGGTCAGTGATCATTGATCTCTGGGTCTCAGCATTGTTTGTACATACTGTAGGCAGGTCCTGATTTAATGATTCACAATCTCATTCCAAAAATATTTGCTACAAGAAAAGGAACAAGGAAGATCAAAATGGCAAAGGGGACCCAGAGTCTCTTGTTCGGTAAAGTACACCATGATCTCCCACATACTGTTTGATCCAGCCAATTAGAGATGGATGCAACCAAAATGTTAACATGTGAGTACGCATTTGATCAAAAATCAAGTAGCTGGGGCTCTGAGGTAGTGTTCAAACCTGAATCACTTTTATGAAATTCAGTTAGGTTCAATCTCTGCAACTGGTTTGTAACCAAACCTTAATCTCCAAAGCTGTTGCCGGGGTGTGTAAGGCTTTGAGCTCAGTGTGTCAGAAGTTCTTGCACTGAAGCTGCTCTGAGTGTGCCAGATGCAAATCTCACAGCCCAGTCTTCTGTTTTTTCCTTCCAAGAACAAAGACACATAAATATAATTGATACTCACAGGAATGACAGTTGGAAATAGTCAAAATGTCCCTATGCACAAGGTGTTTCCCAGAGTGTTACAGGTCACCTCATTCTTCAGTGATTTAAAGATCAGCATTATGGGACTATGCAATGTTTTTTTGCCATCTGATGGAACCCACATGAAATGAATTGATGGCTTCATTCCAGTGCCTAGTATAAACTTGTTGGCAGTCTCCAAGGATATGCAGACTAATTTCATCTATCAAAAGCAGAAAATATCTTTATCCAGAAAAAAATGTCTTTTCTTCCCTTTGGAAAAATGTAAATACAAGACAAAATATGCAGCAGTTCATGGGCAAGTTATGCATTCCTCCGCAGTGTGTAACCTGTTCTCAAAGAGGTGGTCTGGATCAATTTGTGAACAGTTGGGAGGGAAAGCTGCATTTGGAGATACTCTGAAATATATTGTTTCCTTTGCTTCTGCTATGAAACCCTCAGTCACCACTAAAAAAGAAAATAAAAAGGCAGAAGACTGTAAAAAAGCAGATGAACTGACATTTTCCACCTTGATGCCCAGCTATGATGTATTACACAGAAGGTGAATCACAGCAGATCCCGAGTGTCAGATACAGCCAACTGATGTGCACAAGTTCGGGTCACAGAAAGAGGAGCAGGAAGGAGCAGGAAAGATGAACACAACAGAAGGTTTTTGTCAGCATAAGTATAGGCCCTACATAACACCACAGGAAAACTGGACTGTTTTTTTTGTACTTTTTTGCTTTGGGCTGCTTCCATAGCACAACAGGCCCTTCCCATTTCTCATGCTTTCAGAAAAGGGATATCTTTAGGGAGGTAGGAATTTACCTAGGAATAACTGAAAGTCACTGATACATTTTAAGATCATTAGCAGTCAGGAGACATAATTTAAATGAGCTGTTAACAAAACCTTAATTAACTTTTCCTGTAGCTAAGCACCCCTTGCTGTTCTCCTGGCCTCTATCTCTTATTTTAGTGTTAAAAGTTCCTCCACTGCTTTGCGGTAACAGATGGTGTCTATCAAATAGTCAAAATCTCAGCAAGTATCCCAAGGACTGAGGAGGAGAACTCAAGCATTAAACCCTTGGGTTTCTACAGTTCCTGGTCCCTTAAAGCAGTGCTGTAACACACCAGATGATCTGCAGGCTGTGCACAAAACAAGACCCCAAATGCACTCTCAACAGTGGGCTAGCCATGTAAATGCATATTAATATGTTAAAATATTCTGTTTTGATCTCCACAAGATACTCACGTACTCATTCAAACAACTCTCTCACTGATCAGACCTCCTCCCCCACTGTAAGTATTGTGAGCAGTCTAGGAGGAATCCATGACTCTCACACATGCCAGGGGAAATGTATCCTCAGAAGCTGATAAATATGTATATGCAGAAATATGTGTGGTGGGTTGCAGAGAGGAAAACCCTTTTGTCCTGGTTTTTAGCTTGAGCAAATTTCTTCTCAGTAGCTGTTAAAGGGCTGTGTTTTGGGTTCAGAGTAAGAATGGTGTTGATAACTCACTGATGCTTTGGGCTTTTTGCTAAGTCATGTTTATCCTAGGGCAAGGACTACTTTTTTCCCCTTGTCTCATGCTCTGCCAGTGAGGAGGTGAGCAAAAGAAACTAGAAGGGAGCACAGCTGAGACAGGTGACCTAAACTGACCAAAGGGATATTCTACACCATAGAACATCCTTCCCAATACATAAATTGGGGGTATTTTGCTTTATTTTCAATCATGAAATTGTTCTTATCTCAACATACAAATGTCACTTGGATTCTCCTCCCCTTCCATGTGGTGACGGGGGTTGAGTGAGCAGCTGTGTGGTGCCTCATCTCCAGGTGGCTTTAAACTCACGACACACTTGAAAGGAAGAATGTACATAGTGAAAAGGGAACTAATCAAGTCATGCTTGATCCATTTCTGTGGATACATAGGTTGAAGTGGTGTATATAAAGACCTTTTTAAAATGTACATTGGGCTGCAACGTTCATATTTTTTTTCTGTATTCATAAGCCGCTCCCTCTCTATTTGCTAAGTAACTTTGCACTTTCTGGGCAATTTCACTACAGGTACTCTTAGCAGTCTTGCTGTATGGCCCCAGGGAGGAAAAAAGGAAATTTCAGAGAGTGATTCTCTTCTGGGTTACTCCACAATAGCAGTTTGGGTTTGTAACTTGCATTGCTGGATGCAGGAAATTACTTTTGGAGGCAACAGAGTTGAACTGAGTGGTCTTATTCCCAGCTCTCTTACTTCAGCTTTACTACAGCACAACTATTTCAACAGGGGACAAACCAGGCTTTAAAGTCATTTGTCTAAGAATAGTCAGGCTCAGTTTGCTATTTTACTAGAGCCTTCACACAAAGCATATGTGTGTGTGAAGTGTTTGAACCCTGATTGCCACAGTAGCCTGCAAAAAGGCTTTTCTATTGCATGTTTGAGCTTATATTTCAAATCTAGAAAGATGATGAACATGGCAGTCTTCTGGAGAAGGAAATTGTTCTTATTATCATTTAAATTGGTATATTTTGCAAGGTGTTGCTGCCATTTTTATCTCTTCCAGCAGCATTGAAAATAATATTCCCTAATGCTGGAATCAATTCTTGTGCCGTATTTATTGCGTGGGTGTAATATATAACTATAGCCTGGGGAAAACTATCCTTTTCAGTTGCTTATAGTGCTCTCAAATAGTTTTCAGTGTGACCTTTTCATATTGGAATCCAGCCCAGAGATAAATTTGTCTACACAGTTTTATCAGGCTTTGCTGACATATCTTTGACTTCTGAGAGAAACAGGTAAGTATGTTTGCCTTATACTTTTCAATCACACACAGCTCAGCTTGAGAGCAGGATTCAGTCATTTGCACTCTAGTTTGTTGGGGTCACAGCCAGATGAGTATATCAGCCTTCATTTCAAACATGAAAGCAGATTTCCAGTGTTCCTGACTGTAAAGAAATACATGAAACCATGAGCTGTGTTGAATTAACACAGCAACATTTACTCGAGTCTGCAGAATTACCAAAGCAGACCGTGGAGTGAAGTTTTGTTCTTTGTAGCTCTTCATTGAGAATATGTTCTTTTCAGAGGAAAGGCCTTTTCCTCATGCCTCTGTCATACAGCAGCAATGTCTCACAAGTGAAACAATTGTCATCTTTTCTCTTTGGAATTTAAGAATGAAAACGTTAGGATTTCAGGTTCTTGTTGAGGAGGAAAAAAAAAAAAGAAAAGAGGAAAAAGAACTAGCTAATCATCTAAACTGCTTTCAGCCTCGACAATATTCTCTGAAAAAAAAATGCATCGTGAACTGGTCCACCTGTATAAGTGTCCTAGTGAGAAGCCTCTCCAGACAGAGCCCTGCCCCTTCCTATCTGTATTAAGAGGGCAAACACCTCAGTGCCAATACTCTCCACCAGCTAATGGAAAGGGATGTCAGATGCCTCTTGAAACTGCTTTTAGCTGCACTTCTCTTGCAGTTGGGCCTTTATTCACTGCTGAGCAGTGGCAACTTGACAAGAGAATAAAGCTGTAGTGGCCCTTTGAAATAAGGTAGATGCAGAAGACAAACTGTGTTCAGACATGTCTTGATGTTCAACCACTGTCTGACCTAAGAGAAAATGTAAGCATGAAGGAATCTCATTCAGCAAAAAATGACCACAAAGAACCAGAATCATACGATTCTGCATCTCCAGAGACAAACAGACAGAAGGAGAAGGCTTTTTTACCAAAGACCTGCTTAGGAAAGTGCAAGAGCAGTGACTCCCTCTCTCAAGGCACAAAAAAGTGATGACACATCCCTAGGCTGGCCAGGCACTGTGTGGGAGTAGCTTCATCACAGTCTAGTTTCAGCTTCCTCATGCACTTGGGTTGTTTGGTGGTATGTGTCTGTCTCTGAATCTTGATTTATTCCTTTGAAATCTTTTCAAGGGTAATCTGCCACAGAATGTGTTTGTATTAAGGGATGAAAGTAGCAAATGTCCACATGAAAAATAAAGATCAATCAGACACTTTTTATGTGAATCATCATTACACCCATACTTCCTGCTGGAATAATTAGGAGATTTGTTTAGAACACTATGCTTCTTTTGATTTATTCCAAATCTGTTGTAAATTACTGACTAGAGATTACATGCTGAGCATCTTTGTACTAAAATAATTCTTAACCCATACCAAAAATTCTCAATTTGTTTTAAGGGAACTGCTTCCAGAGGCTAAAGGACAAAACAAATCTGTTTCTTTTATCTCTTCATTCTGCAGCCTGTCTCCTGAAGTTTCTCTGTATCAATGCCATGAGTTCATGGTGTTGATTTTCTTGTATCTTATGTTGAAAGAGTGCATGGCATTGAAGTTTTGCCATCAGTTTGCCACACAGACCATGGATATACATGTGACTTTGGGTAAAATGGGTTGGCTTGAAGCTGAGTTCCTAAAAGTGAAAGAAACCTCCCAAATTCCTAATCTTGGAGCCCATGCTCCAAATTGCTTTTTGGGTTCCCAGTCACAGTCATCCTTCTTCAAGTTTGCTTCCAGAAACTAAACAGAAGGTGCCTTTCATGATGGAAACAGAACAGGAAGGCCAGAAAGCTCTTTAGATCTGTTTATAGGCTTGGAAACATAAATATATTCCTAGCTAAGGAATACTTACTTGAATACAACTAACCATATGCAATGATCAATTACAGCCAAATTCTTCTTGTCTCAAAAAAGCAAAGGAGACTTCTCTGCAGAAGCTACAGTGAAAAGGGCTGGTTAAAATGGGGATGTCCTTTGAGGTGTTCAAGGCCAGGCTGGATGGGCCCAGGGCAGCCTGATCTAGTGAGTGGCACCCCTGCCCATGGTGGGGAGGTTGGAACTCCAAGATCTTTAAGGTTCCTGCCAAGCCAAACCATTTTGTGATTCTATGATTAGCTCCAAGTAAATCATGAAGTTGACACTGCTGAACAGCCACTGGATTTCCAGCATTGAGTAAACATTTTATTTCTTTGATTGGTGTATTTTTGGGGGGCTTAAGATAAAATTTGGTGCATTCACTCAGCCTTCAAATCTAGCATTATTTAACTGCTTAAATGAGAAATACAGTGTTTTTGTGTTACTAGTTTAACACAGCAAGAAAACAGAGATCAAAGTATCTTGAGAACTACATTTAATTACAATCACCGCCACAAATGCCAGAGCAAGATGTGGCTCTGTCATAAAAGAAAACACAGTAAAACAATATTATGCAGTTTACAAATTCCATCAAACCACTGTACAAATAAACAATGCTACTGAATCACACAACAAATCGTCTTACAATTAGGCCACACAAGACCATCTGGTTTGCAAACCAGCCTACAAGCCAAAGAGGAAAACTTTGAAGATAAATATTGCCATATGTGGAAGCCCAGGAAAAATATTGCTTACTAGCACGGAGCATCATTTTGAAATGTAATTCTCCGTGGGAATTGAAGATTTCTTACTGAGGCTAATATGTTTTGCAAGAAACCTCACAAAATGGAAGTATAAGGTATTACAGATAGGCCCAGAGACTGCAAAGGAATGAAAACCCTTTTAAAGCAGCTGGATTTAGCCTGTCTGCTGCTTGAGTACCTAAGTTAAATTAGAAGTTGTAACATTTTGTCTGTCCAGGACATTTGTCTAGTTGCATAAGGGAAACATCCTGTTCTTTCTCAGTCAAAGTGTACTGATAATAGAAAAAAAGTAGAATTTGGTCTATGTGAGCTTTAAATGGCTAAAGTAGCATTATTTTACCACTACTTATTATACTGATAATCAGAGATTCTTAGCATTCTGATGGAACAGTTTGGCAAAACTCAAGGTCTAAGGATCAAGATTTACCAAAGCAAACAGTCTTCAAGTCGCATAATGGTTGTGCATTTCACAAGACTGGAATTCAGCATTCTTTAAAAACCAAGGCACTGTAAGACATCTAAAAACAGACACCAACAATCAATAAAATCTTCTCTCAAAGATGATGGCAAAGGAACATGTTTTTCTAAAGTCAGAGGTAAGTTCCTCCTTAATATTGGTGATTCGGAGTCAGGTCCTGAAGCATAATGGTCAGTAAAGGAGACTATTAAAAAAAGAAGCAAATCATAAAAACCACAAAATCAACATCAGCCACTTATCCATCTGAACAAATCTTGGTTAAAATAAAAAATGCAGAAGTGTTTCATTTGTTTGAAATTTACAATCTCTGTGCTGTTCTGTTGGTTTGTTCCCAATTTGTTTTGCCTTATACCATGAAAGACCATGAACATTTGAAAAGAGTTCATCTTTCATACTTTGAAACAAATAAATAAAAAAAATAGTTGAACTATTAAAAGGGATAGTTTAGGACATTTATAGAATAACAAAATACACTTTAAACTGTGTATTGGTTTATATGTATTATATCGGGTATAAAATCACTTGAAAGCTTATAATTGACATCTCTAGCTCATTAAAGGTTTTCTTTCTGCCACAAGTATTTCTCATAAAGTTGACCAAAAGTTTGGATTCTCCAGAAAATGGCTCATAAGTTAAGAATAACTCAGAAGTGCTGAAGTCACATTTTTATTCTTGTGGAGTTACTAATGATCTCTGTACTCTTGGTACTGAGGTTTTAGAGATGGGTTTAAGCAAAGTTTTTAAAAACTAAGAAAATACCTTTAAAAAGGCAGCACCCACTCGAGTTTTCAGCCTCACAGCAAACGTCCCTACAGTTGTCCTGATTTAAAATTTTTCCCATCTGTGGTATCCAATGCATCATCCTTTAAAGAGAGGTTATAAAACTAATTTGGGTTGTAGAGCTTTTTCTTCTCTAAGATGTGAAGTTACACACAAATGTGTCATATCTCAGGCTGTACTGATGCACACTGAGCTGGGTCTCCATTTGCTGCAATAGCTCAGTCCAGTGATTTCAGGGGAGGTCTGATTTATGTCATCACAGGTCTTGATAAAACAGAAAGAGAAGCAAAGGTGTTGTTGGTGTGACTTGGAGTGGTTGTAGGTTTGGGGCAGCAGAGTATTTCATCATGTGTTCAATGGATGCTCATGTCACAGGGAGCGGTGCTGTGCTTTATGTGTATTACCTGCTCATGAGAGTATTTAACTCTCTGAGGTTTCTCCTAAAGCTCCTTAGATCACAGCATGGAAAGAACATGGCCTGCTCTAATCCAGCTACAACAATCAAATCTTTTCTCAGGTTTGCTGGCTGATGTCTTATATGGTTTGAAGTGCAGTCCCTGCATTTTCAGGCTGTTTACACTACATGGCCAATGCAGAATGGAAGATCTCTCCTTTTGGCACCACAGGGCAGAAATTTTCATGGAGATTCGGAAGGTGATGTGCAAAGGTCTGCCAGTTAACATCATATATAGATCCCAATTTTGTCAGAGTTTTGCTGGTGATAAAAATGGTGAGCAAGAAGGCTGTGCAGGTCTCAATTTATGATCTTTGTGTTACTTGCTGCTTTTTCACTTCAGACAGCAGCAGCTGTACTGCCAGCATTGACAGCAGGCCTAGACCTACCTGGAGCAAGAGGAAGAACTGATCTTTGCCCTTTCACTGAACCATGGATAGCTAAAGCTATGGAAAAGAACCAATACAAGTCCTACAGCTTGAAAGGATTTTCTCCCCAAATGGCTACGGTCTCAAGCTTTGACAGAGCAGCACCAACTTCTCCTGGCTGGAGATTTGCTGGTGGCTAGGCATCAGCACTACCCCAGGGATGGCTTAAAACGTGTGTGAGTTGCAGAAAGGAGGGCTTTGGATGGCAAATTTGGAAAGGATGTGCTGGGGTAGGGCAAGGAAGTGCAGGCAAGGGCAAGAAGGGTGCCCATGGCTGGGAAAAAAAGGCACTTAAGGTCACTTTATCTCTGTGCTTCTTGCTGTGTTGTCTGCCCGTCTCCTGGCATTTCCACCGCAGCACAGGCTGCAGCCCTTGGCGTGCAAACAAGCAGTTAGAAAGAAATGCCTCCTCCCAAGTGCCTGGATTTTGTCTGAAATGTGAGCAGGGGATGCAGGAGATGAAATCTCCCTCATCCTTGCTGAGGCCTGTCTCTGCAGCTGATTCTGAACAGCACTGAGTCACGGCTAAAGACATCAGTAACTCCCTGGAGCCAAAGAAACCCTTGCCAGCATCCCAGAGGGGATTCCCAGCCACCTCACTCATGTGCGATGCCTCTGGCATCCAGGGCCTTGCCCAGATTTATTTATTTATTTGTTTTATTCACCTCTGTTTTGTCTGGAAAAGACTTATCTGCTTCTCCTCCCGCGGCTCAGGCCTTTCTTTCAGCTCCTGCCAAATCCGAGGGCCACTGGTTTTCCCAGCCTCTTGGGAGGAGGAGCCATCCTATGGCCCTTGTCAGGTTGGCCAGCAGTCAGCTCCTGGGAGGTGACCAGGACCTGCGAGGAGAGGGAGAGACGTCAGGTAGGGGATGTGGTGTTTGGCACCCTGCAAAGGCTGTGGGGATGAAGCATCACCCTGGGATGTGGCTTTAGCCCTGGGCTGAGCTTCCAGGAGGGACGCAGCCCCCTCTCACACAGTGGTGGTGGGAAAGGCAAGTTGGATGGAGAGAGAAGGAAAAACAACGCTCAGTGGCACTGGGAAACTTTGCCAGGCTATGAATATGGCCCTCAGCACCTGGCACGTGTAGGCTTAGCACTGCCACAGAAAGCCTCTTTCCCCCTTGCCAGTGGGTGCTGTTCTGGCTGGGACAAGGCTCTCAGCTGCTGCCACAGCCAGGCCACTGTCATCCATGGAAACACACCAGTTTGATTCATCCTAGTATTTCCATCCGTGCCTTGCTTGGGGAGCTGCCCGACTAGCATCTCCAAGGAGAGGGGCCCATGGGGGGCACACCCCTGGCAGTCAGACTGCGCCAGGGGGAAGGAGTGGAGCCTTCCTCGATTTTTGGGGTGTCTCAGGTTGGCACAGGCCCGACTGTGCTCCCACCACAGGCTCAGACCCACTGGGTGCGGGGGAGAGCATCGTCAGCACCGCCGGGATCCAACGCCCTTCTCTGCGGCTGCACACACAGCACTGTCCTGACATTAAATAAATAGTAAAAAAAGAGAGATGGAGAGAGAGAGTGAAACGTACACCCTCCATTTCACACAGTGTCCAGAAAGCCTGGCTGTCAGCATCCCGCTGGACTCGCTCCAGACAGGTATTCATTACATAGATTTGACTTTTTAAATACGATAGAAATGAGAACTGCAAACCTAATATGTTTTTCTTCTTGGGAGATGAGGGGGCAGGAGGGAGGGGAATAGGATTTACCTCATAATTTCCCTTTCTCTTCCCCCCTCTGTGTAAGCCACATTATTCTTTCTGCAAAGGTACTTGGGGAAACTTGCTAAAATTTTCCCTCATGCTTGAAATTTACTTACCCTGGGTAACAGGAAATGTGGTGTCTTGTGATGTAGATTGTTATACCAGATGGTAATCTTAGCACATGCTATTTGTGTAGATCTGCGGTGCAAGTGAGTCATCATTCGTAGCTGACCTTCACTGCTGTGAAAATACTTCTTTCAATAATAACAACAACAATGACAATAACAATAACAAACAACCTTTCAGCAGGGTTGGGCTCTGCCTGGCGTGGGGACACGGGCCTGCTGTGCAGCCGGTGAAGGTGGGTCCTGGGCTCTCGGCAGAGCACGGTTACAATCCCTCTGGAGCAGGATCCAGGACTCGTTACGAGTCTTTCCATTGGCTCTGCTGAGCTCTGGATCAGGCCCAGGTCGTGTTGCATCACATTTCTTTACAGCCTCCTTACGTTCCCCTCTCTGCACTCCTCTGTTGACAGAAAGCTCTTGCCCTTTTTCTGCCATATAGGAAGAGGCTCAGCGCCATAATCAGACCTGAATAATGGGACCAGCTTGCTGCTCTTTGCAAAGTCTCTGCAGCACACTGAATTTAGCAGAAAGAGAAGAACGTGAGATGCATTACCCCTGAATCAAAATTATGCTTGCAATTTCCTCACCTTAAAAAGTAGTATTTTTACCTGAGACAGGTAACAAAACCCACTGATATTTCAGTGATTTTGCTGGAGCCTCCCACAACACCTGTGGCAGCTCAGCCTTTCTCATCCCTTTTTGTTGTCTGCACAGATAATTCTGAACACAGGTTCCTGCTTCAGAAAACCTGCAGATCTAAGCCCAGATCCTGCAAGGACTCTATTGGTGCAGGATTGAGCTCATAAATTGAAATTACAGTTGTTACTAGTAGTGCCGCTGCAGTCCCGTAGAAATCCAGACATAGTATTTGACTCCAGTGTTTCCTGCAGCAATGAATTCCACTCTGGGAAGAAGCATTTCCTTTCATTTTCCTGAAGTTGTCCTTCTACTGTGGGATTTAAGACAAAGATTCATTTTTCTTTCCGTTAAAATTAAAATACTGGATGCTAGCAGAAAGTGGTTTCTGGCTCTTTGTAAATATCAAAACCTCAGACCTTACTAGCTGTGATAGCTTTCCAGAGCTATTCTTCCAGGCATTTCAGCATCTACCTCACTGTGTCCTAGGAAAGAGGGTGAGAGTTTCAGACCAGGGTGCATATTCTGCTTAGAAAGTTGTTTGATAAAATAAATAAAGCATTTAAGTAAGGAGAGCCCAGAAGCCTATCGTATGTCAAACTTTTCAAAAGCAATTACAACTCGCATCGGATAGAGTGAAAATCACACTGGCAATTAGATCAAGAATGGCTGATTAAATTCCTCAGGCTCCCCAAATCACAACGCCAGTATTTGTTTCAAAGACCTTATAATTACTGTATTTAAAAGGCTGTTATTCAATACTCTTCTCTAACTCTAAATTGCTCCTGATGTCAGCTCTAGGTACATGAAATCCTGCCTATGGCACATGCTATGGCTGATCAGTGCACATGACCTTCATGGCAGCGTGCATATCTTTTGCTTTGTACTAATCTTCTCTAAGATCAGAGGAGATGGATATTGTAGAAAAGGCAGTAGGTCTGACTAAAAGCTTATTAAATCCGTGGAAAAACTGGATGTTAATGGACTTTAGATCAGGTCCTTTGTGACTGATTTTGCTGGATCACTGTTGCAATAAAAATGCCTCTTTTCTCATGCTGAACTGTACTTATCTCCCAACCAGGGGAGCACAAGTGACACATGCATTTATCTTGACCTACTCCACATTTTCAGCTGTTTTTATGAGTGGATTGACCAAGCAGGAACTAGCTGCAGGAAAAAAAAAAAAAGTTACTTTGGAGTGCTGTGAAATCATGAATTTCTTCTACAACTTGTCTTGTTCAGGGGAATGTTGTATTTGTTAAACTGTCCTGCTGGTAGCATTGATAAAGTGTTTTAAAATTGAAGTCCATTTTCTTGCTCTCACATCCAGTATATGCAGCCCTTGTAAAAGACAGAAAAATTCCTGATGTTTGAAAAAGTTGCTCCTGGTGCCAAAGCAGACAGAAAACGTCTATGCTCCTGTAGAAATGCAAGGGGAATAAAGCTGTTTCTAAGGGGATAAATGTCTCTCCTATTTCCTATGCCCTGTTACTTTGGTTACTGTTACTTTTAAACATTCCTAGCATTTTGCACATAATAAAAAAATGGCAAAATCCCTGTTCATTTCTAGACACTATTTTCAAACCAAAGCTGCTTGTGTCAAAGAAAAGTGTAAAGACCAAACTCCATCCTGCTCCAGTATAGCAACCCATCCGAGGTGAAGGTCTTGCTACTCTTCTTTTTGAAGGAAGGACATAAAAAAAGAAAAAAAAAAAGTAAAAAGGAGAATAAAAATTGCGCAAGAGGGAGGACTTGAAAAACATAATCATAAGACCCAGTGACCTGCCTATTATCTTTGGTCTTATGATCACCATCAGCTGCATTTCTTCCTTCTGTGGGTTGGTCCAGGATGCAGGTCCATGCTGTGGCCATGCTGTGACATAACATAGAGCGCTCAGCTGTGGATAAATGTGACTGTCACAGCAGTTATTCCTCGCATACAGCCATCTTCACCTCTTTCCCTCTACTGCCACTTTCCACCAAAACTGTTCTTTGGAAGAAGCAAACCAGCAGGCAGCCCCTGTCCCCATTCCATTACCAGAGCCACAAACCAGTGTGTCCTCATCAGGACAGAGAGCTTACCAATGGGAACATTTCCTGCTGGAGGCTTTCATAGCTCTCCTGGAGCTTGTGTTTCTTTTATATTTATTTAGGGACCTATTTTCAGCTTGGTATCTATTCATGCTCTACCTAAGGCAGAGCTTGCTGGCCATCTGAATTTTTTTTTCCATATGCATTGCCCATCAGCACCCCTAGGTTTGTGTTTTGCAGGATAGGCTGCATGGGGTTTCATTTGTACTTTAATATCCTACCAAAATGACTGAGAGCTGCCAATATAAGTTTGCTCCTCATGAAATCATTTCAGCTTTCACTAAACAGTAGCATCTGTATTATAAGTGTGGCTTTTTTTTTTTTAATTCCTAAAAGTGTAAACAGCTCATTATTTATTTTCCTCAAGGTGTTAGATAGAAAACACCCGTGGCTGAAATATCTACAAATATGACATTCTCTGATGTTCCTCATTTGTCTGCTATTAGTAATACCCTTTAGTAACCTCTGGCTAAGGCATTTTTCAGATATGCAGTTCTTCTGGTAACTTATTTACTCAGGACAGTTTAATTCAGAGGCAACATCTGGATTTCTGTGGAAGCCAGTCTTACAGCTTAGCTGACTGAGGTACCACAGAGGTCAAGAGAACTGCCTGTGGTGATACTTTAGCTGCCATTGAACTTAGGACCTTCCTGCCTCCAAAACACTGTGTTGTAACTGTCAGACTCTCTCATCAAAAATCATATTCCTGAGGATGATCTTCTTTCCTTGGGCCCTGATTACATCCTTCCTTTTTCATGGTCATTTTCAGGCCAATTTTATCTGTTCACTATATCAGCCCAGCAGTACTGTCTTAAGAAATATTGTTTTGCTCTGCATTTGCTTCCAAATCACATTTCAGTGTTTTCTTCAGATGAAAGACAAGCTTTGAAATTGTCCTTTTTGCCCTTGAAAAATGGTTTTCTACTTCTTGCAAATTTCTGAGATTCACCGGCATTTCTTCATCTGTGATCATCTTGTGAAATCATGTCTTGTTCAGAGTGTTTTGAAGCCATAAAAATCCATACGAAACAAAATCGCATTGTCTTTAGCTATTGTGTGCTAATTAAACATCTCTTTGAACAAATGGTGTAAATTCTCTAATAAATTTGTAATGAAAGAAATATTCAAAGCCTCAGTGATTAATGAGCAGATGTTAACAGGCAGTGCAAGCTTATGGGAAACCATTTCTAATAGTGATGTCAACAGAGAACAATTCGCAGACATAATTACTAAAAAATTATCAGAGACTTCCTTGTCAAGTATTTTGTATGTTTATAAAGCTGTTGGTGACTCATTTTAAGCAGTCTGGGAGACTTATTTGATTTGGAATCGGGGTTTTATTATAGCTTAGCTGTTATGTAATAGTTTACTCAGACGGAATGGTCAGCTATTCTTCCATCTCAGCATAGCCCTTATGTGTGCACTGAGATTCCTTGTAATTCTTTCAGCAAATCGTATCTAAAGACTTTTCCATACGTTGGAAATACGGTTCTCGTTAAAGCTGAGTAGTAGAACAGCCCTTTGCTTAATTACCCATTAGATTGTCTGCCATCCACTATAAAGTTCAAATGCTGCAGTATTAGCCACCCTGTGCTGCTCAATTCCCTGCTCCATGTGCAGCAGCTCTCTTTGACATGCAAGCAGCCTCAGTAAATTTTGTCTGTGTTTGCTTTAGAGGCAATTTCATAGCAGGCAGAGTGCTGCCATTTATGAAAGGCAGGTGCAATCACTAATTACTTAGGTTACAGCGCAAACTGCAATTAATGTTGCCTGTCTCTCCAGTGTCATTAATGTTGAGGCGAAGTAATCTGGATGTAATTTTCGCACTGGCGCTAAAATGACATTTCAGTGAATCCACGAGTTTCTTTTTCCAAGACATTCCAGTACAATCAGCTATAGAATTACCTATCTTTTTCTTTGATTGCTTACTGTCATTCCTTCAGATGAACTCCAAAACCCAAACTTGGAATGTAGAAAAAGGCAAGCACAGCTGTCCTCCATTCCTGGCTCTTCTCTGGGAGACTTTGAGGGTTTTATATAGCTGAGATGTAGCTGGTATTTGTAGAAAGCACTTTTATTTTTGGATGTTAATACAGAGTTGTTGTTTGGATTTCTGTGTATCATGGTAGTGACAAGTTGTGGCTGATGAATAATGCCCATCAATATCTTATTCAGACTTGCACTACCAAACCGTGCTTGATGTTGCCAACAAACCAAGATAGTTTTGGGCCACTGCTCTGTGAACTCTCTGTAGCAGACTGTTTGCATACTTTCATGTTTTCTGACCTGCAAATATTATTTAAATTAAATCAAAATCAGCAGCTGCAGTCAAACCTGACACAATTTCCTGGAGAATTATTTTTCTGCACAAACACAAAAGCTCATCAGTACAAGCAGGTTTTGTAAGTGATTCAGACCATAATGGTTTTGGGGCAGAAATAGCCTACATTTTTAGTGTACATAGCCAGCCAGCTGCTTTTGGTGCAGATGAGACCCTAGTGCACATTCTCAGTCTGCAAGGAGCTTCAGACAGATTTGTCAGAAAAGACACCTTCCTAGAGATGGCACTGGTGGTTTGGTACTCCAGGTGTCGGAATGCTCTTCAGCACCCAGGGAGGGACTATTGCTACAGGGAGCAGAGATGTCAGAGTTTGACCCACTCCTACTCAATACAGAAACTCTTCTGTGTCTTAGAGAAGAAATGCCTCAAGGAGTTTGGCTTCCAAGGGTCCTTGGAAGCCAGTAGGAGCGGGGTGCCTAAAACCCACTTCACAAATGCTCTGGGAGCAAGAATGAGCAAAGCACTTTCGTGGCTGGAACTTGTAGGGGAACTGCAGCTTTCTAGGAGATGATCGAAGTATTTTTAATCAGGAAGCCAATGGGTGAAGCATTGTTCTCAGATGTATAGGCAGGTCTGAAATGACTCCTTTGATACTGAGAGACCAGATCTTGTATTTTTCTCTTGCTTTTTCTACCTCTACTACAGCCTATATGGCTGTATATACAGACTATATGGCTCTGGTCCTGGGAAGATCCCCTCTCCTGGAGAAATTTTTTGACAGCAGAGGCAAAAACAGAGGGTTTTTAATCACATTGGTGACCTCTCACTGCTGCAGCAGTTATTCTGATTAAGTTTTATGAGGGGTAGTTTGAAAACTGAGACCTGGAAAGAGCCATTTACATCACTGTCTTTCAAATTCTTTAGTCAGAACTGACAATGTGACACCTTGGACCACCTCATCCCTGAGCTCCCTTGGCTCTGGACTACACACAGCTTTCTTGTGCCAAAGAGAGGGTTTATGCCAAAACAATGCCATGCAGGTGCTGGCTCCCTTTTGCCTGCAGATAATTCATTCCAGCCTGGTAACACACCTACAGCACTTTGGGCTTGAGTCTAACACCATACTTTTGCAAATACATTAATATCGAATAGAGATAGGACAGCAGAGACATATTGCAGCTTTTTCTCTTTGCCACTGTTTCTGTAACATTACTGGGGAAATCTTTATCTGAACAACATCTATCCCAGAAAACAGGATAGTGCCAGGATATTGACTTGGAGAAAACAATTCACTACAGGATTCCTGTCAGCACGGGAGACTTGTGAGGACCTATGGGGGCTTCCAGAAATGTGCGTTACCTAGAGGATTACCTTCAAAATTTGGATAAATGATGTAAAAATAAGACTTACATGACTGGGAGACCTTCTGCCTTTCCTTCTATGTTCAGCTGTGGATCTCCCTTTCCCAGGCTTCAGGCCACATGGGATGGCAAGATGGCCTTTGAAGCAGCTATGGCAAAACAGAAGCACTTGGTGGGTCAAAGCATCTCTGCAGAGATCCCTCCTTACCAGCCCTGAAATCTCCCAGAGCACAGATGAGTTGAAGTTTAGCAGAGTGAAAATCTCACTCATCAAGAGTGAGCCCTGGCCATGTGCCGTGGTGGGAAGGGACACCTTGGCCCGTTTGAGGTGAGTTACTGCAGGAGCTGAAGTGACCCAGCAGGGCAGCCCCAGGGACAGAACATTCTCAACTCTGTGTCCTTCCATGGCAATACCATCTGAGATGGAAAATTTGAAAATGGACAAGAACATTTAAAGGCTAAAACGTTATTTTAAGCACTCAGTGTTTTCTAAACTATTTATGTATCTAAGCTATACTCATTTATGGCATGATCAAGCAAGGTACCAAAGCCTATATTTAAGCGTGCAAGGACTCTAATCAACTTTCTGTTGCATGGTCAGCATTGGGTCTCATCATGAAATGCATTCCTCAATTCATGCTTTTAACTGGCTTTGAAAAGCCCATCACTACACCACTGAATCACATGTGAGTCTCTCGATGCAGCCTGAGCCTCAATCAACAATCTTAAGTCTGTAATACTCATAGGAATAGTAATTATCACCTTTGATAGATCTTTTAATTATAAAAATATTCTGCTTTTTTATGGAAAGGTGTAAACAGCATGCAGTTTGGGGAATGGTAACAGCAGAAATATTTAGGGGTATAAAAGAGGTGGAGGGAATGACTCATGTATGTATAGCTCTGAACACCGTAATTTTTGAAGTGACTTCTGGATAGGAAAGTTAAAATTGTTACCAAAACAATAAAATTCAGGGCTGGTTTTATTTTGAGAACCTTTGAAGTAACTCCCTTTTATATATTTGAATGTTTTTAAATCCTCAGCAAGACCTTTTGTAAAGTTATTTTCAATTGTTTTTTGTCAGAAAGATTGTGGTGAGCTATGAGCATGTGTATGTAAAATGAGCAGTAATAAAATAACATTGTAAAATGCAAAATAACCTGAACAGCAGGTACTTTCCAGAAGTGTTTTTGTTACTTTTTTGTAAGATACGCTTGGAGGGAAAATGAGTGTTGCAGTGTCCAAATGGCTAAAAAAGCAGACCCAGTAAATAAACCCTGTTTTGGACTGTTTGTATCTAGCTGGAGACTACAGAGCCGAGAAGGGAGGTGCTCTGCACAGGGACTGCTTGAACTTTGTAAAAGGGAAAAGAAGCTTTGGGGGTATCCTGCGCCACAGAAAGAAATGTGTGTCAGAGCCGTATGTGTCTGTATATTTATGTGGTGTGTGTGGGTGAGAGAGAGGGTCCTGGAAGCAGAAACTAAATGAGGGATGTGGTCCTGGAAAGAGAAAACTAGGGAAAGGCCAAAGAGCATTGCTGAGCTGGATCCAGCCCTGGGACATCACTCCAGCCAAGGAAGCTGTGAGTTAGATTTTTTTTTTTTAACATGTACATTTTTTATTACATTCTGAGTAATTTCCCACAACATTCCACATTTTCAAGCCTTTTCAGAAGGGGAAAGGAGGGAGGCTTGAGAAACATCAGAACTTTATTTTTTTTTTTCTTTGAGAAATTCCAGATCTCTTGAGAGCATAAAGCATTTCTAAGGTTCCTTACCCGCATTTAAAAAAGCTAATGATGACATAACCAAACAGACTATAAAGGAGCAGCAGCTGCTCAGTGAGAAGAGAACCGTAGGGGGCAGATCCTCTGCTGGCAGTGGCTGGTGAAATGAGAGGCAGCCTGACAGATGTCAGCAGCTGAGTGTTCCCTCCCAGCCATCGCTGAGGGCTCTCGGCGCGGTTCTTCGGCCGGGCGCTCTGTCCGCGCCGCAGCCGGGAGCGGGCACAGGAGGAGGGAGCGCTCCTCCCCTTGCGAGGGGACAGGAACCCGCGGCCAGCTGACTCACCGGGATCCCACAGCGAGCGTGTGGGGCAGGCAGGGATAGAGCACATCCTCCTCCCTCCCGCGGGCCAGCCTCCCCGCCGCCGCCCCGTCCTGCGGCGGGCACGCAGCCCGCGGTGAATCCCCGCCATCCGCGCTGCCCCAGGGCGGGAGGTCAGCCCCTTCACCAAGCACACACAACCTCTGCCCATCTCTGGGTTCGTTTTTGCTGCCCGCGATAATTATTACTATTGTTAGTCGTTGTTATGGTCTGGGTTTCTTTTTTTTTAAGTTTGGGTCATACTGTTTTCACTTTTTCAGAAGAACCGGAGAATGGTTACAACCTGGGGGTGATGATGGTAAAACTCACTACATAATTTCTGAGTACTGTGGGAGATACATCCTCCCATCGTAACGTTTTTATGGCAAGTTTAATGTTTGGCTCATCTGGAATAAGCTGTGAGAGCCACACTACAGGAAGCTGTCAGGGTTACTGCCGATTTTTTATTCTCTTTGGAGAAGAAGAAAACACAGGCTTCTGTCCTCAGTGGATTCTGTGATTTGTGAAGCACTGAAAGAGATCAGGTTTCTGCAGAAAAGGAATATCCAATGGGTAATTATTTGTGCCAATTCCAGTTCAAACATAAGCCTTTCTTATACAAATAGTTCATGGCAGAGCAAGAGGTATTAAGAGGGATGTGAGCTGTAACCAGAGTGGAGGGAATGCTAATATTTTGTCCGGGCTGGGGTTTGGGAGGTGGGTTTATTGCTGTTTAGAATAAGAATCGAGAAATTCTGAAACAGTGCTGTGCTTTATTTTTGTTCCGTTGTGAAATTCCATCCTTACAGCTCTGTCCTTCTGTCCGCACAGGAAACCCACTTTCTTTTCCAAATGGGCTAGACTCTGCATTTTATATGCTGCCCCACGTTGTGGGCAGTGCAAAATGGTACCAACCCCAGAAGGCTGCACTGCCCAACCCTTCGCAAGCAAACTACCGGCGGGGGAAAAAGGTGGAGAGGAATTTATTACTTCTTTTTAAGTGTTGCAGCGACTCTCTTCTGCCACATGGAGCACAGGAGGGGGCAGAGGCATACTTCTGATCCCCCCNCCCCGGCCCCTTCCCCGCCTCCTCTCTGAAGAGTTGCTCCTGTGTTCCCTGGAGCAAAGAGGCTGTGATTCTTGGCAGACTTCATGTCAGCTACTCAGGTCAGGGGGAAGTCATTACTTCCTCCTCCCACACTGCTCAGTCGTGTTAGGTTAGGACAAGACTTTGCAAGACATTGCCCAATGTTTGCAGTGTGTCTTTCCCATAGAGGAAGAAACTGAAATGCGTCATAAACCTTCAAATTCCAGAAAATGAAGCTGCTTCATTGATAGGTGAAAATGTACCAAAATATAACAAATAAGGAATTTGAATATAGCTGTGGCTGCAGCTCTCATCTGGGAATGGGGAGAACTTGAATTCTCTTCTTGACCACACCTCAGACTTACTTGGATTTTTGATTAGGTTGAGACACATTCTGTCTTTGTTGTTGTTATTGTCCTTATATTTAAATAATTTTGAGGTAGCTAGCTCCCTTTCTTGTTAGATTTAAAAACTTTTGATGATAGAAAGGCCTTTATTTTCCCAGCTGAAAAGAGATTATCCACCTGGGAAGAAGAAATGGGAGGCTTTCTTGTGTACTGAATGACTTTGTCATAAAGTAGCCCAAGAGTGTGAATAGACCCTGGTTATTGTTGTAAGTCTTTATTTATTAAATACAGTTAGCAGTAGGACTACAGTGACAGCAGTAAAACTATAATGAGCATCTGTTGTCAGAGAAATAACATTGGGATCTCAGCTGACATATTTAAAGGAAAAGAGAAAAATGGACCGGTTAGTGGAAACATTACGAAGCCTTCTATCCCTAACCTATTTCTCTTAGATAATGGCATTCCCCATTAATACAAATTATTATTCTTCACTATCTATTAGTAGAATTTAGTAATGTAACAGCCTTTTATTTCTTATCGCTATTATGGGTAATTCAAGCCCCACAAGGAAGGACAACCCCAAGAAGAGCACACAGAACTCAGCTAGGGAAACACAGATTGCCTGCTATGGAAAGGCAACTCTACACTGGCATCATGATCACTGCAGATTCCTTCCCCTCCAAAAGAGAGCTCCCATCTTACCAGTTAATAAAATTTTATAAACTTGACAATTTCACCACCTACCCCTTCTCCCCTTACAAAGTAGTGGAAGCCAAACAGGCTTTACAGTATGGTTGCCTATATCCCTTCTCCTCGAAATTCCTCTCTCCCTTCCAACCATCTTACAGGAAAGTTCTGGGTCCTGGAACAGTATCAGACAGCAGACAGTTAAGCGAACATCTGGATGCTACAGAGCATCACTAGTGGCAGCACCTGCTGCACAGGAATTAACACCAAAATCTGGGGCTCTTTTTTTTTCCATGAGCAAGGTGCTCCAAAGCCAGTTCATGCCTTTTGCTAATACTGCTCTGCCTTTCCAAAGCTTTCACACTAGAAGCTATTGCAAGTGGGGACATTTCTGCATGTCACCCACACCTTCCCGTTCAGAATACCCTGTCTTTTCCATGTTACAAAGATCGTGTGTGTTGATGTTGTTCGGAGCTGCCTGGCGGAGCTGGCTGCCATATCTGATGGTATGTTCTTGCACTGGCACTGCAGCAGACTGGACTAAGCTTCCAATAATAAGCACTGACACTAACATAAATATTTGTGGCTATGCTTCCCATTTTTTCCTTATAGGAAGCAAGCTAAAATTTTGAAATACTTCAGTGATGTGATCAGTGGACAGTAGTGGGAAAAAAAAATTCCCCAAAACTTGACTTGTGATCAAAATAAGGAAGGAAGATCTGAAAGACCAGAAAATATTTTTTGTTAATCAGGAAATGGCACTTTACAACATCTGGATGTCAAAGCAAGTGTTTTGAATTCAATACTATTAACATGTGTCACTTAAATGGATTTTTTTCCTTCAGAGATAATTGGGTGGTTACAATTTTTGGCAATGGTTTTGCAGTCTGTTGTTTACATTACCTGACCCATGGTCTGTTTGTCTTATGATGTCTGTGGGAAAACAAAACAAAACAAAACAAAAACCAGTCCGTCCCGTCCCCGTCCCCCCCCNACTTCCCTCTCCCCAGTCCTGAAAATAGCCCAGGACTCAGAAAAAATCTCTAGGACTGAGTCTCATCCTCTCAGTGAACCATTCTGACCGGAGGGTAACCTCATGGGATTAATGCTGCTTTTGTCTATGACATCATGTAACACCAAACAAAAAAGTATCTGATTCTTCTGAAAATCAAAGAGACATGGTTAAACAGAATAAAACAGCCTGGGAATGTAGAAAAGAAAGTTTGAATAAAAGGTCAGAGAAAGATCAGGCATCAGCTCTCGCTCTCTGCAAAATGATAAAACTAACAGGGAGTAGTGACTCAGCTTCCCCTGATCAAAAAGCTCCTTTCTTTGCAGTGTAAACAACTGTAGTTGGTGTTCTTGAAATCCCAGACTGAAACATCAACCAACTCTGGAAAATAAGATTCCCCAGAATGCCTTCCCTATCCTAAGCATAACCTGTGGCTGATGTTTCAGGGGATTTTATTCCCTGTGACTGGGATTCGCTGTCTAAAAGTGGCTGCTGCATGAGTAGAAGGGAAAAAAGTTTTGTGTGTGGATTGTGACCTCAAGAGTGTGAAACAAATATTTTGTTTCAAATCATCCCTTAACCCATTTCAGCAGTAAATTGAGTCACCAGTGTTATAAACTAAGAAAAAAGTGGGAAAGTGTGGCTTTGGAGGAATGAATAAAAAATGAAGCTAACAAAGAATAACTCTTCCAAGCTAAAGCTTGGTGTATAATTTTTTTTTGCTGAATAACTTGTTTTGAAGAATAAGAGACTCCTGCTCTTGCCAGGTCCCTGCAGCTAGATTTTATAGCTACAATGAACAAGTATGCATCTGTGTAAATGCTCTTTAATTTTCTTTTTACATCATATTTACACTGCTCAGACAGTAAAACTGCTGAATGTTTTAATTAGCACTTCCATGGCTATGAAGTTGTTTGAAACTTCCAGGCGATGTGAAAAGGCTGGCACGCCAATAAAGGGCTGCAGTCGCTCGATGCTGACAAAGGGGGCGAGGTGTTTGAAGTGCACCAGTTGTATTTGTTTTGGGCTGGGGACCGGCCGGAGTGCCGGATTCCTCAGCCCTTACACACAGCGCGCAGCCCCGGCCCGCAGCGCTCCTTGGAGCGCCGCTGCATCCCCCGGGACGCCTCCAGGAGCCTCCTTGCAAAGTCAGCCTCAGGGAGGGCTGGAGCCTGTTCCTGCTCCGAGGTGGTTTCGCCAGCGTTTGTCACCTGCAGAAGCAGAGGTGGGGGCAAGTTTCGCTCTCAGCTTTTTCAGAAATTCCCCAGTGAGGTTATTAAGAAGAAATCAGGTAGTTTGAATGAAACGAAAGATTTCTAGGCAATCCTTGTTTTTATTAATGCAATTTTAATGTAATTTTCATAGACTTACAGAGTAAATGAGGCTGGAAAACACCTCGGGAGGTCATAGAGTACAATCTCTTTAAAAACAGTATTTTGCATGCAAAATACTGTGGAGCTGGCAAAATCTTCTGGCTGAGAGGATCTCCTGTCTTTGTTTATTGTAGAGCACATAAAACTGTGCAAAGTGTCTAACGCTGGCCTGTCAATTCATTTCAGCCTCAATCCAACCCGTGGAGTTTGGGCTCTGAGTGGACTCTATCAGCACAGTTGCTGATCACCAGAGGACCAACGGCACCTCTGGAAGAAGACTGCAACTCCTCCATTAAGGCAGGACCAAGAATCTCAAAGTTGTGTGGGCTTGCTGTGTTTGCAGTGTACACCTTTTTCCCAAAGACCTAAACTGAAACCATGGATGGTGCTCTGGCTGTTTATAATGTCCTCTGGAACTTTCATGGCTCAGACATCAATCTGACAAATGATTGCTCTTAGCTTGGACTCAGCATCCCCCCAAAGACCAAAGCAGCAGTCTTTCACTTGGTGTTGGAGAGAAAAAGGAAAATGTTGGGGCAGAGCAAGTAAATAAGCCCAGGGACTTGAGAAGGCTGTTACAAACACAAGAATTTATTAAATTTATAGTTCAAGTGAGTGCTAGAAATAGTATGACAAGAAAGAAAAAAAGAAGAAAAACAAAGAGGAAAATTATAGGTAAAAAGAAACTAAGATGTTAAGTAGTGGCGAAAAAAACATTTTCCTCATGTTTCTACGAACAAAAAAGAGATGCTTAGGAGGACACATTGTACTGCAGAGGGTATTTGTCATTTCTGTGTATGAGCAGTCATAAGGGTGAGATTTGGTGTAAAGAACCGCAGGACAAAGAGCAAAGAAAAACCTGGAACACTCATCTTCTCTAACAACCCCAGGTTTCATTAACATTACATTTTTGGTAGTTTGGATTCTCAAGTTTTAATGTAATTGCATTGTTCTCTCAGAATTCTGGTTTGAGGTCAGCTTCTGATCCTTGCCATCTTGTGGTGTGGTGCTGCACTGCGACCATCCCTCAGCTCCTCTGCAGATACAGCAGCTGAAAAACAATGGGCTTTGATAAAGGTCTCACTGAAAAGAAAAGACCCTCTCTTTGATGATTCCTTCCTATAATTTGCAGTATTTTTCCTGTGTCTAGGTCTTAATTTAAACTCTCTTTCTCTCTTTGTTTCCCCTGTTCTTAGAAGGAGCCCTAACTTTTCTCAGTTTGGAACCTGAGACTGACAGAAATGATCTCTCTCCAGATCTCTTTCTAGCCTGAACTCTTGGGCCATTTCCTACTTGCAAAGCCACAGAATCTCCACACTCTTCTTGGATTTGAAATACTCCAGTTCATTATAGTCTGCACTGCATCTCAGACACTCATTTACCAGAGCTAAGAGCATTTTTTAAACTAGTGCTTTAAGAGGGAGGTGTAGAGTTCAAGCTCCTGTCCTCTTACCTCTTTTATCTCACCCTTCCATCCTCCCCAGGACTCTACACATTTAAGCAGGAAATAGTCAGAAGAGGGATGGCAGACCTCTGGAACCCACAGGCTTTAAAGGGAACCCCTATACTCTTGCAGTGCTCTTTATTGCAGCAGTCTACATCCAGGAGCCAAGCCCCACAGAGTTGCCACAGGTGTTTCCTATTTTTAATATCCTAAATATCAGGCATGTGTGCTATTAGTGACATGCTTTGTGCTTCAAGGTGCTGGAAAATGATTAATGTGTGAGGGTGTCTACTGCCAGCATCTGATCCAAGTTCACTGACTCTCAGTGAACAGGTTAGGAGAAGTCATGTCTCGTGAAGTAGTTCTGTCTCAGCAATCCTCCTCACTGAGAGGTCTCCACGGGAGACATCTGAGGCTTTGCTGACTTTCAGCTCGTCTCAGACTTTTCCAATCACAGTAGGAGTTGAGCGATTTTGACACTGGGGTCCTGTCTCTCCCAGTTTGCCAGAATGATGACTTCATTCTGGGCTTGAAGAACTTGGAGGTTAGTCAAAAAATGTCTTGCTAACTGGCTTACCTAAGGCTGGCCAGCTGTGCCTGTCCTCACTATCTGATAAGCCTGGGACCCAGTGAGAAAGAACCTGTGTGTAACAAATCTGCAGGGGCAGTAGCCCTGTGCTTCAGGATCCCAATAATGAGTTTAAACTTTATTCTCCCAGTTATATTGTTTTCCAGTTATCCCAGGAAAAAAAAAATCCTCAGGTGTCTTATTTTCTAGAGCCGGTTGCAATAAGGTGCAACAGAGGGAAAAAGAAACAGATGAATTAAAATTTAAAAAAAAGTTCCAGCTCAAAGTTCATGTCAATGTTTCATTTGTTTGCTTGCTTGCTTTTTTCTCTTTTAAAAAAAACCAACAAAAATAACAACAACAAAAACTCAGAATTGAGAGCCAAGCGATAGAACAAATGAAACCTTCTTTTCTCTAGGATTTTGATTGGAATCCACAGGCTTTATCCAGATTCATGAATTTTGCATCTCTTTGTGCATCTTTAAGAGGATTTAAGAAAGCTTGTGCAGTTCATTGTTGGAGGTGGAATGCAGAATCATAGAATGAATCATAGAATACTTTGGATTGAAAGACACCTTCAAGATCATCTGGTCCCAACCCCCTGCCATGGGGAGGGACACCTTCCACTAGACCAGGTTTCTCAATGCCCAATCCAGACTAGCCTTGAGCCCTGCCAGGGGTGGAGAATCCACAACTTCTCCGGGCAACCTGTTCCACTGCCTCAAAATATATTGTGCTTTGCATTGACTGATGTGTAAATAACCCCTTGGGCGCTAGTAGATGACCTGAGGAGAATTTGGACAGGTTTCACCAATATTTTTGTTTCAGGAAATGCTATTTTTCTTGCAGCTGGTATGAAGTTTAGCTTTGGTGAGTTTTTTGTCCTTTTTTAGGAAAGAAGTGTTTTGGTGAGTAACACTGCCATTTCTAAGTTAAAAGGCGCAGTGCAGAAGCAAAGCACAGAAACAGCAGCTCCCTCTCTCCTGCCAGGGGCAGCAAGCCCTGTGCTAACTGATCAGAGCCATACAGAGAGCAGGAGCTGCACAGACTGCGAGGATAATGAAGAGCTGATACTTTGTGCCTGCCAAAGGGAAAGCCAGAAAAACAAAAGGGCTGTGAGTTGTCTTCCCACCATGTCCAGGGCTGCACTTGATGGCCACAAGGACTGAGTGCCCTGCACTCTCAGCCTGCCTCCATACAGATTCAGGATGTTCAGCACTGCCCATCTTCTTCCTACTTCTACCTGCTTGTTGCTTTTTGGGTGTTTTAATTGTATCTGTAAATATTTGCTCCTAGAGAAGACTACTCAAGCTAGGGGAAGGGAAGGGTAGAGTATGGGAAATGTTGAAACAAAACCCCTCCTCATCAAAGTTGTCTCAGACTCACCACAAGACACGGCTGCTCGATAATATGTGGTAGAAGTCTGAATCGTAACTCACACTCAACAACAACAACAACAAAAACCCCATAAAACAAAACCCCCAACACTAAAAAGAGTGGCACATACCGAAGTGTGAAAGAGTCAGAGGTAGAAAAAAGGCTAACAAAAAGGAAAATAGAAACCATGTTAAGCACTGGTTTCCTCTCAGAGTTTTGACTAATATTGGGAGGCCAACAATGAGTATACCACATCAGAGACCCTTTTCACCTTGCCCAAAATAATGAGCTCATGTTTGCAGATTGCCTAACACTTTGTTTTCAAGCCAAAAGTATCAGATTTACACTTGAGTAACAAATTGTTACAATGTGGGAAGAGGTTATGGACAAAGTACAAATCTGTGGGATGCTTTAACCATCTATGATTTTGTTTGTTAGACCATGTAATAGAAAGGAGATAATCTGGAGCACCATAGCCCCTAGAGGGGAAAGATGGAATGGTGCAGTGTCAATCCGTCCCTGACACTTCAGGATATTTCATTAGTGCAAACCAACTGTACATGTATTTAAGAATTTAAATGTTAGCTCATTTGCTTTGTGGTGTTTCTCATTTTAATCCTAAGTAAGCATAGTTCCAAATCTTGTGGGGAAAAATACACTGGGTACCTTCTTCCAAAATGAATATTTGCTTTTTCTGCTCCATAGTTAGATGAAGCACTGAAAACAAGCTCCAGCTATTGCTTTCTTTGCAGGCAAGAACCTATGGATGCAACTGATGACTGTATGTGTGTTTTCCCTACTCATCCCACTTGTCTACTCTCATCTACCTGCTTCATTCTTCAGTTCTCTGCTAAACCTTGTCAAAGTTAAATTAAAGGAGGACTTGGACTTAAGTGAAGACTATAAAGTTGTTTCATGATAGACCAGTAGATCCTATTTGATAATTCAGCATTCATTGCCTCTATACATCTTCAGTGACTTTTAAAGAGCAAGAGTCACTATTGGGTTTCCAAGGAGCACTTTGAAAATTTTAAGAATATATTTTAAGTATGAACCGAGATATGATAAACTCTCTCCTTGTTTTCTGTCTTGGCAAGCATGATAAGTATTTTGAAGGATATTGAATTAATTGACTTAGCATCTGTTTCTGCAAATACTTTTTGCTATACAGTTGGATGTTTTTAGGGACACGGCTTCCCTGCATACTGAAACTTCTGTCTTACCTGGTTTTATTTTAATTACTGATTTGAGATGAAATGCAAAACAACTTTCTTCACTTTCTTCATTTTATAGTTTGAAAAATCCATCTCTAATCCTGGCTCAGAAAATCTTAAAAGATAATTATTTGGTTTGTGTCTTTAGATACTGGAAAATGTTTAAATCAATGCTCCCTCCTCTGTGTCCTCTTCCACCCCTCTTGCATGTTTTCCCTCTTGATGTCTTTCTGAACAGGAAAAGGGAGCAGGAAAAAATGCAGGGCTTGAAGGAAAATCTCAAAGTCATGAGGTACAAATCCTCTTTCCATATTCTTTCCCTGCTTCCATTCCCCTAGGGCCCTTGAAGGCAAAGATAAAAGTATCTCAGATGGCCAACAAAGTGTCTCTGCTTGATTTTACTGAAAGGGAGAGCATGACACAAAACAGACTCCAGTGTGGTTGCCATTTAAGTTAGCTATATAAAATTGTGATGACAGTCTGAGTTAATTAATAAATCATTATTACAATTTCATATATTAATATTCTGACTACAATAAAAAGTCTACATGTCTTTGAGAATACAGCACAAGCCAAATACTGCTTTGTTACAAGGCATTTTACAGATGATTTCCTTCTGTGAACAATATTCTTCAGAGGACAATTTAATGCCTCAAGGGAAAAAATGTATATTTCTACAGTCGTGCCATAAAGGACAGATTTTGGGAAGATTTCCTGAGTTTGGCTTCTTTGCTGCAGGTTCAGAAGGTTTTTTTCATTTCTCAACTGAACTGACCCAGTGACTCCTACGAGGCATTGAAGAGAGCAGTGTCTATTGTTAGTTATTTGCTACGTTCAGTAGGTAGCACTTCCCTTAAGGAATATGAGAGCAGCAGGATGCTCCTCATTTCCACCTGGTGAAACACCCTCCCTGTCCTCCTTTTCTCCACCTTCCCCTTCCAAAACCTCTACCCTCTGCTGTCCCACACTTTTCCCTCCCACGCTCCCGAAAAATCCCTCTGTGTCTTTTTTTTTGGCTTCAAAGAGCTGCTGGAGGTGAGAGGAGCTTTGGCTTGAGCTGGGCGGCTCCATGATAGCAGCTCAGTGTTCCTGATGACGTGTTTTGATGATGTGTGAATCACACACAAAAATAAGACAAAGAAAGTGCATTTTTCGGTCCACTGGAAATACTTTATGTAGCTTGAAATTCAGTGTTCCGCTGAGTGATCAGATACATAAATTTTAAATAGATAAATAAGTAATAAAGAAGTCAGTAAAACCGATCCAGAATCAAATATTTTTGGTTCTTCAAAATTCCACTTCAGTTTATTTTGTTAAAATTGTTTACCAACAGGAGCATAAACTAGAAGGGAATTTTCAATACCCTGAAACTGAATATTTTATTACATTTATGTTTTGCACACTGCTGCCTTGAGATAAGCTGCTGAAACCTGGAACACATTTTCAAGGTTTTAAGTGAGCAAAATGTTTATTGTAATCTTAAACTACTACATTTAATTAGAATTCCAAAATGTTCCACAGTGTTAGATACAAAATACTAAAGAAAAGTGAATAACTTTTCCTTCTTGCAAATATATATTAGCCTGTATTGTACTACATGCTGTTCTGGCTAGATTGCTTTTGGTACCTGAGATAATTCATTTAAAGCAACCTTGAGTATCTCCATAATCCATCAAGAAAAGCTATTTGAGGAACAGGCTGACACCTAATCCTCTTCTCTTACTCCTGGAACAATTGGAGATCCTTCCGCAGTATTAATACAGTAAAACCAGTGTGAAGTATCTTCTCCGAGGGAAACAAAACCTGGCCCAAGGTTTCTGAAATATTTGGGTAAAGTCTCAGAGTGAAGGGCACCATATGTATCTAATATTATTTGGTGAGATGCAAATATATCACTGCTGCAGCACTCAGCACTTCGGTCACAGCTCCCTATTATAATGTGCCAGGAGGCAGTGGAGGTAGGCAGCCCTTTCAAGAAAACATTTCATCCCTAATCCTGACTCTCCCTGCCTTCCCTCTTCATTGTCTCAGCTATTTGAGTGAGTTGTAGCCTTGACAAAGAACATGTTTGGATCATTGTTAGCTGAGTGCTCTCGAATAGTTTCGAAGTATCAGGCTAATAAATTTACCACCACTAAGAGATTTTCCATATCAGCTTTTCTCAGGATGATATAAAAGTCTTGAGGATGCGTGACAAAATAGTTTTATTTTCTAATGAAGCAAAAAGAAAAATTAAGCCAGAAATTTTTTGTTAGTGGAAAAAAAAGAAAGAGATTTCAGGTAAACTCCTACCCCATGCAGAACAAATTGAAATGCAAAGTGTTTCACAGGCAAATAAGGCCTGAATCATAAAGCTATGAGAATTGCTGACCTAGCAAAGAGAAATTATTCTCATTTTAATCTGTCAATAGTAAAATAGTGCCCTTGATATTATCAACATGTTATTATCAACATGTAACTTTATCCACATGATGCCTCTGGTTTTGTTCTTGCGTGACCTCTGACTGTATATACTTCACAGCTCCACTGGGCAAAAATGGGAAGAAAAAGTGCTTTGTACTTTCTCATCTATTAGAAAATAAAATTCTTGACATTTTTTTTTTTCACTCAGTGAGACCATGACTGGCTTCTGTTCCTAGCCCTGCAGAAGAACTCTGTGCATACCCACACTTTCTTTTCTTGCATGAAAAAGAAGACTCTATTTTCAACCACAAAAAGTTCACACACATGATGATTTCATATGAAAATAACTTAAACCACAGTGCCTTCCTCATTCTCAGGTGTTATGTGTGCAAATGGGTTGTATGCCAATGGTTTCTTTACCAAGAAGAAAACTTTAGATCATCTGTCTCCAAGAGAGAATACTGCAGATTGACAACATTAAATTTCTTTAAGAGGTGAAACAAAATACATGGGCTTACAGAAGGATTAGAAAATTATATCCCAGCTGGAAAATTTTATGGGTACAGAAAAAATTGTGTGAGTGAAATACCAGTATCATAAAATAAATAACAGGAAATATGGTAATTTATATGATAGAGAAAATTGTCACTTTCAGAATTGCCAGAAAGTCAACAGCATTTCACCCATTTGACTTCAGAAATGAACTTAGACCTCAGAGGCTTAAAAATATATGAAGAGAAGTTAAATGAAATAAGAGCTCATGAATCCAGTAGGGATTTACAAAGAAGAAAGCAATCTGTGCTAAAGGAGTTTTATAGAAGTTGGGAATGCATGTAATCAGAATTTAACTTTTTCCTGGAAAGTGATTTAGAATATGCCAAAAAAATTAAATTCCATTCTGCAAGATGAGCAATTAATGAGGCTCCTAATTTAGAAAGCATCACAATTCAGAAATGGCCTTTAAGCCTGTTTAACCTTAAGCATATGTTGAAAACCCACTGAATTCGGCTGGAAATTAAACACAGAAAACAAGAGGAGGTCGAGCATATCTACGCAGTACTTTGCATTACTAAGGCTTTAGATTTCTGGAGTTCCTTGCATCTCACGAGAAAAAGGCATTTCCCAAACACTGGTGGCCAACCAGTGCAGTTGACAGGCACTGAGCTCTGTCAGGACTCGGAGCTGGACAGGAGAAGTAGGGGTGCAAATCTCTGGGAGAGCCCAAGTGCAGCCACGTCCTCCATGCTCTGGGGACACGGAACAAAAGAGCTATATCCCACCCAATGACCTTGCAATGGCCAGCAATTGCTACCCACCCTCGGGCCGTGAGGATGAACCCACCGCTGCTAATTTCTATTTTAAGCGCAGTGGAATGCTGCGGTCGCGCTGATCTGATCGCGCCCCGCAGACGCTGCTGGCAGGCGCAGCAGCGCTCGGTGACAGTGACTGCACGGACACAAGTGACACTGGCCACCGGGAAGCAGTTGCTGCAGGAATGCTGCTCCTGCCCTCGCAGTTGCTCTAAAGCCTGTTGGAAACTGCGTTTTCCCATTTTTATCCTGACATTCGTGTAATTTTAGCTTCTACATTTTGGCAAATACCGCCGCGTATTTTTGGCTCACCCCTGAATTATCTGAAGCAGAGCAGTGTGATTCCAGGCAGAAGAAGGCAGAATTGTCTCAGAATAACAAGCAGATTTTTTTTTTTAATGCAGTGCAAATGGTTCATACATTATTTTTGCATGAATCAGACATTTATTTTCTGAAGGAAGACAGGGTGGGGGGGAAGGAGGGCAAAATCTTTTACTTAAATCCTCTCATAGTTCATTGCTGAATATCAGCTTCTAGAGACAAGGCAATGTATGCTAGGCTTCTTGGTTATTGTGCTGTTGGAGATTAGCTGTTTTGAGTCATGAGGGTGTGTTACCTCACCCCAATTACAGAACTCCAGCAGAAATGGTAAAAACAGGCAGCATGAAAGAAGAAAGGGGACTTTCCTAGCATTCACGGGACATTCACATGGGCTGCATGGGCAGGATGAAATCATGCAACTGCCAAGGAACAAAAGCAAGTAGTAGAAAATGAACAATTATGAAATAAAAGAAGTCCCACAAATGCTAGAAGATGGAGACTGGCTTTCTTTTATGCTGTGACCTTTCTTTGTGTTGTACTTGCCACAGTAGTACTCTACAGACGAGATGGCACCAACTAAACCTAAAAAATGACTGACTGCCCAGATAATTCAAAGAATAATGAGGTTTCAACAATTGCAAAGATGCAAAGAAAACTGATGTCAGTTATCTCTTCACAGAGCTCAGCGAGAAGGAATGAAATGCTTAGTCTTTAAAATGAATGGGTTTAAAACCTGAGATCACAGCTTAGCTTATCAGGACATGCTGATGTACAGGATTATGCAGAAGTCACATGGTTGAGTCTTTGCTTATGTTTCATTTTGTGAAATTTGTTCTGCAGCACATTGTATCATTACACTGAAGGGAGAAAACTTAGCTTTTGTAGAAGACTATATGAATTAAACTTTTAAAGTGAAAGGAATGAGAATAAATAAGTTCAGCTTTCTTATAACATAACTCTTGGGACTCAGTTGTGACTTGGATTGAAGGACTGGAGGAGTAAGAAAAATTAGGAAATCTCCTTATTACAGTGTATGTGTTAAACAGTCCTTGAATCCTGATTGCTGGGAGAGGATTTCTCCTTACAGCAGATGTGCAAGGACAGGGGATGGGTGTAGGCTTGGACCCCTCCCAACCTCTGGCCATCATGGCCAATGCTAGAAAGGTCAAGAGCTACCAGTATAGTGATTTTAAAGGGCCACCCTTACAGAGAAGGAAAAGAACAGCACATGCCAATGGCCCCTCAGAGAAATATCCTGTTTGCATGAATCCCTAGGGAGTGCAGAACACCACTGCTGCTGTCTTAGCTATCACAGTGTAGTCCTAAAGGACTTTTTCTGTCTCTGGCTGAATATCAATGAAGATCAATCCCCACCTGTACTGCTTTGTTTCCTACTCTCAGTTTTATTTGGAATCTCATGATACTGATGCTCATTCCAGGTGCTGGAATCATGGTATTGATCTTCGCTTTCATTTAAAATACTCTACTATATTAGTTTGCATAACCCATAGGCTGTACCCAGTACTGTGCCATTGAATGAAGGTGTGGATCACAAACATGAAGTATCTCAAGGGCAGACTTTTAGAATTATCTCTTGTGACATAAACATTTGTGGAATGAGTTTCTCAGCTTTCTCTCATCTTCTTTGGGAGCCATTCTAAACACCTGTCCAGCTGCTGAAGAAGACAAGAATCTATTTTCATCCATGCTTTGAAATCCCACTTCTCAGGATTCTAGCAAACTCAGTAGTGGACAGGGGGAATTGCATGTAATGGGTGTCTGATCTCCACCAACAGTGCTGCAGGACCTGTGGATGGGAAGCAGAGGCTGCTGTGGTGGATTGCACGCCGTAGCAGCCTGCTTAGGTTAGGGTTTGCTGTAAAAATAGCATTTTTCCCTCACCAACCTACTTGTTGTTTGAAGCTGTGCTTCATGCATGTAATAACGCAGAAAAACACATTGACCTGAGCATTTGTGGAAGGCATGGGGAGAGGAGTTGTCTGAAAGAGTAATTTTAAAGTGTCAAAAATATCGCATGCAATGAACGCAAACATATTATTACCATACTGACAAAAGCCCTCATGATTTCCACACTGATCTCATGATTTTTCAGGTTTAACTGATAATTTTCAGGCTTTTTAAAGCTGACAGTATATATCCTTTCATTTTGTACCCTGACATTTTCTCCCCTGGGTGCTTGTACAAGAACAAATCCAATACACTGAATAGAGTACAAAGCTTTGAGTACGGACCAGAAAAGAGAGAAAGAGAAGCTAGTGAAAGTATGAACTTCTCATTAATAGTTTCACCATGACTGGCCTTACATATGAGCATTTCTTTCTCAGGGTCGTGACTGGGCCAGGGATGGAGAAATGACACCGGCCCGTCAAACGAGTCTTGGACATATTTCCAGGGTTAGACCAGCACTGCTTTGATTCCTAGATGGTTAGAAGCAGCAATAACAGCAACCACAAAAAATGGACCAGTCTATCTATAGTGCCTGTCAGCAGTTTATGGACACCATACTTTGCCTCAAACTTTTTACCCCTTATTGTATTACAGCTTCACCCCAGTGGCTTTGTACGTACAGTAACCAAAAAAAAAAAAAANTTAACAACAGTAAACAAAAAAAAAAAAAAAAAAAAAGGCAGTCAAAATAAAAAAATGCTATTTAATGAGTTACAGCCTGAACCATACAATCCATGGATAGCCATATGTCTGGGGAGATGACAGGTCTAAGTGATGAGCCTTGTTGCATGTGCACACCATTCCTCGGGAACCTATTGCTATGATTTAAAAGGTACGGTGTGCTTGGCTTGCTCCTCCCAACATGTGCTAATGTTCCGTGTTTTTTGCTGTAATAGATTACTTAGCAGTTCATACTCATGTTTTGGAGGCAAATTGCTTTCCCATGTTTTATATTATGGACACTTGTTCGGGTCTGGTTCTGCGAGGAGCCGTGTGCTTTCAACTGGCAATTAAAACCATGCTAATGGGAGGCGCGCTACGCTTCCCAGATGTGCGGAGCAGGTCCCCTGGTGCAGACAGTGGGGATACTCTCCAAATGTGGGACTAATACCAGTGACTCATTAGAGGCACTGCACCAGATCGTCCGAGCACATAGGAGGAGCAATTCATTTTGTCAGGAGCCAGAGTGAAAATATATGTATGTATTTATTTATTTATTTATTTATTTGGCTGTGCACAGCCTAATTCCCATCTCCTAGTAACAACAAGGAAAATGTTTAGGTCTCTTTTCTAATGCTCATATGATACATGTGTAAAATGCTGGAAGTTACTGTACTCATAAAACATCATCTTCTTCATTCTCTACTTATTTTCACGTGCCCATATTGATGGGATAGGGTATTTTACTATTCATGGATGTGTTATCTTTCAGTAATGTATAAGCAAATTTTGAACTCCCTATCATTGCTGTTTGTGAAGTTAACTCAGGCCCAAGAGAAGTAAGTGGAATTCCATGCTGCTCCATGTATTGGTGGCTTTTCTCCCAGGCTGCTCTGGATCCAGTAATTAAGAAATAAATACTCAAAAAGGAAAGCACTGTGCAATTACTTAGTTAAGTAATTTGAAAATAGCTCCATGCTGGCTTGCACTAATTCCAGGGTAGCATTTGGAAAGCCCACACACCAAAAGAAATCAGGGTTTTTTTAGGTTCATGGAACAAAACTTATCACGGAATCATGGAATAAGCTCAGTTGGAAGGGGCCACAAGGATCATCGAGTTCAACCCCCAGCCCTGCACAGCATGCAAGAGTCACAGCATGTGCCTGAGAGTGTTGTCCTCTCAGGAAATGCTCAATTTCTCAAGAAATGCTTCTTGAACTCTGTCAGGCTGCCTGGTGCTGTGACCACTTCTCTGGGAAGCCTCTTTCCAATGCCCAGTCATCCTCTGGGTGAAAAACCTTTTCCTGAAAGCCAACATAAACCTCCCTCCTGAGCTTCAGGCCATTCCCTCAGGTCCTGTCACTGGCCACAAGAATGAAGAGATCTGTACTTGCCGCTCCACTTCCTCCCATGAGGATGGTGAAGACTGCAGTGGGGTCTCTGCTCAGCCTCCTCCTCTTGTTTGGACCTTGTGTGTTTCCAAAAAAAAAGCTGGAATGCTGTTTTTGTTTCATCTTCATGCCTGATATAGAATCATAGAGTCATCAAGGTCTAAGGTTGAGTCCAAGCATCAACACAACACTGCTGTGTTCACACTAAACCATATCAGCAAGTGCTGCTTCCACACATGCTTTCTGAGTGCTTCCAGGGATGGTGACTCCACCACTTCCATGGGCAGCCTGTTCCAATGCCTGAATTCTAGTGAAGAAATTTTTCCTAATATATAACTTAAACACCCCTGGCACAACTTGAGACCATTTTCTCTCCATCTGTCATTATTTACCTGTGAGAAGAGACCAACCCCCACCTGACTACAGTCTCCTTTCAGGCAGTTGTAGAGGAGGAGGAGATCTCCCTCTGAGCCTTCTTTTCTCCCAGCTAAACACCCCAAGTTCTCTCAGCTGCTCCTCACGTGACTTGTGTCACAGCACCTTCCCCAAATTTGTTGCCCTTCTCTGGACTGGCTCCAGCCCCTCAATGCCCTTTTTGGACCCAGAACCGGTCACAGCCCTCAAGGTGTGGCCACACCAGTGCACACACAGGAGCACAATCACCACCCTGGTCTGGCTGGTCACACTATTGCTGACCCAGGCCAGGATGCCATTGGCCTTCTGGGCTACCAGGGCACACACTGGCTCATGTTCAGCTAGCTGTCAACCAGTACCCCCAGGTCCTTTTCAGCTGAGAAACTTTCAGGCACTCCAATTCTATATGTTCCAGCTCTCCATGAAAAAAATGAAGCTTCATTGTGCTCTTATTACCAGTGAAGAAACCTAGGAGCTATATAGAGACACATCTAACTCTGTTGAAAATAAATAAAAATCATTATTTGAATGGTTTATTGCTGGATCATGCTTTTTGTCCAAGAGCCAAAAGATAAGGGGGGAAAAAAAAGCAGAACAATACCTGGCAGGTACAGTAACTTGGTTGTAGTGCAAACCTTTTCAAGAGTAATAGATAAAGAGATAGTAGTTCACAAGAAAGAGATTGAAGATGATTTTTTCCTGCTTGATGAATAAAAACTTGTCAAAAAAATCAAATATGTAGTAAATATGATGCTTAGAAAAGGATGGCAATTTCTCCCCTATGCACTAAATATCCTCATACTTTACTTCTTGCACAAGAGCAAGTTTGAGTTTAGTGTAGGTAAACAGATATGCACAGAAATGGTGTTGGCTATGCAGTGCCACAATGCAACCCCTCAGCAGATTCTTGACCTTTAATGCATAGATGTTACAGAAGAACATATACATCATTCTTATCCTGTATTAATACCTCCTACCTTTAGCCTCCAGAAATTTAAAGCATGATTGAACACTTTTCCCTCAAAAAATTTGTCATTCTACTCTGAAGCATCTAACTCAATTTCTAGCTATTTCTAGCGTTAACCAGTAGTATTGAACAGAATTACTAAAATTTCATAAGAAATGGTAGCCTGGAAATATTTCCTTACTGTTCTTAAAAAAATTCCTCCTTAATTTTGCAAGTCCAATAAACATTGGGGGGTCATCCATGTTAGGAATTATTGAAGGTTTTTACGGTTTTACTTTTAAAAGAAAAGATTCAAGTTACTGGAAAAAAATTTTTTTCTAGCTTTGGCAAATGTTGCCAAAAAAAAAAAAAATCAGTGAATTCTGAGTTTTAGGTGAGTCATCTTATACTTACACTCTTCTTGTGCCAATTCCAGAAGGAGTTTCAGAAGGAGTCTTGGTTCTGGTTGTAATGCTATATATATATATATGTATGTTAAATACACACAGACTCCCTGCTGCCATCACACATCATGTGGTTTATCCAAATCCCAAACTGACAAGCAGTAGTACGCACCTTCATATTGCATTCCATCTGATGGGCGCCAGTGAGCTGGACACTGTTGTGTCTGTGTCTGCTGTGGCTTCAGCTCCCACAGATAGAAGTAAACAATACCCAAGGCAAAGTCTGCAGAGACTGAGCTTCCACCCAGCCTTCTTTAATCTTCAGCCAGTTGGACAGCTTGGGAGCACTTCAAGAATCCATACTGTATGTGAAAGGGAATCCCATATCCTGGGGTTGTTTTTTCTCTCTTTTCTCAGCCATCCTGCTCCAGCCTTTGAGACATCAACCCCTTTTACTTTTGGTGTTTGTGTATCTCTGGGTGTCATCGATCAGTGGCACTTATATGTTTCCACACTGGAAGAATATGTGGCGAGAATTCAGCATTCGGTACAAATGTTTTTCAATTAATTTGTGGATACTATGGAAAGCTAAGTTTTATCCCCCTGTGATTATTATGGGGCTGCATAGCAAGCTGTCATCCCATTTTTTTTCCAGCTCAGTTGTGTCCCACTTGTTGAACATGGGATCTGCTCATACACTCAAAGCTTGCCAGAGGTGAAATCTCTCCTAGCACACAGACTCTTTTGTCCAATATGTTCAAGTTCTTGCAATGTCCTGTCCCTGAGCAATGACCAGAACTCAGCATCAGTACTCGTTGCAGTCAAAGATTTTCAGCTTTTTATTTTTTTAAGGTTTCATCAAAAAAAATTCCTATCCAACTGATGTTAGATGCCTACAAAATATGGACAGCACACATGTGAGTAAAATGTCTTCTCAGACCACAATATAGGTTAATATTTAGGCTTGCCAAAGTGTGTGAGTGTATCTTTGATCTGTGGGTGGCATTCTGTATCCAAATGTGCAGTAGAAATATTATTTATCTTTTCAGTCAAGTCGTTTATGACTATCTGACTTTAAAGAAAAGCCAACAAGATTCCAGTTTAAAAACATAATATTCATAACTTCCCGCTCCCCCCCTCCAATCTTACTTCATGTTGCCAGATTCTCATTCAAATAGATTGTTTTGCAAGTTCTAAACACCTAACAGTTAATTTGTAATACAAAACAATATATACAAGGAACTCTGTCTGGTCTCTGCCAGGCAGCTGAAGAACTGGAATTCTTGATGAAGCTGAAGAGGAAAAAATTTGCAAATGCTTTGTTCCATTAACCTTTTACACATTGCTTGTTTAAACTATTTGGGCTAATGGTTCATATAGGTTCCTCTACAAGGTAATGTAAGCATCTTTTGTGATAAAGTTTGGTGTCCCCAAATTATTTTGCATGTTATACCACATTTAAGGCATTAAAGAGGCTATTTAAAGTCATGAAGTGATGGACAGCCATCTACCTCCCGTAAAACAAACCTGCATTTTGTAGGGAAGGGGGTGGCGAGCAGACAGGGCAGCTGGGGAGCTGGGGTGGAGCAGCTGGGTCAGGGCAGGGCTGGGAGGCTGCAGAGAAGGCTCTGGAGGAAGCCCTGTCTGCTGGTCACTCAGTCCTTGGCATTCACCTCCCAGGGAACCAGTGCCAGAGAGGCATCAGGGCACCCAGTGCAGGGTTAGGGACTCATGCTCAGGGCATGGAACACTGGATCCTGAGCAGTAACCATTCACACATACCCCTTGCTTTTTTTCAGGAAAATAAGTGGCCTGGCTGTGCTACATTTCATGTGTTTACCTTTGTCTATCTAAAATTAGCCTGTCCAAAACCACTTTGGGCAGTGAAACACCATTGAGGCATAGAGGTGTTTAAGGAACCATTGGAATGACACATTTTTGCTTGACCTCTTCGTCTAGACCTTTCCTGAGACCTAAGAGACCTGAGCTCAGCACTGCAGGGGCACAGCCAGACTTGCTTTTGCAAACCAATTTTTTACCATTACCATGGTAGTAGTCATGTACTCATACATACATGTAGATTAGATATAGATACAGATGATAAAGATAGATAGATAGACAGATACAGAGACATATAAAATTGATAGAGGCAGTAGCATGGCCACAATTCAGAGCTGGGTAGCCATGGTCACTGCCCCTTGCTCTGTAGCAGGTACACAGAGTCTTGTGTCTGCTTAATACCAGAGCTGTTACAGCAATGAGAATCAGACCTTCAGGTTTATTAAAAGCATTTACAAAACTGTACAAATAAAATCTAAACGTCTGCAGCCAATTAATAAAGCTGTGGCTCTGCAGGGGCTGTTATTACTGCACTGTACACAAGAGACATTTCACACTAATATAAGCAACAAAATTTGAATTCTTCTGCTCCAAAAATGAAGGCACTAACTGGGAACTTTCAAGAACCTCTGACTCTATGGGCCTCACAGCAGCCTCTGGAGCTCTCCTGGCTGTGTCCTGCAGAGTGGAGCTGGTGCACAATATATCTATTCCTGCAATGCCATAATTCGCTCTTTGGACATTTCTTTTTATAGAGTTATAAAAGTTTTAAAATTTAATTATTTTTAGCACAAATTTCTCACCATAAACACATCAGGTACATTTCTTCACTTAACAATGTCTGAAAGAGTTGTGTTAATGCAACCTCTCTGGTAGAATTAGCCTTTGGCCCAGGACTGGTAGCCTCCAGGGAAATCCATCCTCCTCAGCCCAGAAGGATTTCCAAGTGAGGAATTTGAAAGTGTTCCAAGTGAGGAAATTCCATCAGTACACAGAGTTTTCACAATTTGTGACCTTTTTTTTTTTTTAAAAAAGAAAGAAACAGAAATGGGGTTAAAACTTTCTTGGGACAATGCACAATAGCTTACTATATATAAGTTTTTGTGCTCATCTCCTTGGTCAAGTCAGCAAACATCAGACAGCAGGTAAACAGTGGTTAAGAAAGAAGATTTTATGGATATAAATTAAAGTTATCATTGTATCTTAGCAATGAAATTGGCTAATTGATCCCAAATACAGCTGTTAACAGGTATCTAATTTTAACTGATTTGTGTATGTATGATTTACTGCCTTACACAATTATCTTCTGTTACTTAAGGCATCCTGCTTTATCTGATTATTTGGCAGCAGTAATCATTTATTTCCTGAGGTATTGGAACATGGCACAGGCTGTTCTTGTATTGAATTAAAGTGCAAAATTCACCCCCCCAATCAATCCTGCCTTGCAAGTGTAGCCATGAGGGTCGATGCAGAGCCTGTGATGGGAACTCATCACACACAAGTGTTTTACCCACTCTGTTACTGTCCTGCTGTGGCAATCAGGGTCCACTTCAAAAGGCTTTTCCCTCTTCTTACAGGAGCTAAATCCCTGTTATCTCAGTGACTGAGTAATTCTTACCTACACCTCCTAAACTTGGAAGGACTCCAGGTGACAGACTCCAGTTCTGCTGGTGACAAGGAGGAGTCCATTACACCTACATGTTATGTCTGCAGTTTATTCAGGCTCTAGCCTTTTTGTTCCCATGCTATCCAAGCCTGAACCAGCTGGCACACAGTGCCTGACTCAGAAGCACAGCAATCTGAATAGACTTGGCAGAAGAAAACCAAGACAGGAAACAGAAGATTGGAGGTACTTGCCCAGCAGACAAGCTACAGCTCATATCCATGCTCCTTGACAAGTAAGGAACACGATTTTTGGATTGCTGTTCTTTGGATACATCCTGTGATGGTGCAACATTCCTGAAGGGCTCCCAGACAGCAAGAAACTCAGCAGGCAATGTTGTTCTGTAGCACAGAAGGAGGAGGCTGCCAAGAGCGACACCATAATGTAGCCTGCCCAAGAAGACAGGGTTATGCTGAACCAGTGTGTCTGTGTGTATGTTTCCCTCAAATTCTGATGCTTCTGCACATAAGGAGGGGCAGGGACAGGGATAGGGGACAGCAGGGGCTGCTGCAATAGGACAGGGACCAACCCCAGTGGTTGGTGCTGCTGACTCCTCTTTCCCCCTTTTTTTTTCCTTGTGCCCACACTCCTTCCACTTCTCCTCCATTCAGAGGGTGTTCACTCATCAGGACTGTATAACACCTTTTCTCCTTTGCCCTGTGGGCTGGGTAGCAGCCCAGGCAGAAGGAAACACAGAAAGGGACCGTGTGGCGGGGATGGTGGTAGGCCACAAGATAAGGAAGGGCACATGCACAGCAGAAGGCTGAGACTGAAAGGTCTGAAAGGCCTGAGCCTTTCATGGAGAAAAAAGAGGAAATCTGGGAAAAAGAGAGCTCTCTCACAAGCCCTGCTATGTGCCTCTGCTAACAGCAGGTTTCTCCTCAGTGTTTTCACTCCCTTCCATCTCCCCCCCTGGGCCACCAACAGAAATCTGAATTCCTTCATGTACTGAGAAGCCTCCAGTCATCCCCACTGATCTCATAATTTGTGTTTGTTAGACATACATTTATAAAAAAATACTATGAAAAGGACTTCATCATTTCTGTCCTGCTCCTTCACCCTCTAAGCTAATTTCATTGGTGATGACTTGGGCCATGAGGTTTATATTTTACCCATAGTCCCACTTACCCAGAAGTCTTGTACTACTTCTAAAACTAACTCTAAAATAGGTACTGGGTATTATCCTTGAAATGGCCTATAAGCCCTCTGGTTACCCTGGTGTCTGTCAATAATTAAGAAGTTTCCAGAAGAGTTCCAGGGAACCAGTTTAGTGAAGTATTGCATACTGCCTCTGTTGAGGGTAGAGCTGTTCCATCTTTTTTATGGTGTCATTGTGCAGAGAGTAAGTAACACAATGTGCTTACAGAAACTACCACTGATGCCTTCCTGGACTTGTCAAAAACATAGACTTGCAAAGACATTTGGTTTCAGCATTATTTCAGAAAATTTGCTATAGTTTTGAATGTAACGTTTCTGAAACACATGCAACGTCAATTTTCTTCACCCAGAGTCAGCAAGAAATGCAATCCCCTGTCCCACCTGGAAGCGATCTCTCTCTGGTCCAACAATTGTAGTGTGTCCAGCTAAGCTGGTAATTATGATTGTTAGTGTTGTCATGATTTCTTAAGATCTTATTTTAATAGAAGGCAATCACAAAACAATATTAAACATGCCAGTGTTAATTATGCTTGTTCTTTAGACAATTGTGCTGTCACTGAACTGATGTGTTAGAAAAAGTTTGAGGACCTTTGACAAGCACAGTGTCATACTCAAACATATGTGGGCACTCAGTACTGAAAGAAATAATGCCAGATGTGTGTTTGCACAATAGCATGATTCATGATTACTGAAATCTCTGTGATGGAAAAAATTTAGTGCTTTTTTAACCATTTTGATATTATTTTCCATTGAAACACTGCTCTTCTTTCATGACTTTGACAGAGAGGACCTTTTTATTTCCCTTTTAATAATTTTTTATTTTCTTTCAGGTAGAGAGCATCATTGCATGGATGCCACCTCTCCAGCTGGAAGATATTCTTCAGACATAATGGGACCCTGGCATTCCACTTAAATGTCAACTGCCAGCCTGTACAATTTAAAAGTCAATAATTTTATTGACTTTAATCAATAAAAGTATTTACATATTTATTTGGCTCACATATTTTTACACTCAAATGTCACAAGCTATCTACTCACATGACTTGGGATCTGTGCTCGTAACAATTCGTCTGTGCTTATGCAGACTTCACTCTCAAAATAATTGCTTCCATAAAGTTATTTGTAACATTAGATTGTATTTCTGCAGAAATGTGAAATCATGTACTTTTAGATGATTTCTATTCTAGTAAAATACAAGAAGAATTTTTTCCTAAGAAAACACCCTTCACAAAGAATTACTGCTAAAAGACCTTTGCAAAAAGAAACTCCAAACCCCAAAACACTCAAACGTGATTGCTCCTGTTTGAAGGACCTGTTCAGGGTACAGTGGGATTTATGTGGTTGCTGCTTGCAACGGGCATTGCAAGGGTGCTCATTTCCAGAGCTAGGCTGCTTCCTAGCCAAATCCTCACGCAGGGAGCATGGGCAATGTCCCAGCCTCGAGCTGCAGCTCAGACCTTGTCAACACCACCCCATCTTCTGCTCAGCTGCAGTCCCCTCCTCTGCCCACTGCCCTGCTCTGTGTTTGTGAGAGCTCCATGCTGTTGGCCCAAGATAAGCAAAAGGAAACATCTTCTGGGAGAGGGCAGGCATGGCACAAGAGCTCTTGAGAGCAGCGTGACATCCTAATGAGAAACACTGATGAGAACATTCCTGCCTTCTCTAGGATCTTGGGCATTTCCAGGCTTTCTGTCAGGGGCTTACACTCAAGTGCCATACTTCATTCCATGAGGATCTTAAGAGCACCTCAGAGATTTCTGTGGCAGATTTTCCATACAGAAACAGATGCGGTTCTCAGGCACTTGCTTGCCCTTGTCCTTACAGACAACAACAGGATACGTGTTCTTTCTGCACACAGTAGTTTTCCCTCCTTTGTTAGTTCGCCCTATTTCCTGCCAGGTGTCTTGCTTTCCACTGGTCTAGGCTTGTTTTACATTGTGGCTGAGCCTATTTAAATGACTATCTCCATGGAGATATTCAAAACCTGGGCAGACATGTGCCTGGGCCACCTGTTCCAGCTGACCCTGCTGGAGCTGGGGATGAGTTAGATGACCTCCGAGGTTTCTCCCAGCCCCAGCCATTCCGTGGCTCTGTGAAACAGAAGCCAATACAAATTTTCCTACCACACGTAAATGAGATTTATATTTCCCACACTTTGGAGAATACTTATAACTGACTTAGAGGAAAATAGAAAACAGCATTTAGCACTTGCCTGAAGATTTGCAATCTCCCACAAGCACTTAATGACACAGATGATGATGACGTATTTCAGATCATATACGTTGAAGAGTATTAAAGTTTTTTTTGGCGTACAGCTCTGCTTCTTCATTTTCCCCCTCACTCCTGTTCTATGACTGTGTAAAACACAAACTGTCTCACCGACATGCTTAACACCACAGAATGGCATGAGCAACGTCTCTTGCAGTTGCTAGACAGCCTCCTCATCTTTTCAGTTTGACATAAAAATAAGTCACCTGATTCAAACTCAGCTCAGTTCTTAGATAAAACAACCTTTTCCTGAGCTGAGGAGATCCAATTCCTGATAAATATTGACACTGTAAGGCCAGTCTAACTGTGTAATCAAGGAACAAAGGATTTTTGGGTGAGGTTTGCTGCACACACCCAGTAAAACAGCCATCATAAAGCAAGCCTAGTAAAGCAGCCCAGGCACTCTCTGCTTTGAGTTTGAGGAGGCGTATCACTTCTTTTACAGGGACATCTCAATTAAGTATTTGCAACCTATTTGGTAAAGGTAACAGATAGACTGTGTCCACCTCAAAATCTCCTGTCCCAAGCTACGACCTCAACAGAAAGAAAATCTTAGAATTCTGCATGAGCCTCTACAACAAACAACAGCAAGGAAACTGAGCAGATCTGAGCACAGTTAGTGTTTTCCAAGGGGCATGTGTTTTCCTGCTCAGAATGGGTTTATTGTACTGGGTAGCCTATCCAGTCACCTGCCATTTCTCACCTCTGCACTACTGGCATGAACACCTGAGTATTAATACTTTGGCTTTTAGAAAAGGAGAGCCTGGGGTTGTATATCATTCTGCCTGGCATTCAAGCTGTATGTAATGCATCCCTTGGAATGTTTTGCTAAAATGCACGCAACTATCTGGAGACTTGAAGCCTAGGGCCCCGTTGTCCAATCACATGTAGTGTGGAATTAAATGCCTCTTTGTTTAGCTATTAGTTTCTATTAGTTTCTTCTCAGCTGCTGCAAGAACATCTGTTACAGTGTGTGAGCCACTCCAGCACATAGATACAGCCTTCCACCTCCCTGTCTTCCCAACTCTCCTTTTCACCTACTTCTGGAAAAAAATGAGGTATTAATTCTTTACCTTACAGGAGTGAAAAAAGAAATGCCATATATGCTTTCCAAACACAGTAAAAGACAGTGTTACAGAGAATACATGATCCAAGAAATAAACAGAACTGTGAGAGGAAAGGGTGTAATAGAGCAAGCACATACCTTATTAGTTAGGATATTAATTGGGGTTAATTAAAGAGATGTCACTAAGCTCCTTTCCTGTTATGAAACAATCTTAAAGGTTTTGTTTTGTTGTATTGTGGAAAAGAAATTGGAAAGGTGGTCTTGCAATAATTTGCTCAGCCGTAATGTCTCCAAAAGAGCAGAGGTCAGGGACCAGAAATCAGAGAGCAAAACAAGAGAGCTAGACAATTTCATTTAAGCCATTTGCTTCAAACAAACAAACACCCCCCCAAACAAACATCCCCCCCAAACAAAACAAAACAAAAAAAACCCACCAAAAACAAAACCAGGAAAAAACCAACCAATAAAATATGTTTAAAGCAGAATTTTGAGGAATAGTGCCCAATTATATTAAGTAATTAGATGCTAGAAACTTTAATGTCATGGAAGATGACAGTTTCTGTCACAAAATGTAGCCTTTACGTAACAGGCAAACAAAAAGAACAGTAACACTGCAGGTGTAGGCCTTGCTCAGGAACACACAGCCTGTCTGACCAGACACACCTGCTGTTTAGGACCTGCCTACCAATGGATAATGGAGAATCCAAATCATTCCATCAATGCACAATTCAAATCAGAATGAACTCTCTTGCTTTTTGACCCACTGCCCTTCCTGCATTTTTACTCTGATGACTCTCTAGTTCTCTTCCTCGATTTCTGTAGTACAGCAAATATACCTCAACTTTCAGACAAGTTTTTACCACCTGTACAGAAAGGCATTATCCTATATAAGTACTGGAAAACTGTCTCAGATAATAAAATTTCTAGTGTACTTCCAGTGTGCAGAATTAATCTTTTGTCATTCATTGTTAGCACTGCATTATATTAAACTTCTAAAAAAGTGCTAAGCCTTACTCACAATGTGCTTTTAGGATGGTATCTAATGTGTTCTTGTTTTTAGACATATCCAGATACAGAGAGTTTCAAGAAATGTTGATGTGCATACTTATCTCCAAACATTCCCTGATATTGAACAAGATGCCTTCCATAAACTTCATTTCCAAATAAAATTTTCTTTGAATATAAGTGATTTTCCTGTTCTATTTTTCTATTATTCAACACAAAATTGCCTGGAAAATTAAGATGGTAATATCTGTGAAATCAGTGTTCAACTTTCATGTTGATAATATCTACTCTGTCAACTTGAAGAGTTAATATAATTTCTTGAAATCATTTAAGAAAAATGTGATAAAACATTCGTCTGACAGTAGAAATGTGAGATTTGTTCAAATACAAATCAAAATGTATCAGAAAACAGCCACTGAAACATTTTTCCAATTGTCTGTAAAAGGAGAACTCTAAAGACCTACAGCAGAAATATAGATGCATGCTCTGGGGACATTTCTGGCTTTCAGATTCCTGCTTTTTTGCTGCCAAAGACCAAAGCCAAACATATTGCTAAGGCTTTAAGACGCATTTTCATCAGTAAAATATCTTATAAAATAGATCCCAAAAACATTGAATGACTGCCAAAATGTCAATTTATTTTTTTTATGTCCTCATTGGACAATGAAATATTTATGTTAATAAAGGCATGCTATAATAAATTATTATTACAGAAACCACCATTCACAGTTTTTAATTAGCAGTAGGCACTGAAATTAAAAATGAGGACACCCTATGTTCTTCCTGCTTTAAGTTCTCTTTTCAGATGACAGTGCTCTGCAAAATAATTTTGCAGAGATATATTGCTCCAGGAATGCCTGACACTCATTCTGATTTTTTTTTTTTTCTAAAATTATGTCTAAGTAATCTGTGTTACCTTGGTGCATGGTCAGAGCCCAGTCTAGTGCTGTTAACATTGCATTTGCAACTCATCTCAGTTTAGGAAAGATGCTGTCTCTATGTAGAATTTTCATTCCATGCTTTAAAAGTATCTGTAGCTGCATTAACTTGGGCAGTTCCTTGGCACCCAGAAGTGTGGTTGGTCCACAGAAATGGTTTAACGTCTAAATGCTGGTGTTGTTCAACTTCCTTGTATACAAAAAGCTGCAAGTTATCACTCCAACATTAACAAGTGCCCCTTTCCAGCATCAGTAGGTTGAACACATGGAGAAGCTTTTATTCTGTAGCCCAGAGACCTGGATGGTGTTGTGTTACCACTCCTGAGCTGGCAATTAGAGTAGAGGCAATGGCTGGCACTGAAGCTTGCTTTGAGAGCAAGCAGTGCTCCAGATTACTGTTTCCTATTTTGGACTTAAATTTGATCCACTTGCAGCTGATGTTGGATGTGACAGATAATATCCTGGATATCTAATTTATATTTGATTATTTAAGGTGAGATTTTCCAAATGGTCTCAGTGCTGGAATAGCCCCTCTCCCACTGAAGTCGCTGCCAAAACTAGATGAGGTTGAAAAAACTCCTGTCCTTATTAGCCATTGAAATATCTGGTGAAGAAACAGGAAGCCAGACAAAATTTTTATGCTGGCTCCCTGGAAAATGTACTGACTTTTAGAATTTTCTTTATGAGCTTGAACTCCTCACCTGGCTCCCTGTCGAAATCAGCGCACAATAGGAGGTGCAAAATACATATTTTCAACTAAAAGCTCCCGGGATGGTTGCTCTTACCCTCTTCCTCCTCTAGATACAGAGCATCTGGAATGGTGTCAGGCATCCCATAAATAAGGACAGCTGCTACTACAAAAAGAAATAGAGTCTGATGAAAGTTGACAGGGAAGTAGAAGGGATTGTGATAGAAAAAAGAAGCAGGGAAAACGTGGAGGATCTTGCAGTAATTTCCTAAGCGCTCCTCTCTACTGATACCTTTTTCCTGAAAAGGAAGGTTATTTTAATTTAGTCTTGCCTCCCTTTCACACATTTTTCTCTCTTGTGATGTTTTGAAGCAATACTTTTTGGATCTTTAAATGCTGTGATTTCAGTAAAGTCATTAAAGAAAACAGGGGCCTCCTTGGAAAGGGACGAAGAGCAATGTGTGCTATAAAGACAAGAAAAAGCCAGATGTCACTTGTTAAACATATGGGTTGAGAAGAGTGAAAGGCAGATCTGAAAGCTTAGAGAAGCATCAAGGCATTCACTCCTCCAGCATGACACACTCTGTCTTGTAAATAATTGCTAAGTGTCCTCACACTCATACAGCTCATGGATTCCACAGGGGTGAGTGCATAAGACAGCCTTGCAGACACACTTTTGAGGTAACTCTAATTTGAACTAGGAAACTATCCAGTTTTGATGTCAGGAATTTTTAGTAATACCCACAGCACTTGGGTAAGTGTTTCTCATGGTGAGTTGGCCTCACCAAGAAAAACAAGTGCCCTATACTGAGTCAAATAAGGCCAGCATAGAGCACTGGCATCAGAACTTGTTCTTCTTTCTTTGCCAAACTTAAAAACCTTACTACAGCCAGGGCCGTGGGGCACAGTGAACTCTCCTGTCACTTTCCAGTTGTGCGGGGTAACTGAAATCAACACTGGGCATTGGACCTATTTCTTTAGAGACATCTGTTAAAGGGGTTATTTCTTACAACACCAGAGCACATTCAACAACTAATGGATGAGGTACTCTGCCCCTTCCTTGCTCCACTGCTCTGCAGAGAGCTGTGCTACTGCTTGGGTGTTACCAGAGAGGAGCTCTGCTTGCTGAGCTTGCTGGCCCTTCCCAGACTCCACAAAAGGCTCGGGAAGCAGCGGTGATGCATCTGCCAGTTCTCTGGAAACATGGAGCCTTCCTGGCAGGGACCTGCCCTCCAGGCCTCTTCCGGGCATATCACATTCCCATTGTGCAGTGTGAGTGATGCAAGGTGGACCTGGCCAGAGGATCTTTTCCACATCAGAAGCCACACTACTACAGTTAAAACTGTTCCACTCCTTAGAGGGCACAGCTACAGTCACTCACACTGGTCCACAGGGCTAATGCATTTAACTGGCACACATACAAGCAGTCTTAGATGTGGACTCACATGCTCATCCATCTCCAAGATTCAGACCTGCTTGTGACCAAAGTTCTGCTCCCTGTAATGCTGTACATATCAGATACTCAAATGTGATAATGACGGGAACAGATGTGGAAATATATAGATAGGTCTGGAACCTGGTCAGTGGGCCGTGTCTCATAGTGCCATGCCGGAAAGGAGGAAAAAAAATCAAAAGAAACAGAAAATATCCTTCTTGCTTAAAAGAAACCACAACTTGTTCTAAATTTATTGTTCATATTCTCATTCTCTATGCGGGCTTTAAAAATGAACAAATTGTTTAAGAACACAAAGCTCTTACTGTGTGCTGAAATGGTGAAGTCAGCAGCAGCCAAGGTAAAATTTCAAGATTTCCACTTTGAAGAGGAACTTGGAGTTAATGGGCTGGGCATGCCCTGATACACAGCATACAGCAACATACCTTGGTTGAATCATAGAAGCTAGAGATGGAAAAGACCTATTAGGTCATCTTTTCCATCTCCCTGCCAATGTAGGATTATTCTCTGCCAATTCAGGATTATTCTCAAATGTTTTCTAGTCTAGCTTTAAATGACTCAGGCTGTGGGGCTTCCACCACTTCCCCTGGGAGGCTATTCCACAGACTAATAGACTTTGCTGTTAGGGAAAATTTTCCTGATATGCAGCCTGCATTTTACTTTGTTCCATTGCATGCTAGCTCTCCTTGTTATAAGTGTATTACACTACCCTAGGTAATTTGTCTCCCTGTGCTGGTGTTTATGACCTTCAAATACTTTGAGATGGCTTCAAAATCCACCTTAGGATGGATCTTAGGTAGCATTATACACCACAGCTGTCATATATAATATACTTGTAGCATCAATTAGATGATGATACTTAAAACATATTCATATTTTCGCCATCCTGCTGTGAGATCCTCCAGAGTGGAACACATATTGCACCGCTTAGTAAAACCAAACTTGCCTCCTGCTGTTTGGCAGCAATTTTACCCAAAGTGATTGAAAAGCACCTACAGCTTGAAAAGTGCCTGAAGCTACTTGATCCCACTGTGCTGACTTCCACCTGTGGGATCACAGTGTGTGATGGGTTAAATTAGCACAAACACCTCCAGTAGTGCCCTTTCCATACGTTTTCCACATGAACATTTCAGAATGAGAAGCTGACAGGCAGGTGGGGGGAGCTCTCTGGGGGTGGGAAAAGAGAGGCCAAGGGCAAATCACTCTGCATGAGTGGCTCCTGAAAGCGTGGAGACACTCTGGTTTGGATGAGTTTGGATAAAAAAGCAATAGGCACAATTAAAGCTTTTAGGGCACAGTGTGGGACAGCAGCATCCTGGAGCCAAGGCACGAGGACTGGGAGCCTTCCTATGGGTCAGGATCTTGTAGTCAGGGCTGTCCCACCACTTCCAGCTGGGGACCAGGGCAGGACAGGGCTGAAATGGTGCCATTTATCTGTAACTACTTGTAAATGCATTAAGACATTGTTCTTTTATTATACAGACAAGTATATTTTAAAGACCTCTCTGGCTGTGCAGACACCCACAGAGGGATGGCCTCTGAAAATCAGAGTTCTCTTGCTCCTGCAGTGTGTCCTTTAGTCCTAGAGACTTTCTCTGCACATTTCTGTGTGAGTCCAAAGAATGGATGTGCTCACCTACAGGCGACCTCCTCTGATTTTTTTTTGACTTTGATGTGACCATACAGGGAATTGTGAGAAAATCTTCACTGAGAAGATATGGAGATTTCTTATCCTGACCAAAAATTTCACAGTTCTTTTTTGGAGAAAATCCTGCCTTTTCATTGTTGTTGCTATGGGGATAACTAGCAGTCACAGAACCAAGATGCTGAGACGCCAGACACCGTCCATTTATACTTCACATATCCCCCCCACCCCCCACCCCACCCTTTAAATTTATTGCTTGATTCAGAGTCAAATATTTTGAGCAGAAAAACTTATTTAGTCACAAATTAATCATACCATTTTGATACATGTAAAGATCAACAGGATTAGGACACCAACATATTTTGCAAGGAACCTTCGTAATATTCACCATGCTACCACAGTCTTTCAGGCTTGTTACACACACTCATAAACACGAAGAGTTTGAAAAATCAAAAACTTTTTAAAATAAAATTTTTACTAACAAAAGGAAGTGGAAAGCAAAGCAAAGACATTTCTTTAGACTTCAAGGAGAAAAATGCCCATAAGATATTGCTGCAGGAACAGTAAAAAAAAGCCCCACAAAACAAATCAGAATATTTGAGAGGTGTGATAGTTCAGCCCATGAACTTGCACACATGGAACATCTGCTTTTGCTCTGTGATTGCTCCTAGTTGCTCCACAGAGGTCAATAATTCACTGGCACCATCTCTTTACATTTAGTTGTATGTGTGATCAGGGTCCATAAAACACATGTACAGACCCTTAACATGCTTCCAGCACTTTTGGACCATCTATCCCAAGGCCCTCTGTCTCATCAAAAACATTTGATGTATGGCATAGTGACTTTGTAAACCATGTTGCCTTTCCCATAGGTTTATATTGCAGCTTGTTAAGGACCAGACAAGCAGCAAAAAATAATTCCCTTTAAAACCCTCAGTGGCCTTGAGTAAAATAATCTGCTGCTTTTTGGGTCCAGCTCCAGCTGGTTCCCTTTCTCCTGCCCTCAACTCCTAGTAGAGACCAACTGCTGCATGGAACTGAAGGGCAGGTAAGGAGAAGAGCCAGATCCATGTCACACTCCCCACCCTTCCCTTCTTCCCAGGCTTGACTTTATTCCCAGTTCCCTGCCTACTGCTCCCCAGCAGCACAGGGAGAGGTGGAAGTGGGAATTACGGTCAGTTCATGTCATGGTTTTTGTGTTGCAACTTATTCCTCGGGGAACAGTCTTTCCCCTTCTCCAGTGTGGGGTCCCTCCCACAGGAGATAACCCTTCACAAATCTCTTCAATGTGAGTCCTTCCCATGGGCTGTAGTTCTTCATGAACTGCTCCAGTGCGGGTTCATTAGGAGGGTCATAAATCCTACCAGGAAATCTGCTTCAGCATGGGCTCCTCTCTCAATTGGTCTGCAGGGCCCTGCCAGGATCCTGCTCCTGCACAGGCCTCCCATGGAGTCAGACTTTACTCTGGAATCCACCTTCTCCAGTGTGGGCTCCTCCATGGGCTGCAGGCAGATCTCTGCTCCATCATGGGCATCCATGGGCTGCACGGGCACAGCTGCCTCACCACGGCCTTCATCCCTCCTGCTGTAGCTGGCTTTGCACTGTTCCCTCCTTCCACACCTTAAATACATTATTCCAGAGGTGCTGCCACCATCACTCATTGGATCAGCCTTGGCCAGCAGCAAGTGTGTCCTGGATCTGTTGGACACAGAGGAAGCTTCTGGAAGCTCCTCAGGGAAGTGACTCCTGTAGTCCCCCGGCTACCATAACCTTGCCATACAAATCCAATATAATGGTATCATCTAACAGAGAATATCTTTGGAAAACATTACCAATTGAACACTGAAGCACTGACCTAGTCAGCAGCTGCCTTCATTCTCCACACACTTTTAGACATATACTTAAAAGAATATATTAAGGAATTAATTAATTGGCTAGACACCAATGTTTCATGGGAATGCATCTGTTTTGTGAGAGCCAAATTAAAAATGAGAAGCATTCTTTTCAGGACTTTTATTAGTATATAAATGCATTTAATTATTTTATTCCTTAAGACAAACAATATGCACAGCATTGTTTTGAAATACAGAACAAAGGATATAGCACAAATTATTTCATGATAGTATGTGGGTGTGGTGTGGATAACAGCTAAGTTTAAGTGGTTTTGTGGACATAAACCCTTCTGGTTCTTTCCATGCCTCTTCAACAAACCTTTAAAACATGCTGACATTTTATAAAGAGACTATACAGCTATGAAGACTTTGGGGGACCCCATTTTTATTGAGATTAGATGCTTTAAGTACACCAGCATGTATTCTTAATGATTAATGCATGTATGGCAATGCAGCCAAACAACACAAAGCTGTGGAGTTACAAGGGGAACCATCTGGATCTTCCTTTATGGGTGCCATCTCCTCTGTGCAGGGCTGACACAGCTCCTGCAGAGTTACATCACCTCCTCCATGAGGCAGGTGAAAGAGAGGGGCTGGGAAGGTGGAAAAACAGGTTGTGCTGAGGTCACTTGGGGCAAGAAAAATGTGTCTATTCTTGCCTCAGAAAACTTCTTTCCTAGAACAGCAGGTGGACCACAACTGTCTCTGTGATGTTTCTGTCTTTAGAGATGCTCCAGAGGCAGCAGAGAAACTCACTTTCCATAGCAGGGCAAGAGCCACGACTGAGCTGAGCACTGCAGGTACAGGTACAGGAGGAGGGCAGCACAAGTCATGGATGAGAAAGTGGCCCAAACAGCACAGAGCCAGATACTAATACCCTTACTCATAGTCAGTAGCATTCTGCTTCATGAACTGTCCCTTGTGGCACTTCTAATTTGGTTCTCCAAGGAAAGTTTTATTAAGCCAGAGTATCAGAGGATGATCTTAGTGTTGAAGACTTAAATTAGGCAATCACTGAAAATCCGAGGACCATTAAAGGGGAAAGGGCCAGATTTTGTGTTTGTGTTTTTTTCCCTGAAATGTGGTTTAAGGCCTTTGGGGACACTTGATGCATTTTTTACTGATTGGCGTGTGAAGCCAGTTGAACTGAGTCCCTCCCGCCCATGCAGCAGAGTTGAAAAAGCTGAAGAAGCAGAGCTGGGAAGATTTTGCAAATGCCTGTTTATTGGAAAGAACAGATATTAATAGGCACAATTAAAAGGCAAATATCTGAAGTCAAACCAATTAAGCTCATGTGCATCCCTTATGACAGTGATAAAGGCATTACTATTCACTGCAAAACCAAATGGTCCTAGATTAAGTGCTGGGCACTCACATTTCAGAAGATGCTAGCAATCTGAATTTCTCATTATAGAATTTATGCCAGACTAATGCTCTTGCCAAGGATGATTTAACTATTCACAGTGTCAAACTGACTTTGTGGATCATAGAAAGAGAGGATTAATTGCAATTTCATTGTATTTCATGACAAATTAAAACTGGGCAGTGTTTCACATTATGAACTCAAATTGTAAAGAAAATGTCCTCTCTTGGCAGCTGTATTTAAAAATACTAAATCCCAGCTAATATTAACTAAATGGGCAGTTTCTTCTTCCCTTGAAACGAAATGTATTTCTCTGATGATAAGGTAGGACTTGCTCAGAGAAAGGATGCCATTATCTCCCTGGTGCTTTCTGCAGTTCTGCTTTCCCAGCATCCAGTTACAGTGTAAACATTTGCTTTTCTTATCAGTTCTATGCTGGAGCAAACAAGGTCTTAAAAAGACTTTCAAAGTGACAGAAGGATATAAGAAGAGAAAAAGCGAGGAGGGCATAGTTGAAAGAGGAGGATAGGAAGATGAAACTGTTAATTTTTCTTTAATTTAATTACACAGTATACAAAAAAAAAAAGCAACTCAATGTTAACTCATTCAAAAGGATAATCAAGTGCAATAGACAATTGGGTAAATATGTGTCTTAGACCCACAGGTCTAAGTTTATAAACTTTAAAACTTAAAAAATCCTTATTTACCCCAATATCATTATAGGTAAAATCTACATGTTTTTTAATTGGCTGAAAAAATTTATAACAAATATTATGGACACGGTAAAAGAGAAGACAGATATAATCTCACTGAGTCTTAAATAAGCACAGGAAATATAACTTCTTGTTTGCAGCTTCCCTCTTACAGGCTGCTAGGCTGTGTGCTGTGATTCTTATGAAAACCTTTGCAAAATGCTATGGAATGATTTGATATTTACAGCCTATGATTAATGTTTTATTTGCTGATAAAGTTTGTTTGGCACCAAGTCTGCATCACCGAATTTAGCTCACTTGGCTTACAGAGAATTTAAATAACAAGGTACACCAATAACTACATTTAAGATTAACATCAAGTCAAATATGAATGCACAATCCTGTAATTAATGAAGAATATTGCATGCTCTTATTGAAGGACATGTCAATGGATCATGAATTTTGCTATGTAAATGCAGTTTATGATGATGATTCTGTACAGATACAATCCTACAAAAAAGAGAATATGGTTAGAAAATCTGAGGGATAAAATCTGCGATGCTCGAAAAGCAAGAGAGGTCTTTGTTAAGTTTTTATGCAGGTAACTCCACTGCAAATGGCAAAAGTATTTCAGAATGGTAAGAAAACCGTAGATATTGTTAAAACAAAACTCTCTCATGTCCCCACTATGTCTGTTCAGAATTCTGTTTTACGGGAATCATAGCAGAATGAACAGTGACAATAACTCTATTATCTCTACAATGCTCAGAATATGAAAGTGCTTTGCAAATAAATCATGACTGAGCCATAAGTGAGTGCACTGAGTGTGTCTTTGACATGATTCTGTGCCAGTCAAGATGACACAAGTCCTTGCAGAGAACAAAGAATTGTGTGAGAACAGTGCAGTGTTTGAACTCCAGCTACTCTCTGCTGTGCAGAGACGTACCCTGCTTTCTGTCAGAGGCTTCTACACCCAGGACAGAGGATTGAGAGAACAAAAAAACCCGCTAATCTGTGCTGTGGGCACCCTTTACTAATGGATACACCTCCTGGCCTTTGCCAGCCCCTGCTCCAGACAGCAGCCTCTGCAATCTGTGGGGTAACACTGGTCCTGCTCCTGCCTGCAGGGAAAGGAGCCGCACTGCAAGGAATGCATGGATTTGATGAGAAGTTTTTCCACCACACCATTTTTGATTAATTGTTGCTTTCTCCTCTACTCTGAATGTCATCTTAGTATGCCAAGAATGCCAAAGTTTTAGAGGTCAAATACAGCCAAGTGTGTTCTTGGAAAACGTGTGACTGAAGAGAAGGACAAAGTGTAACACATGGTATGTGAAACAGAGAGTGAGAGGTGAAGGACTAGAAGATCCCAGAGTGGGGAAGTAGCCCTACTGGATGATAAATACTTCCTTCTTCTGAATTCAGTTTCATCTTAAATAACCTCAGAATATGTCAAAGTGTAGATATTACTTTTATCAGTAGATTTTTCTTATTCTCCCTGCAGAGCTCCTCATTTCATTGCTGCTTCCATCAGCATATCTGTAGATGTGACAGTGTTCGGTACAGAACCTTCATTCTTTGCTGCTGCCAGACTGTGCACCTGTAGAATTTCTATTATTTCCCTTCTAAGCACACCAAATAGGGTGTGCAAAGATAATATCTGACACAGGAGGATCTGCAGTAAGTGAATTGTATCCCACTGTGAGCTTAAGGAATCGTAGTGCAGCACATGGGGAGCTCAGCAAGAGGCATAAGTCAGACAAAAACCTGCCTCCAGAAGCTCTGTTCCCATCCTTGGCTGCTCCTCAGAGGCATTTTCTGCAGTAAGATGCTCATTTCTCTCCTCTTGTTTGCTCAGACAGACTCAGCCATAGTCTGTGAAAGTGTTTCAGTCTGCCTCATCCCTGGATTCACCCCTCTCTGTTTGCTGACTTGTACCTCTGGTACCATTATTTCTTTGGCAACACATCCTGAAACCAGACAATGTCAGGGATCAAGTGCTGAATTATAGTAATAAATCTGCCAATACTGATACAACTCAAACAGAGGCACAGTAAAAATGTTAATGCCCACTTCTGTGAGTTCATCTGAGATTAGAGGCTGACTGGTCTTGAATCACCCATTCACAAATGTCTCCACGTGATGCTGCTATCTATTAGTTTTATTCTTTCTTCGTTGGTTTGTTTTAATGGTGGAAGTAAAGAGGAGGCTGATTTATTTGAAGCAAATAAAATTGTATGGGAAAAGAGGTGGACAACTGGTGCAAGAGACTTCCAGAGACAGTACTCTTCAATCAATCCTACCAAATGTTTGCCCAATTTGTTTCATTTATAGTCTCCACTTTTCAGTAAGAGTGTGAAATATTTCTCTGTTGCTTTCCCTGCAGGAAAGACAGGGATGTACAGCAGGGAGGCAACGGGAGGTCACCAAGATGACACAGGGTCTGGAACACATGATTAAGAGAAGAGTCTGGGAACGGCATTCATCCAGTCTTATCAGGAAAAGGGTGATTGAATATCTTTTTTTTCCTGTTTAGCTATGGAATGGGAGGGTACAGACAAGGTGGAGATCAATGTTTTTTAGAGGAATACACTAGCAGCTTGGTCACAAGCTGCAACAAGGGGAATTCTGACCAGGTAGCTGCAGATGTCATCTCTAGTTACAGTGATTCTCACTGCAATTAATGGATAAATTAATATGACTAGATATTAAAATTATTTAATGTTCTTCTACTTAAATGTTGTTGAAAGCCAGTTTGGCCACAATGAACTTGTGTAAGTTACACTCACACACTTATTTTCATTTTTTATTTTCTTGACACCACTGTAGATGCGGTCTATGAATCCAGTGGAGAGTAAGAAAAATAACAACTGCTTTTTATTAAGAGCAAGAGATTAAATCAATTCATTGGACCTGAAACTGCATGAGTAGGTGAGGCAACATTCCAGTTCATCTTAGTTCCAAAATACGCCTTCTCACACTGAAGCTCCACAGCAGGATATGAAATCACAAACATCACATCATCAGAACAAATGCTCATTGCAAGATTGGGAAGGCAGGACACCATAAATCAACAGCTCCTGCGAGCTGCTGGGTTTGGACTTTTCTAAAGACAAATGAAATCTTTTATGGCCTGTCATTTTAAAATGAACCCAAAATAAAGAAAATAAAAATATGGCTGTGCAGAAACTGTAATTTAATAAGCAGAGTTGGCTAAAAAGCAAAAAAGTCTCCCCACAAATGCTCCTGCAAATGGGCCATGATTCAATAAAATACTGAATCATAAGCTTAGCTTTAAGTCCAATTCCACACTGGTTTTACAGAGAATTTAAGCAGTTTGTTAAACTTATCTAAGAATGTACCTGTTTTGCTGCTCTAGACATACTCATCTGCATTTTTAATTAATCTACTTCAGACTCAGTCACATCTCTCTATGTTTGCTTGCAATGCACATGCACACAAGTGAATGTCTGGCCTTTTGAGCTGACCAAAAAGGGCTTCCAAAGGTATACAGGTGGATATTGGCATCAGCTAGCTTTTAAATATGTTAATAACTCTGGATATTCTTATGTAACACACCATGTGAATCAAAAGATTCAATGTCTCCCAGTAGCCTAATAGCAGCAGAGTTCAAATTTTAAGTAAAATTGATTCATATATATAGTTAACAAAAGTAAATTTAGACAGAAAAGGTGTTGGAAAAACCTGTAATGGGATATTGGGCATCCCACTGGAACACACAGAGCAGAACCAAATACAAGCAGAAGGTGTTCTGCTGTGAAATGATTCACTCAGCTCTTGCCATTCGCTGTTTTGGCCAGGATAACCGGTTACTTGGCATCATTGTGTGTTGTATAGATTCTCAGAGGAAGGTGCCAAACCCTTCTTATTTTAGCAATATTAGTGTTATAGCTGTTCTTTTGTTGTGCAGGGCTTTGTTGTTGGTTTCAAAACACTTGATGCTGGGTGTGGTATGCAGAATCCCTCACCCTGGGAAAGAGAGTTCTCTGCGTCCCCACGGTTTCCAGCAGTGGTTGTTGTTTTTTCTCCCCTGGTTGCACGAGGACCATTCTGCAGTCTGAGTGCTCCCACTGCTATACAGTGCATCAGGAGAGTATCCTGGACAATCCAACTCCTGCCTGGCTCTGCTTCTTTGGTTGTTGTTGTTGTTTGTGTTGCTTAGGGTACCAAGTCGTTTCGGCTGCAGCTTCTTCCTTTCCTGTGCTTCTCTAAATTCTACTACTACCCCCTGCTGTAATCTTGTACTTGTAAACTAAATGAATTGCTGCTAGACGAGCCAAATGAGCCTGCTGGTGACATACAGGGCACCATCTCCCTAGAAACACCCTCTGTAAACTGAAACCAGGCAGCCAGCACCAACAAAATCCTTGCACCCATTCTGACACGTAGACTCAATCTTTTAGCAGACATGAAGCAAAGAAAAAGCTTCCCTGGGATAATGGATTTTTGGATTAAATAGACCACTCTTCAGGGTGTCATTTTTTCTCGGCTGGTAATGAATCCTCAAATCCCAAAGAGTTTACTTGAAAATGTACAGATGGAAAGGCAAACAGATGAGAACATACACAAGTTTGCGTAGTTGTTTATTTCTAATTTACCCAAACATTTTCATATGGGTAGGTGCTCCTGAAACTTAACATTGAATTTCAAATTCCCTGTTTAAACACAAACATTCTGTGTCAAAAAAATAAATCACAGGCGAGAAATTGGCACTGATTTCAATAGAATCTGTCAATTTATACCAGGTGAAGGTCAGGTTTTAAATTTCTTAGGCTCCACTGTTTCTTGTAACCACAACTCTGAGTAGATGGTAGAGTAGCTCAGATCCCCAGGAACTTAGGAATGATGGATGGTGTTTCTATGGGATATACTCTCTCTCTGAGCTATAAAACATAGAAAAGGAGTGTTCCACCAGTTTTTTAAAGAATCTGGAGGTCTTCTCTTCTCCCTGGTGTTGTACATATGGAGAAGGCATCAAATCAAATGTCTGTCATTCTTAATGGAAAAATTCTCACTTACTTCAGTATTCAGTAGGTCACCTTTAAGGCATCTGTGTAGTTTAATGAGACTACTCCAAAAAATTAAGGAAAAATTGGTCCTCTTTTTTTTCTTTTCCATTTGAAAGCGAAAATAAAGCATCTTTTTTTAATAAGCTCACATTAAGTGAGAGTTAAATAAATAAACTGTGGCATTTCAAAGCACTCTGTACAAATTATAATCTGACCCTTTGCAGTTTGGGCTATTTTAGCTCAAAGGATACCTACAGCAACACTCTAGGAAAAGTCCTAAGAAAGACATTTTTTCCTGACCATAATCAGAGGGAAAACCTATCAGCTAGAATGACTCAATTTCAAGCACTCTCCTTTTATCCTTGCAAATTGTTTCATTATTTCTTATTTTAGCTTTCCCAAGAGTGGTCTCTGTAGCTGAGAAGCAAGAACCACTAGAAAATAGTTAGCTTCACGTGCTTGAAGATAACATGCCTCATGCCAGTTTTACAAGATATTCATGACTGAAAACAGATCATGATTTCTGAATGCTCCTCTGTTCTCTGCAAGCTCAGAAACCCTACAGTTTTGTTTGCATATTCCTTCTTCTGGGATCGCTTTTCCTCCATCAGAATATTATATTTTCCTGTAAAGCTCTGCTTTAGGATTTCTCAGATTGATGTTTATGGTAAAGATTAGGTGATCTTGCCTGAATGTAAAGAAAATGCCAACAAAACCAGCACATGGCTTCTTCTTTTTTATGCAATCCTTTTTTATACATAAGCCTGTACAAAATGTGGTCACAAATTCCATGTCAATCTATGAGAGGAATATGAATGCAGGGGAGCTCTCTGCTTTAGAAGAAAAATATTCTTTTAAAATGAAATGTAAGTACAACACACAAAAAGTAAAATATGTTCTTTCCTTCTGTGAATTTCAATATTCTTTGGTTTTTAGGTAAATTAATGCTTATACAAAAATTATAAACAAAGTAAAAGATAATGCAATAATTTCAGTTCTGAGAAAAGTTTTCAGATGCTGTCTACGACTTGTGTTCTGAGTAGACAAAAGTAGTGTGCTTTAGTTTTGCCTTATGTGACATCTTTGAGACCAGCTGCCAAATAGCACAAATGAAAGTAAACCTACTGTTTCTCAAAGCCAATAAAATCTTACAGAGCAGAAGGGACAGGGAAATCTGTTAGATGAAAATAATACAGGGCAGCTAGAAGAGGAAGAAAAAGAGAGACACTTAAAGGAGATTGACCTTTTTTGTTCTTACAAAGTCATGTCACCATTTGACAGCAGGCACTGAGGCACGATTTATAGTGGTACCATGCCCTTTAGCTGCTGTATTTGTTACAGATACAGTATAAGTCATGTTCTTCTGTCTCACTGTCATTGGACTAGATGAGGTGGAAGAAGAACACTACAGACTTTGGGCTAGTGAGGAAACAGCCCTTGCAAAAAATTCAAAACTACTTCCTCCCGTTGTGCCCAAGTATACTCCATTCTCAGGCAGTATAGTTTTGGCAAAATTAATTTCTTCCTGTGTCATTCATTATTCAAAGAGATTCATATGACATTGGGTTTACAAAAATTATTTTCTTAAAGAGTAAAATAAAAAGTTCTGAGATGTAGAAGACATAGGATCATAAGATAACTCAGGCCAGAGGGACATCATTTAGTTCTGCCACCTGTAGGCAGCAGGGTTATTAAGTGCAGTTTGGTTATTTATGGCTTTATTCAATAGGATCTTCAAAACCCACAGAGGTGGAGGCTGCACAATCATTCTGGGCAGCTTGTTTCACTGCCTAACTGTCCTCATAGGGAAAAAATATTCTTAATAACCAGGCTGAACATTCTGTTTCAACACAGGTGTTGACTTACCTTCCCATCATGGGAAGGTGCTGGAAGCCCCACACCCTCCTCTTGCACCCTCCCCATAGGTAATGGGCACCTCTGCCAAGTCCTTCAAAACTGTTCTTCAGCCTAAGCAGCCCCAGCTCCCTAGGGATGAACTAAACTGGAAGATTAATCTGTAGATAGGCAAGAGGTGCCCTTGGTGCCTCACATGTGTCATTAGACATGGCTCTAGATTTAGACAGGCAGCAGAACTACAAGGGGGAATAAAACAGGTTGGGTGACTGGGAAAACCTTGCCTTGGTAACTACATTGAGAACTCTGTGTATTCTTAGTGCTTCAAGAGAGAAGGTATGAACCATTCCTTCCAATTTGCAAACTGGAATGCTGGTCTCCAGTTAGAGAAGAATAAAGTCCAGTTCTCCTGGAGACCTTGTGTCTTCTTGTCCACCTGAGTAAATGAAAATATAAACTGTGCTCTGGATTTTTTTTTCCATTTGGGATCTGTTTTATTTTTAAATGTTCATAACTGTGAAGTTTTTGAGAGGTTGTTAGAAAGGCTAACAGATTTTTCATTGAAAAATCTTAAAAATATTTATAACTAATGAAAAACTAAAAGATACAACAGAAAATTCTCAGGGAATACATTCAGTAATCAGACCAATGAGGCAATTTTGAGAGGAATAGGCTATAAGCAGCACTTTTATGCTCACTGAGAAGATTTAGTTCCTGCCATGACTGGAAATCTCAGTTCAAATTTAACTGCGAAGTCTCTATTTACTGCCATAATAAAGATCAACCTTGAACTGCTCTCAGTCCTTGAAGACTTGAGAATTGGTGCAGTTACTTTGTCTTTTAATTCACAGAGTGATCATACTGAAATGTTTAAACAAAGAATAACATTGCCACAAAAACAAACTCCATTCCTGCTGTTACTATACTGATTTCTACAGACTCTCCTTACTATTGCTGAGCAACGTAAGATTTAAAACTGCAGATTTTTTTCCCCCTGTGAATTGCCTTTATCCCACTTAATTCCATCAAACTACCTTCAAAACTCAGTTTAGCTCCAAAGAAATATATTTTTATGTATATACCTTTATATATCTCTTTCGTCATCTAATTTGGATTTCACTGTTTTCAGATACACATTAGCCTTACTGCACAGTACAAAACACAAAAACATACAGTGGCATTCACTTTTGCCCACCATCTTTCTCTTAAATGTCATCATGAGAACACAGTGGCTTAACAGAAGGCAAATTGTTTAAATGTAGATGTAGAAAAGCATTTTTAAGGTAAAGCTCCACTGGAAGTCGAGTGGAAGAGTGAACGTGAAGGGCAGCAGGAGATCACAGATGGCAGGGGTATATGGCAAAGCAAGTATGAAATTAAAAGCATTGGAGTCACAGCAAATAATTAATTAAAGGTATGCACTGGCTCACTGTGGTACAAATTGCTACAGATGCAGTGCAGTTCTATACATAGAATAGTTTCCATTACTGTGATTTATTCATTTGTATGAACCCTTACCTCAGTTGTTTATTTCAAAAAGAGATGTGACCACAAGGAAATGCAACTTCAGCAGGTGGCTCTGTCCTGTAATGATAAAACCTCCCCAGAATCTGCCTCTCCCCACCCTTCCACTCTGCTGACAGCCCTCACATCCTTCCTCTGCTAGTTCAAGCCCAGACTGGCAGTGCTCAGGCTTCAGTCTGCAGAGGTGAGTGGGCTCTGCAGCTTGTCTTGCAGAGACACCCTTTGGGTTACTCCAAAAGGACTGAAGAGTCACAGAACAAAAAACAGGTACTTCACTGCTAGCCACAACAGCAGCACCAGAGCTCAGACAAAAAACAAAAAAACCAAAACAACCCCCAAACAANCAAAACAAAAAAAACCCAACCAAAAAAAACACCAAAAAAAAAAGAAATCCCTGTTCCTTGCCTCAGGAAGATTCTAGAGGATCTGGGGTTTGAGGAAGGAGTCTTCAAAATAACTCCCTGTTTTCCCAGTCTGCCTGTGCCAAGCATCCTTTCACTGAGGAGACAGGTTCAAGCAATTATCTTCCACATAGATTTACCACAGAAGGAGGTGTAGACACAGAAATACATGGAGACAGATCAATAGATGGATATCTAGATGGATACACAGATAAGTAGATGAATCAATGTAGATTAGATGTAGATATATATAGATACAGAAAGGGAAGGAGAGAAGTTAAGACAAAGATTTTCAGGAGCTACAGCTTTTTCAGCCCCCAGACAGAACTATCTGTGGATGAGACAGCATTTGAGCAGGATAAGAACATGAATCAGCACCAAGAGGTTTATTTGAGTGCCATTGTGGCTGCAAATTTTAATACATATTCTAAGGAGATTTCTTCAATCAGCTCAACATAGAGAAAGGGTAATTTTGTTCAGAAACATTCTATGAGATTCAGCTTTATACCTTGCTGAGCTAACTGTACTCCTACTCTCCTTGCTACAGGATACATCTGGTTTGCCCATTACTGTGCAAAGAGAAACTGTGTTATTGTACCAGACAGTAACCTGACACTATCTGCAATCATAATTTCCATTTTTCTCTTGCTTTAATGAATGCTTCTCCATTACTGCTTCTACTACAACAAGAGCATTAGCTTTCCTCACCACTGAATTATATCAGTTGTGATTGCATTAGGAAAGTGGCTTAGAACTTTCAGAAAAGCTGGGTGAAAGTATTTTAGTAGAAATGATTTCTGATGGGAAGTACAACTTGTTGTTTAAGGGTGTTAATTTTTTTTAAAGGAAATATGTAATATTGGCAACATCTGTTAATGAGAAATCTGAGAATGTATAATTTTGAACACCTTGGAATGGCCTGGGTTGGAAGGCACCTTGAAGATCATCTGGTTCCAACCCCTCTGCCATGGGCAGGGACACCTTCCACTAGACCAAGTTGCTCAGAACCCCGTCCAACCTGGCCTTGGACACTTCCAAGGAACATCATATGAAAAGCTTTCATTTAGATAAGGAACAATGCTTTGATATTGTTTAAATTTGTATTAAAATTTTAATTTTAATATTAAAGCTATACAGTATCTTTAGTGAATTATAGATATTGTTACTTACAATACCTGAGTTATTAAAATATAATATACTATAGTGTTTCAACATGGTTAATTTAAAATGTATTAACAAGAGAATTAATGTCACATGAAGCTGATGCTATCAAAATGAAACACTTCAGTGAATTTGAAGCAAACTTTTTTTCATGAGGAAATACAAGTATTTTAGTTTTTACTTCTGATTCAAATGAAAACCAGTTTTGAAATGCTGCATTTTTCACTGGAGATAAGAGTTCTGTTTCTCTGACCAGTTCTTGTCATCAAATAAATTTGTCCTTTGAGAATCATTGTTACAAATGTTCACACCTAAATACATCTATGGGTACAGGAAAGAGATACTGTGATTCAGTGGATTGCTAACAGGTATAGAAAATCTGAATACCATAGCTGCAATTCTGCTTTCTTGTTGATTTACCACACAGCTCTCTACAAACTTATTAATTGTTCTGTTTCATTTCTCTCAAATACAGCTGGAACAATACATCATATTTTAACTCACTGTCTGTTGAGAAGTTTAAAAAATTTCTTTTTGTAGTGTCCTTTCAAGGAATGAAATACTAAAGCTTGGAAAAGATTGCTATAATAATTTATTTAGATCTCCTGCAAAGCACCAAACTAAGCTGAAGTAAAATACATGGGGTTTTAAAAATCTGTATTAAAGACATAGGAATTCACAGCCCTTACTAAATTGTTGTGATAAGTATTATATTTATTGTAAACAGAAGCTTATGTCTAGAGGAAACCACCCCTGAACTAGCACTTGCAGTTTCCATATCCTGGTCCTCTAATGCAACACATTTAGAGAATGGAAAAAGCTATGGAAAGAAATAGAAAACCATACAATTGTTAATTTTAGTCCAATATCCTCTTTTGTCTAATATCAACAATGTTACATTAATATGCAAGAGAAGAGTGATCATTAAAAGGCATGTAATAACACAGTTTTTCCCTAATGCCCTTCACATAGAATCTGGTTTACACAATGAGGTACATGAGCTTATATCCCTAGCAAATATTTTAATATAACAGTATCCAAAGTGACAGTGAATATTTTTATTATCCATATAAATGACCCATCACTTCCTAAATCCTAACAGCTTTTGGCCTCAATAATATCCTGCAGTCATGTGCTACAGAAGTTAAATATAAGCTCTGTGAAAAAATGTTTTCTTTTATTTGTTCCAATTATGCTATCTTTCAACTCTATCAAATACCTCTGGGGTTTTTAAAATACAAAATGGGAGATGGTTTGAAACACCCCTTTAATTCAGTAGAGCTTTCAGTTCCTCTTCTGTGCTCGCTATTCCATGGAGAAGGATGGGAAAAAAAAATCTGAAACTTCTGAACCCTAAATTTTCTTAGACAGAAACTCAAGCAGCAGATTTCCAAACTTTGGAGAGGTCTCATATCTTTCCACCCCCCTCCACTTCTGTTTTCCATTTAGACGAAGAATAGTTGAAATACCATGAGGACGGCTGTTTTTACTGCCATGACAGGAAGCAGGACTGTTGGAAATGTCACGAGAAAGTCTGTTCTTACAAGATTTCCATCCCAACAGAGCAGTCTCAAGAAGTTACTTTGTGTAGTTTAGATGTGGTTCAGATAGACATCTAAACTTCTGAATACTTGCACAAACTGAATCTGAACTCTGAAACTTCTCAGGTTTGTCTGTCACAGTCACTGACGTGGCGTAAAATTTCAACAAAACAAAGCAATGCACCAATTGGCGTGGAAGCATTGCTCCTCCTGCCCTCTAATCCTGCATCTGTTCTTTCTTTATACAGTCCTTTATCAGAAATAAGCCCAAAGACACCACAGGTGTTATACTCAGAGGCAGGCTCTCTTGCACGGTAAGTGCCCTGAGTGATCCCATGTGGGAAACTAGATTTCCACAGGAAACTCCTCCATTTCCTGAGCCCACCAAATTGCTGTTCACAGGGGCATATACAGGAGCGCTTTGCCTGAATCCCTCTTGTCCTGACAAACATGAGAAGGGCGGGAGAGGAAAGAAGTGAGAGACGAGTGCCCTTGCTGACCACAGCAGCCAGCAAGAGAAGTGGAATCACTTCTCAGTAAGGGCCTTTCTCAGCAGGAAGGCACTAAATTTTTTCATTCTTTGGCCAGGTCTTGCAGCTGTATAGCCATGCTCTGACCCTTATCTGGGACCCAGCAGGTGGTGATGTGTTAGTTACACATAATTCCCAGAACACTTCGCACACCCCCACTTCTCCTTTCCCCAGCTCTTCGGTGCCAGCCGTGGGCTATCAGCACCAGAACAAAATGTCCACTCAGAACACACCCAACAGAAAGTGATGCAGTAGCTCTTCACAAACACTTCTGCTTTCCTGTATATTGAGTGGACATTTTGTCCTGGTGCTGATGGACCACCCCTGGTGTGGAAGCTGCAGTTAAAGGAATAATGGGGGAGTGCAGGAATAAAATTCTTTCATTGCTATCAAACAAAGAATTAAACTATGAGAGTCTCTTCAGCTGGGAATGTTGTCAAGCCAAAATGCAGTGAAACTCCAGAACAGCTGCTGGGAAGGCAAGGGAAAGGCACACTGAGTTCTCACTATGTGCAAAAGGAAGCCCAGGGAGCATTTCTCTCCTTTCTCTCCACTCTCAGAGTTGCTTTTACCCCAGTTGAGGTTGCTGAGGTAAAGCTTCATCATCAAAGGCTCAATGCAGTGGCAAATCTCCAATTATTCCACTGGCTCTACTGGGGGGGCCAGTAGAAATAGTGTATCTGCAAGGAAGAATCTATGTTTGAAGGGTTCTGTGGTTTCTCCACATGTCCTGACATTTGTATTTCCCATAGAACTATGACCAGACATCTGACTTTGACCATACATCTCCTTGGGATTCAGACTCTTAAAATGATGGACAAGCAAGCTTATATAAAAAGAGGTATCAGTACAGGTCTCAGCATAAAACTTGTGTTTGGGGTTAAAAAATTCTGAACTTATTTTCTCTTTCGGGTTGTTTATATGTGGGTGTCTTCTGCTATTCTTCATCTCAGCTTGAAAAAAAAATAGATGTACTGACTTAGCATGAGAAAGACTGTTCTTTTGCCATTGCTAGCACAGATAGAGTTAGGAAATATAGATATCTTACAGGGGAAAGTCTTCTCAAGAGGTCTTAAATTACTTAGGATTCACTCAAGTGTCCAGTTTTTCCTGAACTCCACTAAAGTGAGTAGAACTGCAGGAGAAGCAGAATCATTTTTTAAACCTTTTTCAGTTGGTCAGGGCTTCTCTGTGTTTCTCACTCATAATGTATCTCTAATCTCAGAAAAAGAGGCTCTTTTGGTCATCACTTGGGTGACACTAGGCATGGTAAGACCTGCACAGAGTTAAGGGCTGAATTAATGTGTGTTTGATACATTAAGGCAATCCCACGCATCCATGTTATGACCCAGAGACAGACATGGAGAGCTAAAATGTATTTGGAGACATGAAGGGTAAGGATATCTTTACTGATTTTTTGCCTTTCTCTGTCTATCTGGTAGTAAGTGGAGGAAGTAACAAACAAATATTTCAAACCAGGGTACTTAATTATTTTTATATGAAGAAATCACACTTTTGCAAAGGCTGTACATTTCAATTCTTATGAAATAGTAGCACTTCAAGTGGCTTTGTTTCTTCGGAAAAAAACAGTCTGAACACTAACAATGCATCCTATTCGACTAGCAAGCCTAATTTCATTTTTTTGTTTTGTTTCATTGCGTTAGAAGAACCAAGATGATGCAGTTCACATGGAATGCAAACCATGGCACTGAATCGCAAATTATATGGAAATATGCCTTTCATCTTAATTTTAGACTGGACAGGGGAATGTACTATATTCTCTCATAAATGTGAGACGGGGGAAACTTTCCCAGGGTGTTTTGCTTTTACATTTCTGACTCTTATTTGGTTGAACACTTATCAACCCATGTGATCCCGAGCTATCTGACTTTCCATGATAAGACTGAAAGTATGTAGGAAATGTTTTCCCAGCACTTCCAGAAAAGGTCTAAAAGACTGGGACATTAAAGTTACAAATTACTATTTCTTCATAACCCTTTAAAACATTATCCTCTGGCTGAAATGGTAACTTTATTTTCAGATAGACAGGTAACTTTGGAAAATCTTTCCCCATTCTAACTGAATGTTTTATATCTCCAGTCTTAGTGTTTCTTTCTTCAGACTTTAAACATTTTGCTAATTTTATCCCCAGTTGCTTTGTTTTGAAATAAAGCAAAGTAGGGGGTTTTAGCTTTTGAAAAAGGGCCAAATGCCTCTCAAAACGGGTGTACATATAGTACTGAAATCAGCTGCCCTGCAATCAGGGGCCCAAGGGACTAGGGACCATCACTATTTTGTCTGGGAGGACTTCTGCTTTGACCCACTGTCATTCCCTTTACAGACACATCCTGATAAGATCTGATTTAAACTGTTACAAGAAGAGGTAGAAGCTTTCAAAAATATTCCACTGGCACACAAAAACATTTAACTAATGCTGTTTTTTTCAGAGTACATAAAGGGACTGATATAATTTCAAATACATTTGCACACTAGAAATAAGTGTGCATCTATTGCCTTTATTTCCAGAATCATTAATTCCTAATGACTCAGACAAAGTGGGTTCCCAGTGAGACCCCTGAGCAGCATTTTCTCAGGAGTTATTCACAATTGCTCTCACACATCTTATCTGGTTGTAAGCCCTTTTGAAAATGGTGCCCTGTTCATTTTAATTTTTCAAAAGGAAGAGCCTGTACTCAGCCTGCCCCATATTCACACTTGTACTTTGTCATGGCTATAAACCATTCAGAACTAATGTACAGAGGCCTTCAGTTTGTCCCTGGGGTCAAAAGCTGTTGGAAGGGAGGAAATGTTAAGGGAACTAACATGTGTAAACAATTTGGCAGAGGTGTCCTAAAAACAAACCTTTGGAGTGGAATATAATACTAGCATTTGGAGTGGACAGAGTGCAGGGAACAGTGGAACTGAAGTCAAGAGTCTTTGGATCATTTGAGATGATCTGAGCCAGCAGGTGGTAAATGTAGTTCAATATTAGCACACATCAAGTAATTTGTCTGCAAGCAAGAAACTGATGCAAGAACTATTGTGTGTGTTGAATTAAATAATCATCCAGCACCATTCTCTGGAAAAAGACCTGGGAGTTATTGTGGAAAAATAGAAAAATAATTGAAGCCAGCAGCCAGCTGCACAGCTGTGCTAAAAAAAAGATGAAAAAAGAGAAAATAAAAAGGTGAAAAATGCAAGCAAAATGCCAGTTTGTAGTGGCCAAAGGATAGAAGGGCAAAGACAGGCAATGTGTTTTCTGTGTTAGCTATTTGCAAGAGCCTGAACAGAGTGCCAGTGATTGTACTGTGGGAAAGACATTATAGCCAAGGAAAAGGGGGAATGATGAGAACAGCTCAGGAGAAAGCAAGGAAGAGTTAGGACTAGACAGTTTTAGAGAAAGGAGTTTCTGAGTGGCTTAATGAAAGTTAAGTGTGTCAGCAATGGAGTGACTGAATACTCAGAAACATAAAATACCCACCTGTAAAGAGCTCCAAAACTACCCTTATAAACTTAAAATTACAATGCAAGAGTTAAATAATTAAACCAGCCATATCCATAAGAGAAAAAAAAACTTCACGTTTCAAAGATGAGGTCTGAAATCAATGGGATGAGACAGAGTTACACCAGCTGAAGGTAAGGGTTATCCTATCAGCTGCAGAGGAAGACCATAAATCAATGATGAAAGGAGCTTATGTTTCATATTAATCACTCACAAAAGCTCCGAGGAAGAAAACAACTGACTCACCTCCATTAGTGTGGTGGGTGGAAAGCTGCTGGCAGTCTGCCTGCCTGTTTGCCCTCTGATAATGCCTCTGGTGACTGTTCCTGCTTGGCTTAGCAAGGGGAATCCTCCTGAGATTTTTTGAGTTGCTTGCAAACCAGTGCTACTTCCTTGGAGATTAATTTCCCTGAGATATTCTTGTTTCCATGTGTCTTACCATCATCCTGTTCAACTTCTCCTCTAAAAAAGCTGCTTCCCTTGAGGCGACTGAGCTGCAGAGAGTCAGTACTAATTTGGGATGCTTCTGAGGGAACCATCTCCTGCCTGTTGCATGAATCCATAAGCTGAGCCAACATTTGACAGTGTTCCCTCTAGAGCACAAACTCACTGCAATGCTGTTACCTGCAAAATATGTGGAGGGTCATTGCCCTGTGAGGTAGAACAGAGGCTGTCCTGGAAATTCATGGAGCAACACTGCCTGAACAAGTGACATTTTCAACCTTTTTCTATATTATGTCATTTTCATATTGTTTCAAGTCATCACCTGAGTTGAATAGGCAGGTCCTTCATGCCCACAGTTCAAGGAAATGGAGCAGACCTATTACAGAAAATGAATGAGTCTGAAACCAACCAATAATAATAATAAAAATCTATGTTATTAAAAGCAAAGCCATAGGAAATGGGAAGGAAGTGATTAGAAAGTGTTTTAATATTTTACCTTAACTATTAGGATTATATTAACAGGCTTGGGGGTTTCTGATTGAAAGCAAGACCTACTAGTAGACTAAAAACTCTGAGCTGTGCGATTGAAAATCGTGAGAAGACGTTCCTCAGCTCAGCAATGAATAGTGGTTGGTGATGCAATCAGTGAGTCTGGCTGGAATTTTTAGGTGTAACAAGGCATGGTGAACCCACAGGGTCAACCCATCTGTGGAAAGGAAGGAAAACATATTGTTGATTCAGGGATGTGGTTAGCACTTAAGGTAAAGACTGACCGACAGTGATTTATAGCTTCAAATTCCTTTTCACACTTGTGTGAGAACCTGAACCAAACAAAATACAGACGTTTAATATTGCACAGGATATAGAGTTTTTCAGGGAGTGCTGGCATATTGGGTATCACAGTTACATCTTAAGTGTATGACGCTACAACATAAATATTTAACATAAAATAACAGCCTCTGTAGAGGGGAGGTGGGATAGCAATGAGGGAACAAAACATGGCTGCAAGTTAAAAACTTAATTCCCAGATCAGCAAACTTTCTTCACACAACTGAGGAGTCACTTGCACTGTGGATCAGGAGGACACTTGCACACACGTGTGATCTTAACTTCACATAGTTAAAGCCGCATAGTTAGGTGTCATGTTAGAAGAAAAACACCAAATAATTTCACTAAACCTGGGTAAAGCACATGACTCTTGAGCTGACATATTCAAGTGACAATTGGTAGACAGGTAAACCAGCTGTGTCAGGACAGGCTAAGTTTTCTATCACTGGGTTTCACTGAGTTGAAAGAAACTTTCAGAACTTCTTGTAAACAGAGATTATAAAAACTGTCTAGTTGTCAAAAGTGTAAATCAACAACACAGGTAAAATGAACAAAAAAACACAAGCAATTTAAAAATCACACATTTGAGCATAACTTTTCTAAAAACAGTTTTTAAAATCTAAAGGTGATTTTGAAGATTATTTTTTGAGAACTCAGACAGAAGTAAAAGGGGAAGCGATGGTTTTAAGACAATATTTTTTAGAATACTAAGGAAAACTCTAAGTTTATTATTTCAGAATCAGAAGCTCACTTCACTTGTTTAATTTTAAGTGTTTTTCAATTATGTAACTTCCAAATATATAATTTTATTGCTGAAGTTCATATGTCTAGATTCTAAATATTCTCTTAAACATATGGGCCATTTTCAATTATTTCTTTTGCTGTAGTCTCCAGATAAAATTTGTGTGCACCCTGTATTAGATACAATATCTGGGGGTTGCCCTTTTCTTCCCTGAAACAAATATAAGAGGAGCAGGTATATTAAAAAGAGAAAAAGAAATAATTTTTTTATCTGCCTACTCCTTACAGTCCCCAAAGTAAAATTCTGCCCAAACTATGTTACTCTAAATATCTTTTCCCTCAAAGAGACTGTTCAAGTAGAAAACAATGACAGGACAAATGTTCATCACATTATAGATGTGCTGCTGAAAGCCATGCAGATACATCAGCGACAACTAACAAAGCAGAATGAATACAGACAAGAACAGAACATTCTCTGTTTCACTCAGGCTTGGTTCCACTCAGTGCCATTATAATAAATAACCAGCTTGGGTTTCTTGCACTTCTATTATCATGGGTTTGAGACTTTGCTGGAGTACCTTGAGGGAACGACAAGAATTTGGTTCTGCTTTCACTTTCAGAAAACTTGTCCAACTCAGAGCAACCTTGAACAGTGCCTAGCATTTATTTCCCCAGAGTAGACATAAAAGAGGATTCCCTTTTCAAGTATAATCCACTCTGTAAATCCCTCAAGAGCCATTTGACTCAGCCAACATTATCCTCTGGCCTTCCATGGCTCAGAGTGCTGGCAGAGGCTCCACAGCCAGGCTGAGGCTGAGCTTTCAAGAGTGATCACTGTTGTCATTTATAAATTGTGTGGCGGCTGTGCCTGTGAGACCCAGGCATGGGGGAAAACCCCTCTGTACAGAAAAAAAAAAAAAAGAAAAAAAAAAATCCGCTTGCCACAAAGCCCTTTCAAAGCAGCAGCTGCCTCCTCAGTAAAGCATCCTTGTTGGAGACAGCTTGGATTAGCCCATATATTCCCACACCTCTGTGTCTGGGTCAGTAGCACCATTCACTCTCCATGGAAAGTTTTGCTTTGCTCTGAGCCAAGAGTTAGTCCTGCCAAAAGAGGTATGATAAACGTCTGTTGCCTCCAAGCAAAATATGGAAAACAGCTTCTTTTCTCCGACTGCTTGTTTGTTTGTTTGTTTTCTCATGGTGAAAGTCTCTCTCTATTCTGCTGAGGACATTACAGGCTAGTCTAAAACTACAGCTTAAACGATTTCTGAGGTACTCTCTCAGTCCAGCTTGGAGCAACACTTTTGATGCAGGCACATCTAACCTTTCAGAATAAAGCCCTGCAAATCCCCAGAACCTTTCCATCAGTTTTCTCCTGGTTCCAGCTGAACTGGTTGTTCACATCACTGGGAGGAAGAAGCACAATCAAAATAGGATGGGGGAGCCCTGTTGGAAGTAGCCTTGTTCTCAGTCCCTTGCTGCCCCTGTCCCCAGGCCACAGCATCCCTGGGCAGTTGCCATCAGCTCCTTGAACCCCTCCTGGGAACATGGGATCCTGACAGGAGAGCTTTTCTCCATATTCCTCCATTTCTGATCCTGCAATTCCCCACAGCCCTTGTCTTTTGTTGTGCTCCACAGTCTGCTGTTTATCTCCCCATGTTTGTCATTCCTCTATCTCCTTCTCTTCCTGGGAGGGCAAAAAGGTCTTGCTAGGGTTGAAATGGTGCCTGGTCCTAAATGAATTACAAAAGGAATAACTGATTTTTCAGTTTCTGCCTTTTCTGTCAGAGCTATCAGTCAAGCAAATGGTATCTTGAAAAGGGGGAAATTATTTCTTCCTCATTCCTTCCCTCACTTGTGTGGAAGCATAAAGGGTTTACGCTTTTATGCAGAGGATGGATGAGTGATTGGTGAGATGAGAGGAGACATTTCTACAGCTTTACCTAAATTCCTGTTTTTGTGATGTTAAAGATTTCAGAAATATTTTAAACCAATAAGCTCATAGCTTGAAATTCATCTGAGGAAAAGCCCTAAATTTTTTAGCATCACCCTTTCCTGCTCCCCCCCAGGAAAAGGCACACCCTCAACTCCCAAGAAAACACGCTGAAAGAATAACTGCTGCAACAGGAAGAGGGATATAAAATATGATTTAATGAGAACTTTGATCTTTTCTCTCTCTATATATATGTGACCTGGGCAGAGAGGCATTGCCTTGAAGGTGGAAATTTACAGATCACCAGGCTAGGAAAGAGTAAAATGCAGATGGGACTTTTCAGTGCAGTTACAAACGGACATTCTTCAAACAAGTGCATTTTTGTGCCAAAGAGCTGCCAGTGAAAGATGCACCAGGCCTAATCACATCTGTTGTTTCGGTAATTGTCCCATTCTGGAGAAATGAGATTTCCTCTGCTTAGCCTGAATCAGTTCTACTGTTCTTTTATAAAATGAGTACTTATGTGGGCTTATCTGAAACTTAGTGTGGGAATATCCCCAGCACTGGAAGGGCAGAATGAAGCAGGACCATAGGCTTATATGTGTAGAATTATACTGCTGCTTGCCATGATATCGTGACAGTACTTGCCAGATGCCACGACAGATGTTCACCATAAATTTAGCACTGAAGCAATGGATTTCACCACTCAAAAAAATTATCATTCTATTGTGTTGTGAAATGTTTGCAAGAAATTGCTTTCTTTTTAAATCTACATTTTTCCTGCCTATTATTAAGTCACTATTCCTCCAACATCTTCTCCCAGATGTTTTATAGTAACTCCATTGTGCTGTCATTATGTTATTGTGTCTCCCCTTTTGCTCACCCCACACTTTAAAAAAAAGGAGAGTCCACTTAAACCTGAAGAATTTGGCCAGTTTAAAGAAAAAATAACCTGAACAATGTTCTCAGCAGAAGTTTCCTAGCAGATGGTGTTACAAGTTCTTTTGTGTCAAAAATGGAATGTTTTGTAGAGACTGAACCTACAGTGTTTTTTCTCTTTGTTGTTGTTTATTTGCAGAATTGTTAATGATCATTATAAAAAGATCTAAGCCAGCATCAGAGCACCACTGCGCTACAGATTGACTAAAACCTGTTGTCAAAAATTAAGACCAACTTCTATATAGAAATGTGGAAATACTATTATTTCCTCTTTAAATATGGGAAAAAATGTTACATTGGGAACAGCTGGCGCCCTTAAGAGAAAGTTGACTTATTCTAGGCATTGAGAAGGGATTAATCATAAAAGCAACCTGAGGCAAAGACAGAACTGAATCCAGTTAGCTGAGCTCCAAGGGCTTTAAGAAACTTCCTAAGGATCTTCTATGCGTGGGTAGTAGTCAGTGAGAAACTGAATTAGAGTTGTTAGCATTTAAGGTTAATTGCTGAGACATTAAATACAGATGTAATAAGAAAATTAGACAGTTCTCTGCCATTGAATAATAAAATAAGATTTTTTAAACTTTAAAGTCACTGGGCTAGAAGTGAGAGGTTAATGGTATATAGGACTTTAAAAATCAAAGTGTTCAGCAAACTGCAGACAGAATTGTTCAGAGTAAAGCTATATCTATTGTTACTGTAGAAAATTAACTTTAGTTTGGTTGCAGGTAGATTAAAAGGATCATGACAATCAGTAAATATTTAGGCAACAAACGAAATGTTAAGGAGCGTTTCTACGTGTATGAAGATGTCAGTGTCACAAAGCAAGTGATCTGTTTTACAAACTTTCAGGACCTGACAAAATCAAGACTGTGAGAAACTAATTCGCAATTTAACAATCATATAAATCATTCTTCTTTCAGGTAGGGTGTCAGTGGGTACTTTTTCCTGACCGATCCTGATTTCATCGATGGGCATCTGAAAAACCCTGCAGGGCTCTTGTCTGATGGACACCCTGGGAAAATACACCTCTTCCTTTATACTTCCACTGATGCCAGAGATAACAAAGGAATTGTGCTTTGCCTCCTTAAACATGTCTAATGTGCTTTTTTTAGACTGATCACCAGAATGTCCTTAAATGCAGTTGAGCTCATTCAAGGGAGGCTTTGAGTTCCTAGGCTTTGATGTCAGCGTCCAGGCACTGAGGATTCTGCTGGCCCATGAGTCATTTTCGTGCTGTACTCTCTCACAGCATACTGCCACTGAACTGGAGGAATGGTCTCCACTGTTATCAGGCTTCTCCAAGAATGTGGATGCAGTAATTGCTCCACTCTTTAAGCCTCTTGTGGTTTCTGAGAATGGCATTCTTTCAAACTGCAGCCAGAATGAATTAACCCAGAGACACAGAGCTCACAATTAAAATAAATACATTAAAAAAAAAAATCTTAGTTTTCTCCAGTAGAAAAAGATAGTGAAAACATTCAGGTGCTGGCAGTCGAATGTAGGTTTTAGTAAGAAAATCATCAAGGATGCCCAAGTGCTGTGGGTGCTCCGATGGGGAGGTGGAGGCACAGTCAGGGCTGGGCCTGGATAACATGGTAACCAAGGGAGAGGAGCAAGGCAGGGCCAGTGGAATTGCCTTTCCCCCTGTGCTCTGCCAGCAGGGCACAGCTGTGTTTCCCATGCACCCTGTAAGTCATTGAGAGGCACTGGACACAGCCCCATCTCCTTCAGGGAAAGCAAATGCTGAGCTCAGTGCTTTCATGGGCAGCTGGGGAAAAACCTATAGCTCTTTGGCCGTGAAAGACGGAGTGTGAGCCTTTCACCCACAGATGTGTTTTCTCTGGCCCTCCCATGCCACCTTCTGCAGTACAGGTCTGCAAAGTTCTTTTTTTCTTCAATAAATTCCAGCATCTCTTACATGTTTACATTGGGGAATACAGGAAAAGTGAGCGTATGTTTCAAATGAAATGTAACTACTGTCAGAAGCTACTGGGAAAAATTGAGCTACCACCCAGCTAGATCTGTGGGTAGGCTTTTTTATAATTCAATAGAAAAATTAGACAGCAACTCACACATGCTACATCCATCACACTTCAAAAAAATGTGCATATAAAAACATATTTGTGGTGTTGTTCAGCATGCTGAACAAGCTTCATGCAACAACCTGTATCTTCCATCTGTCTGTAATTTCCAGTGGCTCCAGTAACAACTTGCTGCATGAAAAGGCATCAACATTAATATGAGTTTATATCAGCAGCACTTGTCAGGAAATATTTCCCTACCTTCCCGTGCCATGCACCATCTCATAGAAACACACGAAGCATTTTATTGCAAATGCTTTGGTATTTCAGCCAGAAGCTGGAATTTACCATGGAAAGCAGACAATCCATGAAAAAAAAAAAAAAAAGGTTTAGCTGAAAAGCTAATTTTCCTTCCAAAATAGATTATACAGCAGTGTTTCAGCCAGCTGTGCCTGGGATACTGCTAACAGAGAAGGCCACAGGGATAAGCACAGGGCACCAAACCAGCAGATGGACTTGGGGGTTCTGCAAGCACTTCGGTCAGGGGACAATATCATTTTCAAAGAGGATAATACCACCACTTTTACAAGCATGAAGAAGAAGAAGGTGCGGGTCATAGTAGAACAGATGAGGGAAAAGCATGGCATGTCACTGATAACCTCCCAGCTGGAGAAACCTTTGATAAGAATAAGGTTCAGCTCCTTGTGCAGAGCTCAGTGTTTCCACGTTTCTTGTCTGTTGGTGCCCAAGCAAGCTCATTAGACAACTTTTTCTGTGCAACACCACCATCATTTCATACACCTAAAGATCTCAGTCCTTCCATGAGCAACTCTCTTGCATCCTGCAGAAATAGTTGCTCCTGTGAAGTTTCATCCACACTTTCACAGGACCTCTTGCTTTCCAGAATCAGGAATGAGAAAGTTGTAAAGACAGAGCTCTCATATACTCTACAGGGACATTTGAAACTAATTTGGAGTTTTATTTTTAATATTATTCCTATTAAAGCCCAACAGGTGTGTGCTTCACTTTGTTACTGGCCATCCTGGCATGGCCTAAACTTCAGAGCCTGAACTGAGACTCCTGAAACTGAAAAGCACCAAAATTTTAGGCAAAATCTTTGTTCTGGTGAGTTAATGATGACAATGTTAGCTGGAATAATTAGAACTAGAAATTCTCTGGTTTATATCTTGCAGCCATGCATAGAAGTGACTCACCTGTTAGGACACATTTGTGTATTAGGGGCTTGATCTGGAGCATACTTGAGCGGATCTTTCCACAAACTCCAGAAGACCTCAGGTCTCCAGTGTTGACACAAATTTCCTGCAGGATTTTGGAACAGCTCCCACACAAATACTTGCAGTTCCTTCCTTGTTTTTACCTCACATGCATCCACAACACAACAATTAAACCAGAAAAGCTATGGGGCAATTTCACTGGCTTGTGTTTTCCCCCCACTTTCTCCTTCTCCAGATAAAAGACACAAGAGAGGTTTGGGAATGTTGTGTGGTGGGAATGTTTTATTTCCAGTAATGACATCTGTAGTCACATGTGCACCCAGGGAGGAGATGAGACCCCTGTTGTGCTCAGCAGAAGAGATAAAAGAAGGGCCTTGTAAATATATCTTGCACCTCGTCCGTGTCTAAGAAGGTTCCATATAAATAGCACCATAACTTTTACACTTGATGGTACTTGAGCACATTATAAGCAGCAACAGGTGGGAGGCATGTTTGAACAATTGAGCATGCCATAATAACCGTGCTTAGGAGGTCTATTATGTTCCTAATGCAAATTCCACATGCATATTTGGTTATTTCAAACAGTTTGGGCTCTCTGACTGGATTAGGGAGCTGTTAGACAGGCTAGACAATGGGAGTCTATAGTTTGAGAAAGAGTAAGATGGGTTTTGTTTAAGCAGTTTTGGGGAAAAGAAGTAAGGCAGAAGAAGTGCCCGCCACAGAGCCATTTTGTTCAGCTGAGTGATGATGGGCAGCTAAAATGTTCACACTTTGTGTTTCACACAGGGTTAATGCTACCCTGAATAGCTGTTTTCCCCCAGGATTGCACAGTACTGCAGAATGTAAAAGGAAAACTAAGTTTAGAATTAGGATATACAAGGGAAAAAATGCAGATAGGTTCTTGGCACTGGACTGTGGATGAAACCCAAGCCAAGAGCGCTTTGCATTTTCTAAAGATATTTGGAAGTGAATCGAAATTGCAGAAATGCCTACCTCTGGGAACTAGAGAACAGGGCACAGGAATCTGGAGAACTAGGAAAAAAATGAAAGAGCACAGCCAAAAACTTCATATGGCTCAGCACTTGATGGTATAATGTTGCTCAGCAGGACAAGAATCAGTCCCTGCACCACAGACGTCAGTCAGGGAGGAAGATTATTGTCTGTAGTCCCTTTCCATGAAAATCAGAAAGACAATGAAGGGAAGTGCTATTGCTTTTTGAGATTAACAGCAACTTGTTAATTGCAGTTTTCTATTTCTGAATTAGAAATAAATTTTAAAGCGAGACTTCATGAACTAGCGCCTGCAACTTTCTCAGTCCTTCAATGTCAGTCAGCAGCACATCCTGCATAAAATGAAATTCCATAATCTGGAAGATCTGCATGGAGGAAAACAAATGACAAATTGTTAAAATTACTGTTCCAAATTATCCCCAAAAGCTCAGGTCTACATAACTATAGAGGCCCAGATTTTAAAGTGCACAGAAAAACACATTGTTCCTTATGCTCTTTCCCCTTGAAAAAAATTGATCTTAGTGTGTGCATTATTTTTGCTCTGAACTTCTCAATATGCTCCAACTGGAATTTGTGGTTAGCTTCCAAGGAGATAGAACAGGTCAAAAAAACAACACTTAAAGCATAGGAAAATGTCAATGGCGTTTTCAATTTTCAAGTTTAAAAGCAGACTTATCTGATTGATCAAGTGCAATTGAAGTGATATTTTATTACCTTTCCTCCAAAACAATGAGAATATTATGTTTATTATTCTGTTATCCAAAGCAAGGGTTTTATAAATCAGCCATTCATTTTTATAAAATAAGTTTTTATTTTACTCAGAAAATAAGATTGAATTTTCTTGTTTATTTAGAACCTAAAAGAAAATAGGTCATTCCTATTTCAATAGCTATGTCCATTTAGAAAAAAATATTTGAAAAAAAAGAATACCCTCAAAAATGACGGACAATCAATCACTTTTGTGATGGACTTCAATACAGGCAATTCTTTAAATGTAAATGTTTATATTTGAATACTTTCTGCCTGGCTTTTCTCCTGGGTAAGTAGCAGTTCATTCTGTAGGCACTGAACACACAGGCTTCAAAGCTATGCAGTAGAAGCCAGTGGGAGTCTTGGTACTGACTTAGTGGGAGAAGGATTAAGCTCTCAGACATTATATTGATGACTGTCTTGGAAATAAACTGTCAGTATAAACTCACCAGATGCAAGACAGGGGTTTGAGCTCATATTCATAAGTATGTGAGCCGCTTCTCCCCTTCAGTTATCCCCAGTTCTGTTCCTGTAGTGCACCTTTCATCAAGACCCTATTCAAGGGTCATTTTTCTAAAGAGCACTAAAAAAAAAAAAACCTGAGCTCTTTTCTTCTTTCCACTTGTGTTCAGAAAAGAGAATCTGTGGGTTGTTTTGTCTGGGTTTTTTTTAATATCCATTAAAAATTTTGATGTGAATTGGCCTGTAGCCAACAGCATTTCCTTGTATGAATTTATTTTAACATAGGTATTACATTTGAGTGACAGTTTCTGCAAGTGAAGTTCTTTTAAGAGGCACAAAACCTGTGAAGACAGCATAAATTTTCACAGCTTCACCCCGCTTTCTTTCCTTTTTGTCTCCTTCTTGTGGAGAGATCACTTCTAAGGACAAAGGATAAATTCCAGTATCTTTTTCAATTAAATCTTGGCTTTCAAAGGAGCCTTAAGTCAGGCAACTCTGAAAAAGGCTCTTACTTGTCTAAATCGTTTAGGCCTTGCAAGACAGGAGAATAATCCCTAAATATTTTTAAGAATCTGGAAACTGTCAAGAAATGTGTGACCACCAACTATCATGGTGGGCTTTGATATGAAGACCAGTACATTGAGAACAGGACTGAGATCTCTAAGCCATCTCAGAAACATGTATGATAGAAAAGGAATTGATCCCATGCCACCAATTGTTGTACTCAAACCACTTATATGACAGCACCAATTAATAACTATCAGATCCAGTTAAATCCAAAGTGGAAGGGTTTACATTGCATTATTGGTCATATGTACCCTGCAGATCTACCTCTGCTACAATTTACAATAAAATTGCTTAGAATTGTTGAAATAAATTCAATGGGATTAGTGAAGCTGTGGTCCAGTCTTGATTTCACTAAGGATGTGAGACAATGGACTCAAGTTACCATACAAGAAATTCTGGCTCAATATCAGGAAAAACCGAAGTCACAGTCAAGCACTGGAACAGGCTGCCCAAGATGGTGGTAGAATCTCCATCCTTGGAGATGCAAAACTGGCTGGGCAAGATGCTGACCAGCCTGCTGCCACTGCACCTGGTCCAAGCAGGAGGCTGGGTAGGAAACCCTGAAGGTCCCTGTCCACCCCCAGGGATTCTACAGCTCTAAGCCCTTCTCCCTAACAGTACTGGAAAGTAGGAAATGGGATGTGTACATGTCTCTCATGCATAACACTTCAAAAAACCCCAATGTTTCCACATCAGACAGCATTTTATGCTCACAAAAACATCCTTTGTGTTTTCACTGTCAATAAACTTTGGCAATTCTGCAATTCTCCTCCAGTTTCTAGTTGGCTAAGGCTGAGTGGTTCTCAAGAGCCCAGTGCTGGGTTTGTAAGGGCATCTGTCTGTTTTTTGTCTCTGAGAGCTGCCTTTCAGCCAGCCTGTGCTCCTCTTGCTTTTCCTTGGCTTGACTCTTTGCCTCCTCTGCATCTGAGTACATTAGATACGGAGTGTGGGGGATTTACAGTGCTGCTGGCAGTACCAGACAGAGAAGAGTGTTGTAACTGTATCCCCGTCTTCCAGCAGAGAAAATCTTTGATGGAGATCTCTACTCACTAATGCACATGTAAGAACACAACCCCTCAGTGCCTGCCTTTCATTAACATTGTAGTGATAGCTGTGCACACGCTGTGAGGAAAATGGTGAAGCCTGAGCATGACATGTGTGTGTCTCTGTATGCCAAGCCAGACCCTTCCTTGCTATAAACCTGTGATGCTTAAATATTACTTTATCATGCTGTGGTCATTCATGCCAGGCAAGGAGAATCTGACCTATGACATCCTCAAAAGTTTATAGTTCTGAAGTAATAATATCCATAGGTCATCAGATTTTCTCTGTAACTCACTGCTTCCTCAAAACTGTGGTCATAAGAAAACCTTTAAGGACATGTGTCCTTGGATAATTATTTCTGAATAACAAAGCTGAGGTCTAAAGCTGTGACACTTATCTGTGCCTCATGTCAGCAGCTAGAAATGTGCTGAGCTCTCTGGATATTTGGCTAAACACGCCAGGCAGATGGTTCCCCGGTGGGCAGAGCAGTGAGAAGCATTCTGGAAGATTTGCACAACATCGTGTTACATGACATCATGCTGCCTTGTCCAGGAGAGCCATAAAGAGGGCCTGAACCTCGCAGAAGATATCTGCTTCTGGAGCTTGGAGATTGCTTAGGAAATGAGCACATAGGCTGTGTCTACAGCACTGCAGCAGAAACGGGCTGATCAAGAGGGGACGGCAAACAGAGAGAAATCTAAATGTGATTTTCTGATGGCAGGTCTCCATAAATATTCTCCATTATTTTTTGAATGACTTCCAAAATTCATCCATAAGCAAAAGTGACAAAACGTCAGTTCCCAGTGCACAACCCAGCAGTGAAAAGATAAAATACCTGGATTTTCAGGGACTTGTTACTTTCTTATAACATATTAAAGAATAGACATAATGCTTTGAGCTGTTCCTAAACATTCCTGCAGGATCCCAGCCCGCAGTGGTCCTCCCAGAATTATATTCAGCAGTTGACTACTAAAGAAATGTTCTATTATTAACTAACATGTAATTAGTTCATTAAAAAATACCTCAGCTGAATACTGTGTAACATAATACAGCCTACTACTAGAGTGAGGAGATTTCAGCCCCGGCACAAATGGAAGTGAAATTACAGTGCAAAGAAGGGGAAAGGAGACAGTGCCAGCTGGCACGGTACTAAGTGTTTCAAATTACTGTATGTTTATGACCTCTGTGTTCTTAAACAAAATTAATTAGATTATGCTATTCGAGAATCTTGGAATGCAGTGGCCACATGCCAAACTTATCTGAACCACACATCTTAAGTTTAATTAAGATGTTCTTAATTTCTCCAGGTATTCCTTTTATACACACATACACTCACATGTGTGTGTTTAAAGCGGTGCCTGTGGGCAGTGATAAACAACAGACTGCGATTCCTGAGGTGTGTTTAAGGTGGCTGCTTACTTAATAGGACTTGGGGGCTAAATCCATGAAAGAGCTTGGATATGACTTCAGTGCTCACCTGCTACTTCAGGTCTCCAGTCAAAACTTCTGACCCTCAGGTCCCTTGTTCAGCTGCCACCTAAGTGGGGGGTTTATCCTTATTGTAGGGGACAAAGCTTTCTATGTTGCAGTTTTCTGTGTCTTGAAATTCTGCTGCTTATTGTAACAAGTTGCTTTGCCTTATTAGCACTGATAATTTAGCAGCTCTCCCATGCTGAGTTGGGCTAAACTTCATCAATATCCCTGCAGATTTTGAGGTGCTATGAGATCACCAGCAGATTGAGCTCCACTGGAAAAAAGAATCCAGAGGGTGCTCCTTCCTGATGCTGCTCCTGAGGTCAGAGCATCATCCACCTGTGCCATGAAGGGGATGGGTCCATTTCCTTCACCAGCCAAGGAGATTTGGAGTCTCACCTACCATGTTGCAGAGAGCATCTTCACATTTAGAAGGTGATGTTCAGTGGGGGTGAAAGAGGGACTTTAGAGAGGGTGAGTGGGTCAGAGGTGGGAAAGAAAGGAGATGAGGAAATGCTTATTGCTCCATCAATGCTGATGTGCTAATTGGAGCAAGGAGAAAAGCCTCTATCTCTTAATCATCCTAATATCATTCCTGCTACTTTCCTCTGACATAGTGAACACTCCCCAGTTCTGAGGAATTTGGGAAAAGCTTCAAAGAAAGGTGAGAAAGTCCTTTGGCTGCAGAACCCCAGAGACTGGGCAGTAATGCATATTCCAGCAGAGAGTGAAATGTGTACTTGAATTTCATCAGGCTTACAACATCCTTGATGCTTGTGCTGAACTCTGAGCAACAATGGAGACAGACTATCACCATACACTCCTCTGGGCATGCTTTGAAATAAAGAACAATCTTTCTTCCATCAGCTTTGAAAGTATTCAGATGCATATCTTTTACAAGACATTTCAGGACTTTGAATTCTCAGGAGAAACACTCCAGGGGAAAAAAAAAAAAAAAACAAACAAAAAAACCCACCAAAACCCTGTGCAAAAAAAATCCCTTGAACTGAAGGGAAATTTAAGCTGCCCTCCACTGTTGATGTTCACTAGTGGGCAGTACTGTGGTTTGCCAATAAACATGATGGTCTTTTTTGAGGCTCTTGGGCATGTAGAACTCACCTTATGCTTAAGTCTCTTATGTCAGGGCTGGAGGTTCTCCTGAGGGGCTGAGTGCTGATGGCCACCAATATAGATGGATAGATCTGCCAAGATAGTGGTAAAGTAGAACTTGGGAAGTGTCCATAGCTCACAGAATTTTTGCTCAGAATATTGCTCAATGGTGGTACATAATTTTACATGATCATTGCACCAAGCATATTTGTAAACTCAAATCTACTTGAATGAATAGCCCCATGAGGGGCTTGTATGCTTGTGTTTGCTAGGCAGGGACTTTAATACTACTCTGTCTCCTGCTACTTCTAAGTAGCAAGTGGTAAAGCTAAAATTTTCATCACTGTCATACAAGAAATTGAGTTGCAAAGCCTCTGGTAGAAGTAAAGATTTCCCTTGGACTCCAGTTTCCTTATTCCTCTGTGTACCATTGAATTGGCAAAGAAAGTGTAAAAACAAATCTTTGTGACTGTTAAGTAGCTGCCATTTTGGCTAGGAAAAATAGATCTGGTGGCTCAACACTACCTGTTCAGACTGAAGGGACCTCTCTTCAATAAACACAGACCAAAGCAGTCATCTGTAGCAAATGCACATTAGTTATCACATGTGATGGGAAAGTTTTTAAGGGCCACTGCTGTGAAAAATTAATCATGTTAGATCTTGATCATATGTCCTCTGAAACAGCTGGCTGCTTGTCCCCAGGATTTGGTTTCAATAACCTTTTGCTGAAAACGTGTCGTTAAACGCACGCTACTGAATTAGATTAAAAAAGTTTAATGCTCTGACCCTCAGAATTTTTCTCTTTTTCATTATGTAGTGTGCAACATAGGCAGCACATTCAGTCAATTTTGTTGTTTCTCTTAAATGTATTCTCATATTCCTCTATTTTATCTTGATGTGTGTCTTCCTCACAAAATGTTGTGATCCTCCGGTCACAGCCTGCCATAAAAAAATTATATTAAAAATGCTAAAACATCATCAGACTTCACAAAAAGAATCTTCAAAGTGACTTGTCTTCTATGTTTACAGTGGCATTCATTGTATTTTTTTTAAATCAGAGAATTGCTTCTTTGTGAAGCCCACTTAATTGAAACCGTACCTAAGGTGGATTCCTTGGAGCAATTGAAAAACTGAGAGAGAAAGGCACAGATCCTATAGAGGGTGTCCTCGTTTTCAAAGAGAAACTTTTCACCAGTTCCATTTCTCAAGGGATTTTTTAGTTTGTGTTTTGGGTTGGTCTGTTGTTTGGACGTTTTCTGGCTCTTATCTATAACAGAGTTAAAAGCTAGCTAAGAAAGGTAAAGACAGTCTTCTGCATATAAAGCTGAACCTGATTTTCTACCTCCCATAATCTTCTTAGACCTCCTGGGCTACAGCTGGCTGCTTCACAGTCTGCATGTCTGAGTTGGAATTAGGTGAAGAATGTGTTGGACTGGTACAAACCTTTTACCTCTATGCAAGTATGTTGCTTCACTAAAACATTATTGTTTCCTCCTCTTTGACAGGAACTTTTCAACTGATAGATTAGCAAATAAAATGTCTCTGCTACAGAAAGAGAATAAAAATTGCTTTGGCAGAATGCTTTGCTGTTGATAGGTGATTTTTCTAAGAAAAGTACTTGCCTAGGGGTAATGGGCATCATTGGATACAGCTTTATTCCAGCTTAATGTCAGCCTTTGCAGACTAAAACAAGGCCCTTTGAATTGAGCAAGCCATTATTTGAAATAGAAAACAATTATACTGTGTTCTGGCTAATGTCTGGTAAAAAATAATTTGATTAACCAAATATGAGAATGATAGGAAGTGTTGGTGTTGGCTTGCTCCAGTATTTTCCAAACAGTAGAGTACAGTAGTTATGCAATACATTTCCATGCAATGAAAGACTTTTTTTTCCTGTGTTGTAAAATGGACGATACTTATATCATTGTGGTAAATGTATAAGAGGGGGGTGCTGCTTTTCATTACCTTCATTTTTTATCCTGACATCTGGACAGTTTCAGTGTGGCCAAAATTATGCCCACAAGCACAACTTTTGCTCTTTCCCTCATGGCTCCCTTACTCCTGGAGAACTCAGGTCTTGTCATGCCTAGCAGAATTCTGATTTGGAAGTTTTATATGAAATATAAAATTAGTGCTATAACAAAAGCTGTGGGAAACAGAATGTGCTTGGGATCCAAACAGCACAACAGCAAAAGTGGGCCGTGGACTGATTATACAAAAAAATAATTTCTGCCACAGATTTCAAAGCCATGCACCCTTGAATTCACACAAGAAAAAGGAAAATAACACCAAAATCGACCCAACACTTACCCAAAGCAAAAAAGCCCAAAACACCGAGGAGTGCAAACCAGCACACTAAGGGTAAATGTTTCTAATTGCTCTTATATCTTCTTCTGTTTCATATCCAAATACAAACTTATATACCTCTTTATCTCCTGAAATAACATTTTATCCTCTGCTGGTCTTATTTTTTTTTTATTTCTCTACCCTGAAATTCCCATTTATTTACCCATGTTTATTCTTAGATAATCTGTTTTGTTCTTTCCCTTCCTCAAGATGCAAAATACTATTTCTATATACTATTAAAAAGAAACAAAAAAAAAGTGTAATTCTACCTAATTTTCTCCAAGAAAGAGGTAAGCAGCCACAATGCACTCTCCTAAGCCTGAGCCAAAGAGATGTACAGCTTCTTTAAAATCTGTCTCAGCAGCAGTCCCTGCCAGCTCTCTGCCCATCACAGCCAAGGCAGTAAGTCCAGGACAGAGTGCTCTTGGAAGGGGCTTCTTTGCAGTTGGGAACTCTGGCAGGCTTTGTGCAGATCTTTTAGCTACAACTGTTTAAGATTATTTAGTGGCTTTTAAACACTGTTCATGCCCATTCCGAACAAGCCCACAGAACATCTGCACAGTGTCTGCTAGCTGTGCTCAGGGAGTGTACCAACAATCCTGTATTGTTCTAAGCAAACATATATCAGTCCAGATTTTTTCCTGTGTCTTACTGTCCTCTTCAAGCATTGAGAGGGCTGTGACTTTTCATCGATTCAGGCATGGAAACTATAATAATAATACCGAGCAGTTATATTTGCTTTGGACAAGGAATCCTATTGTTCTTCTCTTTTAAAGCTTAAACTAACAGTCAGCATGAATGTCATCTTTATAAAATGATAGGAAACCTACAGTGTCTGGTATTAATAAATGCCTCTGTGTTCAGTGTCTGAACATGGTTGGTTGGGACTGAAAGGAGAGAATGAAGTCCTCATGACAGAACTCAGGGGTAGTGTCTCCTGTGAGTACTTTTATGAGATGCAACTGCTACAGAAGTGCATCTTGTGCATCCCAAGGCAATCAGTTTTCTCAAGGGAGCGCAGTGATAATTTATTCCTGACAGGAGAGGAGAACCCGTAATGGTGGTCTGAACTGCCACTGTTGTTTGCTGACTGAATCTGTCTCCTCTGAACTGCTGATGGTATGATCATAGGAAGAATTCCTGCTGGGAATAGATGGGGAGAGATAGCAGCCTCACCAAAATCAGTGAGCCCTGCACTGCATCATAGTCAGTCCCAAACACTGCTGAATTTTACCTTGCATAGAATCATCCAATAGTCCTGAGGTGCAAGCAACAAAGACTTTATAAGGATAAAGGTGACAGCAGAGAATTGTGCACTGGCTATCACTGTAGCTGTGGACTGCAATCACTGAGAAAGTTGATCTAATTTACCACAGTATTTTTCGTAGCCTACTTGCTGTTGTAATGAGTGGTAACTGAGGACAGTGGTGGAAGATTTGTCTTAAGGTTATTATACAGGGCAGGGTCTCAAGAGAATCAGATTTGGTTCATGGTTCCTCTTTAGTCCTTCTGCATGGATTCAAGAGAGTCACTCAATCTTTCCCAGCTCCTGATGCCTGTCTACAAAAAAATAATGTTTTCTGTCTGTTAAGGTTGTAAGCTCTTTAGTTCCAAAGTGTAACAGCATTATATGTTTACACTGCTGAAAATACATGCGGCTTTGATCTCAACAGTGGCCAACATGCAGTCATTAATAAAACCAGTATTAATTAAAAGTAAAGACCTCATTACATTTTAATAGGGCTGTATTAGATAACAATGGCCGTACATACTGAATTCATGTATTTTTCACAATTGTGCTCGGAGTAAGGAATGATTTTGGCTGGAAACAGCTCAAACAAGCTGTGCCAGCAGCTGTGAGGTCAGGAATAACTGCTGGGTTTTATTTTTCTCTCTTGGTATTCCTACAGTTCAGTCAGTAAAAGAAGGAGGTGAGAAGAACACAGAAAGTTCTGATGGTGTCCAGCACTACGTTGTTGGTAAGCAGGCATAGCTCAGACTCGCTGTTTCTGTATGGTCCTAGGAATGAATGGATCAAAGCAGATTTTATTATTGTAAAGTCAAAAGATATGTAGCCATTATGCTTTAAATCTTGTTTTCTTTTGCAAATCACCCCCAGAGCTAATTTTCACAACCTACTCATTATATGCAAACCCCAGAGTGTGTAAAAGTGAAGAGCTAGTGTACACCTTGTTTCTGTATGAAAATGGTTTTTTTCCTGGATAATATTTTGTACAAGCACAGTTGTCAGGAGGCCAAAAATGTGTGTACATCAATGTGTGGCAGTCCTGGAAATGAGTTCACCTTTCAGCTCTGAACACAGGCTTTACAGAAAGGCCTTGCCATTGCAATGGAAAGCAGGGAGAGACAAGGAACAATGCTGCCTTGCTAACAGACTCTTCAAAAGAACTTATGTAAGAGGAAGACTTGTACAAGAAGTTGTGCATCTCTGACTCAAGCCTTGAAGAATGCATTGTGACTGCTTGTGTCTTTCTTGGAGACTACTAGGAAAAATCACAGTTTTTTTGATGTCTTTTTAATAGGATATAGGAATAATTTTTCTGCAACTTGTGATTGCCCCATGATGGGAGCATGATTTATATTCAGAAATATAAACTAACTTTTTCACAACCCCAGAATAAGTAGCCAGTCTTTACTGTGCTGTCCAAGACTTTTTGATCAGTCCAAGACTTTTAAATCAGTCATGTTCTTTCTGATGTTTGGCTAATCAAGGTAAGAAAGAAGCCAATACCTTACACAGACTATTTCTGCTTGAAGACCTGGTAGACACAAAATGTCTTGAACACAAAATATCAGAAGAGCGTCTTAAAAATAAAAGTGTGGTTTTTTAAATTTTAAAAATGTATGTATAAATTTTTCAGTTTTACTTCTGAGTCTTCTGTGTTGTTTTTGCAAACTTCTGCCTGCAACCAGATATGTAAAGCAAAAATATTTCAAATCTCCGCATCTAACTGCATTAGAGCTTGTTAATGCCTTAAACTCATGAACTAACCAGCTGGACTATGCAGAGAGATCATGTGTCTGATGTAGCCCATGTTTTTGGATACAAATATTAATGAATTTACAGAAATACTAAATTCTGTTCTGTTCCCATCAAATAAAATTTCTGCCTGTGAGTGATGGTACAACCACTCTTTAAGCAATGGATTACAAACATATGGAAATAAACAGCCCATTTGCCACAATTTTTACCTTCAGTTTGCTGCTCAATAGTCTTGGGTTTTGGTTCACAGCTTATGCTGTACCCTCTGTCTCTTCCTCTTCATTCTGTGATCTCCCTTTTAAGGTGATGTCAACAGGTTTAATCATTATATCACTAGTGTTGGGCAGATGACAATAACAAAACCAGTCCATTACAAGCTTTTTAGGAAGAGAAGAAAAATATAAACCATCAACCACCAAGGACGAGGAAGGTAATGGACAGAAAAAGAAGTCCAGATGTACTTCCACTGACACAAACTCATGAACAGCACTGCAGTCGAGACTGATGCAGTGACAAGAATCCTCACTATATGCCAGGGGAAAAAGAAATGCATGGCCAGAACTGGCATATAGTAAATCCCAGCTTTGCATGAGGAAGAAGGAGGCAGCAAGTGCCATCAAGAAACATCATTGTCATCGTCACCATCTAGGTAAGTTCACATGCCTCATGAATAGAAGTCTGAAAATTAGTTAGGTTTTGGGTATGTTTTGGTTTTGGTTTTGTTTTTCCTGGAGGATTACTGACTTCTTCCCTGATGATTCAAATTCCTTCCTTTTGTGTGGTGAACTGGAATGTTGTTATGAACAACCCTCAGTATGAACAGGCTTGTGCCTGCATAATCAGATTAGCAGTACCAGGAATGATCTGTAACCCATATGAAGATATATTTTGGTGACTTCTTGCTCTCTGACATACTTTGGTCTTCTGTTTGATCTGTACCCCAGACCAACACCTGAGGTGAGGAGAAGAGTCCTGGTGTGACATGGTCATACCTGTTCCTTTATCTCTCAGAAGAACTCCCACATGGTTTGTTTGTGCTCAGAAATGCCACACATCTCCTTTCAGTGCCTCAAAGCACCCAGATGTGGCAAAGGGATGATTTGGAACCCAATTCCCTTGTGAACCAGTGCAGAATGGGAACCAGCCTTGCTGCAGTTGTGTTCTCGTACAAGATTTCCTGGCATGTGAACAACACTGACATTTCTTGTGGCTTCATTTTAGACTTTTTGCAGAGGAGGCAAAGTTACCAGCTCCTTGAAAGGAGAAGAAAGAACACAGAGCCAAGCTTTTAGTGAAAATTAACAGTGCTGTATAAAGTCACTATTTAATATTCTGTTATGCTGTATCCATGAGTCAGAGAGAAGCTGCCAAAATGTGGAGTGTGAAATAGGATTTTTCTTCTATTTCATAGGAGACATGTCTAAATACACTGAAAGAAGGGCTGAGCACATATGGATATAACATCTGGGTGGTCAAAGAGAAGCTGTCTGTAGACTGGACTTCCTTCAGCAGCTGACACCCGAGGACAAGGCTAAGCCTTAGCACCTATCAGTTGTTCCAAACAGTAAGACACACCAAAATAGGATTTTGGACTTGCCTACCCCAATGACTCTCAACAAATTCATGTGGTCACTATCACACTCAAAGTAAATTTTATTATGTTTGAGCACAAGGTGAAATGAACTCCCTAATTATTATTACATCTGATTACACAGGAATCATGTCAGTCCAGCTAAATATGTGAACATTTGGCCACTGTCTCCGCTTCCTTTTTGATGCAGAACTTTCTGGCCTTGTTCCCAAACACTCCAGCAGAGCCATCAAAACAGCAGTAGGGGACAATTTGGCAGAGTGAGACCATGTGGCTGGGAGTCTGGAGACCTGGGTTCTGGTCTGGGCTTTATCACAGATTTCCTGTGGACATGAGATGAATTCACTTAATCTCACACTCCCTTAGTTTCCTCTTTTGCAGAAGAAGGATGATAATAATCACCCACTTAGCAGAGGACTTGTGAAGGCAATTAATGTTTCTAAAGCCTGTCGATGTCCATAAGTGTAACCACTAAATAAGCAAAATATATTACAACTATTATTTATTTTACTATGTGAATATTGCCAAAGCCTGTAAATTTCCCTCTGAGTCTGTAGATGAATTAGCTGTTCTCCTAAATACTCAAGTGAGAAAGAAACTATGGCCAAGGAAACTATTGCATCCTGCTTGAAGGAAGTAGCTAATGAATGAACAGTTCACTCCGGAAAGGTAGAATTTGGATTTGAAATCCAGACATTTGGGGTCCACAGGTCACTGCCTGTGAGCAAGCTGCTGGTTAGACCAGATGATCCACCCTGGTCCTTTCCAACTTTACCCATTTTGTGATTCTCTGATTATGTGGTGTAGGAACCAACAATTACTTTGAAAGACTCCATCATTTACTGACGCACAGCTTGCTGACTTTAAAAGTAAATACTAGACTTTACTAACTAATCCAATGTGTTATGGATTTCCCAAGTTCTGATAACAGTTGAAGTACTTAACTCAAAATCTAAATATTTTTCCACTATGTAATTATTGTTTTCACAAAACCATCCTTTTAAAATGAACTACAATCATGATTTGGTACATACTAAAAAACCCAGTGTGTATTTGACCTTCATAAAAATAAATCTTTTTCAGTTCTCATTACCTCAGTATCATGACTGCTCCAGAATTATATGGATTATTTCTGCTGATAACAATTTTAATATATTTATTATATTATAGAATAATATAAATATCTAAATGATAGAACCATTTAACATGATGGGAATTTAAGTATCTCTTGCCACAAATATTTGGTGAGATTTTTTTTCTGATGTGACCAGTGGCATGAACCAGTATATCTGTACTACTCACACATGCAAAATACTCAGAACTTCTTAGATCAGCTAATCTACCTTAACCTCATGAACCAGAAAGCATTAACATTTACTAAACACTCATATGAATATTAAAAGTTCCCAGTATTTCACAGACATTGAAGTTTCCTGTTTTGCATTATACAGGTACATCAATCTACTTATTAAAAGATCAAAAAGCAAGAGATTTGGAATGCAAACATTCTAAAACATATAGAGACAACCTGTTCCAAATTCAGGAGTAGGCTGGAGACCCACTGGGCTGGGACAAGATACAGAAAATCAATGTGCCACACTTTTTCAAGCCTATGTTTAATATGTTACAATCCCTATTGAACATCTCTTTTGGAGCTTTGTGTAGTCTGCTTTTCTGTTTTAAAATTTCTGTGAAATGTTTTTCTGAGTGATTGCCCTTACGGAGTATAGGAATCACAGAGCAAAACTGAATGCACCCCCTCATCTCATCCTGGATCAAAACTGTGCTCCAACATTTTAAAAAAATATTCAATCAAAGAATTATATAAGTAATAGCAGACCAGATCAAATCATGAGTATCAAACTGGCTATACCACATTGATATTACTGTTGTGTACACAAATACAGAGGATGTCTAATCAAAAAGAAATTTTGCAAGAAAGAAATGCAAAGGCTTTAAAACAGCTCAGGAAACCACGCCAATAAGAGAATGGGTCATAAAGATGGAAGTCCTTATTTAATTTAGTTTATGTTAAATTTTAATAACCTTGCAGAGACAATAATCTGAAGTACATGATTCCAATACTTACATATTCTGTACAGTATTGACTGTCATGGGTCCAACTTCATGCCCGATTGGAAATGTAAAATACATTCTGACAATCCTTACTTCCATGTAATGAAATAAATGCGTTCTTTTCTTTCTCTTCCCTGTCCAATTCCCACTACCTCACCTTACTGTAGAATTCTATGCTTGAAATGAGACAAGAGTGGAAAATGTCTCCTTTGCTTCCAAGGTAGCAATCCAGCGAAATCTGGAAACTTCCAGTAGATGATATTTGGCATTCCTTACCCCAAATAAATGGATCAATAAATGCAATGCTGCCTGTACAAAGACAAGGAGAAGACCAAAAGGGATGATTCTTCCACCCTTAACACACAGGGACAGATATTCTTATATGTACACTCAATGAAACAAACTGCATTTCATAAGCAGGTTGCTTTCGTTTAGCCCCACATCAAGAAATAGTAGTGAGGAATCACACCGTAAATTACCTTAAGCTAATTTAAAATAAGATTCCTCCTTCATCCAGTATGTCCTGTACATTGCATTGCATTGTTATTTCAGAAGGACTTCAGAGCTCTACTTCAAAGATTTGTTTCTGCAGAAATAAGTTCCAATCTTTGGTCTGATAGTTCATCATCCAGCAGATTTACATATGCTTCAATCAATAATTCAGGCAAGGAGACTCAGTCAAGCTTATGTGATCAGATTCTGATCTAACAGGTGTTAAAAATAATGGAAACTCTGTACTTGATGATTTGGTTGCCTTTCTTTTTGGCATGGCATAATAAATGCAATGAATGCATACTGCTGTATACCTTTTTCAAACACTTTCCCACCTTCCACTGATCATGTAGGCGTGGTTTCACCATCACTTGTGACAACAAAACGAAAAGATTCTTTTCCATGGACCCAGAACCAAAAAGATTTTTCAGTGGAAACTTCTCTGAATTCTTCTTGCAGACCCTCTGCATTTAATGAGAGAGCAATGAAAAATCTGCACTCGCTGGTCTCCGAGTATTTGGGAGTGGAATTATCCTGTACAAAGAGAGAGTGCCTGCAGCTGTCGGAGCAGAGCTCAGAGAAATATGCCAACATTTTCACAGTGCAAGAGCAGATGTAGTCGAAATTGTTGACATGAAGCAAGGGCACAAGGTCAAATGCAGATTTTCCATATCAGTTTTTTCAAATGTCTTTTCTGATTAAGGCAAGGATGGTACTTGGCCAGGGAATTCAACACAAATCTTATGAAAGGCATAATTGGTCAGGAAACAGAAGCTGGTGTAATGTATTCCAGCTCGTAACAATACTACCTCATGAATAACGCTTTGGTTTATTTTTATTTCGCTTTTTAAACGTTATGAATATGTAGTACAATGCCTACTCTCAGTCTTATGAATGCATGTAAACACTCATTAATGTTAACAGGAAATGTGTATGATTTTCAAGGGAAATGTAGACTTTTCCTTCTCCTTCCACACCCTATTTTGCTAGGCAGAGTTCAAGGGGAAAACCCTAGAGGCATCCTGCTTGGACTGGTGGTTTTGATCAGGACCATTTTGCTTCATACACTGTTTCATGGAAGAAATTTCATCTCGTCTTTCCTACAGAAACATGAGATGAGACTCTTGGTCAACAGAGCCGTGTACTGGGCTGAGCAGGATGCCAGCGCATTCACAGTCCTGAACACTGGCAACCACAAAGAGAAGGAGACAGACCCCTAGAGGGAGGAGACTAGGTTAAAAAATCACCTTGGAAAAAAATAAAGAAATCATCTATCATCCCCTTCCCTCTTTTTGAGTCTCAAAGGGGTACAGGAGTCCCAAATTTCTCAGTATGATGTGAGGCTTTTGTAGAAACCAAAATTTTCAGATGAAAACTGAGATTGCCTTTTAATCCTAGAGCTGGGAGACATGAAACAATAATGCAAGCATCAAATGTTGTGAGATTCATCATAACATCTCAGGATTTGGCGAGGCTGCATCCCAGTTTATGGCTGAGAGAACTCATATCCCCAGCAAGCGTTATTTGCTGCTGAGCACTGCACTCCTGGGTCCTGCTGCTCCAGGACAATGCCTGAAGTCAGCCGAGCTCCACTTGCGTGATACTGGATCAGCACAGTGGTGAACCAGACCCCAACTTTTATTGACTTTTCAGGCAGTCTGCCACTTGGCAGGAGAACTTAGATTCAAAACATGAAAGCCGTTTTTTAAAGCATGAGGGATTCACTGGTAACAGCAACTGGAAAGCTGAAATTGAAACCAAAAAGGCACAGTACCACATTACCAATTCCCCGAGCCATCTTGTCCCCTTTACTGCTTTTTTAATCTTTATGCACTGATCACTAATCATTTTTTGCTTGGACTAGAAAATGGCAGTTACCATTCCAGATTTTCTTTTTTTTTTTAATGATTATTTCATAGTAGTAATATTTTAGTCATGCAATCTTATTTTCTCACAGAACGGGTTAGAGTTGTTTTTACTTTTCAATACTCCAAACTATTTTGAATATTTTTAATATTTTTAACTTCTGGACAAGAGACAAATATTAGAACTATGAGCTGGATGGAGTAGCTTTTGCCAGATAAATTAAATCTCCTGAGAATTCTCTTGCTCCATTCATGGACAAGTAATCAAGCATTATTTGCTGGAGTCTGTATGTGCACAGTTAAATTTTGGGTTTTGACAAATATTCATGTTTGTGACTTTGGCATTTTCCTTCTTCAGAGAACTTTTTCAGTTAAATTCTGTGGCTCCAGAAAGCAAAATGGAAAAGTGCAAAAACACTGGGGAAGCAAACAAAATTAGCATTTTTATTGCAAATTATGTCTACTCTACTAGAAAAATAAAACCTTTCCCAATAAGAAGAGTTTCTTTATTCTTGTTTTGAACATCTTTGAAGGGGGTGTATTATACACCCAAGCACATACCATAATCTACAGTAGATTTTTAGATATTTTTTTCACTGCAAGTTCTTCATGGCAAAAGTGAGTCTTCCTGTATGTGCAGTTTGTTTCAGTGAATCCCAGGTTTTCAACAACAGATATTTGTTTAGGTGTGGTGGTCCACTGTTCACGAGCCCTGTGAGGTGAGTTTGGTGCTTCCACTAAACTTTACTGAGGGTAAGCTCTATAAAACAACACGTTGTGTTAGTGAGCACAGTTCCTTGCTTCTATAATGGAGAGACCAGGTTTTAAATAGTGAGGAAGGCTTAGTCAGAAGTGCTTAAGACAGGCCAGCAAAATAACATGGGGTTTCTGAGCTGCCTGTGGTTTGTCTTTCCAGAAGTAAAAAGAGAAGTTGCAATAATGTTCTCACTAATACCATCAAATGCATACTTGTGATGTTTCACTTTTTTTTTTTTTTTGTTCACCGTTTGGGATAAAAACCCTAGTGATAAGAAGCCAAGTGAATGTTTTTCTCTTGGCCCTGTGTTCTCTGATTTGTCATGTAAAAAGTGACCCATTAGTCTAAGAAATAACAACCAGGAGTATGACGTTTCCAGATCATTGCTCTTTGCTGAAGAAAACTGAGGCTGGTGGATGGGTTAGGGCAATTAGAGAGATAAATCTGATTGAAGAGATACAATACATTGAATGCCTGTAAGGAAAACAAGATTGGGATCCTCTAAACCTCCCGTCCTAAATTCTCACTGTGCCATTACTCTGAAATAAAATATGGAAACCAGAACCCAAATATTTCAGATGTTTCCACTGATTCAGACAGAACTAAAATAAACTTTTAAGATGCTACAAAAGGTGCAAGTATTAGAAGCTACTTGTTCATTACTTGTTAATAATTTTTTATTATTATCACTGATTCCTCTCAGCCAAGCATAATGTCTAAATCTGTACCCATGTATCTGCAGATGGAAGGGGTCACAACCTGCTGAAGGCTCAGGTAAAATAGTGCATTAGTAGTGCTGAGTAAAAGAAGGCAAAAGAGCTGCCCAAGACTGAAAATCAGTATGTAAAAACTTAAGAACATAAATTTAATAATTTTTTAAATAATTTTTTTATAACTTAAGAAAATAAATTTTAATTATGAGGAGCTCCAGTCTGGGGTATGACAAAGAGCCTGAGATCTGATTGTTGGTCTGATGGCAATTTTTTTGTGGGGCTGGGAGATGAAAGGGAATAATGTTGACGTGGTGTATCTGACCCCCTATATGCCAGTCTCATTTTATTCAGTGGAACATTCTTTTCCTCTGGCATTTGCCTGATGTATTTAGGTAGCAAACTTTGCAAGGTCCATGACTACTTCTTGTGAAGCCTGTGTTTGTGCACTTACAAGCATGCTGAGGGCCCTAAGAACTAATATATAATATAATAAAATAATAGAAGGTCTCAGGAAGTTCAAGGCCTTCAAAGGCCTTGAAGAGTATGGAGATAATTTTTATGTGGGTTTTTTGGTTGTTTGCTTTTTTTTTTTGTTTGTTTGCTTTTTTACTTTTATTCATAACCTTCCATATCTCGCTGGCAATATAATAGACAACATAAGAAGCGGGTCATATTGGAAAAGAGCAGAAAGAGCAGAAATTTATCAAAGTACCATTTCAGGCAACTGAGAGAAAGTATTCTTTTCACCCTTTACTTTGGGCATGTTCCAAACACTTTTTTACATAATCATTTCATTATTTGCATGACACACTGCAGAATAAGAAAGAAAAGGAAAGATCATTTATGAGGCAGTAGTCTCCAAAATCAAGAAACTTTTCTGTTTTCAGAGAAGTTCAGAAACAAGGTAGGTGCCAGTTTTGTAAGAGCTCATTGACTTTCCTAGATATTCTATCTCATTAATAGATCAAGACAATAGTTCTAAATTTAACTGATTGGGAAACAGGAAGAAAGTGGACTGAATACATTGTATGAAGGGCTATAATCTGAAAAGGCTACAAAGGGGCATTTTCTAGCTGAACATTTTGCAGTGCTGTTTTTAACAACTCTGGCTCTTTAGAATGCACGAAGAAGCAGATAACAAAGCCTGGAGGCTAAAAAATTCCCTTTTCCATTACTATATCACTGGCCAACAGATGATGAAATTCAATTTGTACCCTAGACAGAGGTAAACAAATCCATTAAGATGATGATAAAGCAACTGCCAAGGTACAACGGTTTGTGATATTGATGCTTGTTGTTACACCAAATCCAGAACATCACAGCCTTTCGGTTCCCATTTCTGCCCATTAATTTAAATGATAAAGTCAGTGGTAATTGAATGCACTATTTTAAGTGAAACAATTACCAAAGAAAGCCCAAGAAACAACTTATTTTTTAAGGGATTAAGCTGTTGACTGAAATATAGAAAGGGAAAAGTAAAAGTAGTGGTAAACCTGGCTGAAAGACTTGTTTACATCTCTGTAATTTCCTGTGTTTCATCTGGTTATGAACTCCAGAGACTGAACTATTCCTTTGGGCCTCAACATGTTTCTAAGTTTTCCTTCTGTTCCCAAATATTTTAATTTAATGGCTAGTGTAAGTTTTCTTAGTGCTTTTAGATTTAAAAGCACACGTTTTACCTTTTTTCTGTTAATTTTAGCGCCTTAAACAAGAAATTAAGACACCAAGGATTCCTGATTCCTTCCTAAGTGCCTGTATCCCATTTATGTGGTTATGTGACATTCAGTGCTGCTGCAAATTTAATCCGCAGCCAAGCAATAGGCTGTTTCTTCATGTATAATTTATATTATATAACTTGTATGTCCCCCAGCTCTTTCAGAGTGTCTCTGTCTCCAGTTTGTGGGAAGGCTTGTCTTTTATACAACCCTTCCTCTGGGGCTGGTGAGCTATTTCTGCACTTTTTCACCAACTATGAGAAAAAGTGTCTGGTATCCCATAGTGAAGGGGAGACTGTCTCAGTCCTGAGAGCATTTAGGTATAAACTAAATACCTAAGCATCCAGCCAGAGGTGAGCTTTCAAAGAATGAAGGATTGAATTATATACTCTGTGTCACAAAAAGAGTAATCAAGAGGGCCTGTCTACTCAATCTGCTAGTCTTTCCTTCCTGCCTGCCTTCCTGTCTTCCTGCCTTCCTGCCTCCTTTCTCTGTCTTGTTCTCACTCTCTTTTTCTTTCTGAATCTTGAATTCAAACATTAATTTTATCCAATATTTTCTTGTAAACTTACTTGGTACATTATGCTGTTTCATTTACCAGTTATTGATTATTTTATGGCTCCATAGTGAAGATAAAATAATCTGACATTAATGAAAAGAATTCAGCACACAAGGAATCTGTCCGGTGCTCCTTTTCTGTGTGCTGTACTGCTTTCACACTCACTGAATACAGCTAACTACTTTTGCCTTCTTCTGCTACAAAGCAGTGACAAAAGTAGAGTGTTCCTCATTAGAAGAACTGACAACACTCTCCCTTGATTTTGAGTGTCTTCAAGCACTCTGTTGTTTTGGTACAACTAATTTTTGGGATTGCTGCTCTTAGACATCTCTTTCAGTTTGCCAGGTGTGACAGCACATATTGTAACTGTATTTGCATGTGGGAGAATACGTTTTAGTGGACCAAAGATTGCTTCCAAATCTTTCTCGCAGTTGAGTTCTCCCTGAGGCCCTCCTACTCAAATATAGCAATTAAACTTTTTCCTTTTTTTAATTTTCACAGCTGTTGAACACTGGGAAATTCCTTTGACTCTTTGGGTGCTGTGCAATTCAGGCCACTTATTTTTAAGTTTGTAAAATGAATTTGTGACACTGAATATTAAGTATTGAGCCTCAAAACTTATATATTTATTTGAGGAAAATCACAAACTGGTTGTTGCTGTTAATAAAACGTGAGACAACCTTTGCTTAAAGCCAAGCCCTTAGTTAATCCCTGGGCAGGCAGTGTGAAGTACAGTGTGTGCTGACTACATAGCTTGGAATGCCACCCCCTTACCAAGCTCAACCTGGAATTAAGGTCAGCTTGAGAACTAGGTATTAAACAAAGAATGCAGATGCTCTAAATGGAAAGTTTACAGTTTTAGCAGACTGCACTCAAGATCCTGGAGATTTTTACTTCACCTATTGACTTAAGCTTTACAAATCTCCACAGTCCCCACATCCTTTTTCAAAGAAGCATCTGTTTCTCATGGTTCATTGAGATATTAACCATTTCAGGCACCAGGTGGTTTTTATGATCAGATTTAATGCCTGACCCTACAGCCCTTACTTGAAGACTATTATACTGTGCAAAGTAGCTTTAATAACAATGAGAGGGAGAGGAGGGAAATGGCTTGTTTATTGTCCATCCATGTCTTTGATATCATCTGGAGTTGATTAGACAAAACCTGTAGCTTGTTTGCATCAACCCAAATCAGCTTTGCACTCCCAGCTTGAGATGTGAGGTCTGGCTGAGTTTCTCCCTGCCATGCAAAGCTGCAGAAGCTCAAACACTAAGGTCTGAAGGTTCACCTGCAGAACCCACTACAGGATGTCAGCAGAGACACCAGTCTTGCCTGTGACACCCAACGTGGCTGCCATGAATTATGGAACCACTTCCACAAACTGCTGCTGCTCAGGAGGAGAACAGAGGTATGAGGTGCCGTGTGCCAGCTGCTCCTCTGGCCTCTGACAGCTGGCTCCAGAGAAACGTATGGTTTTTATGACATTCCTTAAAATTCTTCCACTCCTTGTTTGCTCTGGGTGAGGGCTTGCTCAGCTTGCCTAGTTGCTGGTAACCTACCTCATGTCACTTTCAGTGTTTTAGCTTTCCCAAGGGAGGATGGCTTTGTAAAGCACTCAAGACATGTGCCCATTCTCTGTAGGTGAGGAGCAGAGAATGGATCTTGCATCCTAGATCTCAGAATCCTGATGCTTGATGCACCACCACAAGACTTTTGGATGTACAGTGTCAAGGCAATGCCCAAAGAGTGCAGTGAAGTTTATGAATTCTGCCTTATGCATTTTAAGTTGTTTTCTTTGTCTTCCAAAAGTTTCGTAGGTTTGAATGGAAATTATGGAGTCATATTTTCCATTTTCCTTTGAGATTTGTGGGTTTTTTGTTTTTCTTTAGGGCTCATATATCCACTCCTAATTCAATTCTGTAGGCTCAGCAGGGACTGCAGCTTTATCAACATAGATTATCTTCCTAAAAAGAGGCAGGGCCTTGGTGAGACAAGCAGGGGAAGCCTGTCTCTATAATGATTGTGCTTTGGATAATAAAGAGGAATTATATCCCAAATGATAGCTATCAGCCTGACGGTATTCAAACCCACTGAAAATGAATGGACAAATTAGAACAAAACGGTTATTTTTCTTTTCAGTTATTTATCTAAAGGCTTTTCATGGTACATGATACAACAGTTCAGTGAAAGTTCAGTTTTTAACCCACAATATTTGCTGTATTTATAAAACCGAAGGGATGAATAGTATTTTTTTCCTGACCAGTATAGCATTTTCCCTTGCTTGGGCAGGGCCCAAGTACTGGCATTGAATAGACGAGTCCTTAACTTGTCCATGCTCTGTGCTAAAAACGGGTGAAACACACTGAGGTAGAGAGGTGAGAAACTTGTGGAAGCCAAGAATTTAAACCAGTGAGAAGTGAGAAGGCAATACAGGGTATCTGGGAAAAGACCTGACCTAGGTAAGAAGGGAAAGACTGCTCTTCTGTCTGCAACTGAAGACTTCATGTTCTCCACCTTATTCCTTTTTTAACTTGCAGTGTCTCTTTAATCTGAAAAACAGAAAATGGAAGGTGATTTACAAAAGTTATTCTTGTTGCTTAGGAAGAATGTCAAGAGCTCTGTTGTTCTTAGTACATGAAAACTACTTGAAGTGGCCAACTGCTTTGTTGTGTGAAAGTGTGTTCTGCTCAGAGGGGAAATAGTTATGTTTTCTAGGAAAGAGATTGTATCCTAATGATGTTTAGAGAAAGAAAGGAAACTGGCAAAAAGCAAAATATAGCCTATGAGTAAATGACAGGCCTTGTGGTTTTGTTACAGTAGTTCCTTGTTAAACTAAGTTCTTCCAGAAAATTATGTTTTGTTGGGGATTGTGAAATGTCTGACTTGATGAGAAACAAGCATGGTGCCAGGGGCCCTACACAGACACTAACCAGTGAACAATGTCTCCTACCAACACCACCAACATCAACTCAAATGCAGACAGTTCCAGGAGGGCAGGGGAGAGCCTGTTGAAAACCAGAAAATATGATGGAGCAGTGGGGGAACACTACGGGCAATATAATTAGGTTTAGTTTTGTTTGGTGCCTTTAGTAGATTTTTCTTTTAGTTCTGCCCTCTTATACTTCGTTCTGGGGATTAAAACATCTGTTAGTTTGGGGGAAAACAACAAGATTTCTTAAAGAGTTGTGAAATTTTCAGAAATTCTGCAGTCAATGTCTGACAAAGAAGCCAGCCTATATTAGAATATATATAATTATTTGTTTCTATGAACTCACAAAGCATATAACAATTACAGAGGAACAAAAATAACAGATAGGAAGGAACACCAAATGTCAGAATATTTGGGTTCCTAAGCCATACTAAGATTAAGATCAAAACCAAACTGAATTTCAACTGTAGAGAAAAAATATAAAGCAATAAGAGAAAATGGTAAAGCAGATATAGGAAGTAAAAATGGGCATCTAAAAGACCTTGAATGTCAGTCAGAAAAAAAACCCCGGATCTAAACATTGGAAAGAAAAAAAGTATGAAGAGGAAGGTAACATGGCATGAGTATATATGCAGTAAGTAGCATAAAAATAGCTTGGATTCCAAAAATGTTCATGCTAAAAAGTAGCTGATAAGGTGCCATGCATCCAGAAAATAGTTAAAAACAAAGCTGTGGGTGTAATAAAACTGAGCTGTGACCACAGATTTCAGTGAATTTTTCTTGTCACAAACAATATAAAACCTATTCATGAGGTGATACCTTGTCTTTTTCAGCACAAGTGTGAAGATCTGCATGTATATCTAAAAATGCCATTGGTATGAATTTTTCTCTATTATGGGAATGGGAACTTCAGTGAATTATGTATCCATAAAAATTCAACAGAGAGAAAAATCATAATGAGTATACTGCCAATGTTTTTTTTAATATAACCGTATTATAATAAACATCAGGATATAAACCCACAATATAAATAGCAAATATAATTTATGTTGACATATAGTAAATCTATATATTAGTACTTAGGGAGTGTAACATTTAATACAGATAATGATATCTTTAATGTAATAGCAGGTTGGCACACAGAAGTGTTTGCAAACCCCTTGATTTTGCTTATTACTAGATGCTAATTTATTTATGTGCCAATGGTGACATGAACTGCCGATCAAACTCTCACATTTCAAGGCGTGACAGGCCTTGATTTGGGCTGCTAGTAGAAACATGTTTCCTGCAGGCTAAGAAAATGCCACCGCACGTTAACAGTCTCAGTCACTAGCTACCTGATCCCAGGCATGGACTGTAAAATTACAGCCAACTTGGTAATTGAGGCTGAACCTGCTGAGGGGTCACTACCCAGCTGCACAATCCCAGCCAGGATTGGTGGGAGTGCAGGAGAAGTGCTCCAACTCTAACCCTGCTCCGTGATACAATGCAGAGGGCTCACGGTGCATAGCAGGTTTTTATGGCTCCATGAAAACACTATGTGGGAAAAGTGTGGTTCCCAATGACCTTTCTAACGTTATTCACCACTGGGATTTACCAGCTGCTCTTTCCTCTCAGATTCGAGGGCTATAATTATGAGTGGCTGTAAAAGATGCACCAGGAGAGCAGCAGAAGTTCAAATGAGGGTCTCAAGAGGCCTGTCCCAGGAGAAGAGCACTGCTTAGGCCAGTACAGTACAGTATTTTAATTTATGCCCTCGAGAATTAGTAGAAATACAATGAGAAGGATGACAAACCATATCAATTTTACAGGTTTAGGAGGTGTAGAGACTTCAGCAAAGCATCCAAACATTCCTTGGGTTTATCAAACTTTTTCTAGCTCTTTGATGTTTATTATACACACATGCTCCTATTTCAGAGCATGAAACAAACATGTCTTTCTCAGATCCTTAGTAAAAATGGTATTGAATGTTCCTTCAGTACTTCTATTGCATATTTGTAAAGAAAAAAGTAAAGAACATGTTTTGGGTTTATTGCTGTTTGTGGCTTGCTGGGACTATAGAATTGCAATATAGAGGCATTGCTAGAAAAGGACAAAGGACCCTTGTGCAGAATCTGCCTTTATTTGGCTCAGTCAAACTTTCCCGGTCAATACCTTGCTTTCTTTACCATCAGAATTCATTGATTTACAGAAGCTACAATCCCTTTCAATACTTTCTTAAATCTGCAATCATGACTAGGAATTCATGAGGCAATCAGTTGTGGCCGTTTCAGGCAATCCTTCTGTCCACCATTATAGGTGCAGATTATTTTACCTCCTTAAATAGCTCATGTTCAACCTCTATAAAATGCAGAAAACTTTTCAACTCTTGTTGAATAAGATGTGTGTTTGTTAAGTGCTTGATGATTTTTTATATTTCTTGGGAACTCTGACCATTTTAATGAGCTATGAAGTGGTGAAGATTTGTGTGTTGCCCAAAGCCAAGCTGTTTAATTTAAGGTTTTCCTATAGCTTATGCACAGATTTGAAATATGTTCTGCGTTATTTGTTGTTGTTGGGCTTGGGGTTTTTTTTCCACCTCTGGCTCTGCTCCTTTTAAAGCTTAGTGCTAAAGTTTCCCCAGGCAGCATTTTCCAAAACAGCTCAATTTGTTGGTGTCATAGGCTTGCTCAGCACACACAAGACGTATTATTCCTTATTTATTTTGAGTTCCAGTATAAACACATTTGCAGCATTAGGACCAGCTCCCTTCTGCAAGCCTGTGATTTCTGCTTGGTGGGTGCCAAGCTGCTTCTGTAAACCTAAGGGTGTAGCCAGAATCCACTTTGGGTGGCTTTAGAAACCCAGTCTGCCATTCACCTTATGTCTAGCAATATTAGGTAATATAATTCATGTTAGTACCAGAAGATTCTCTGTATTCTCACATACTTTCACTTCAACTGAAACAGAGGAAAGAAAAATGGTCCTGGGGTCATTAAAAAGAGATGCTTGAGATGCAAATGGCATGGGAGGTCATTAGTTCTGTATTAACACTTGGACATGAATCCAGGCAGAAGTTACTGCAGGCACCACAAGCACAGACATTCTGCCTGCTGCCTTCTTGTGTGCATCCACCTCTTCTCCACGTCTGGCTGTAACACCACCAGAGCAGGCAGGTTCATTGCTGTGCTAATCATGCGTAGCTCACTGATATTCCACACCAGTTTACAAGGCAAACTGGTATTTCGGGGGCTTTTTTTGTGTGTATTGGAGGGAAAATAGGTAGAGAAGATTGCTTGTGTGATGCAGTGCCCATTGATTTAGAGATTGGATGTTTGCTCTTCTAAAATGTTTGCCATCAGCACTGCATAATGTAGCCCACAGTCTGTGCTATGACTATTAAGCCACTCAAGACAAAAAACCGAAGAGGTTTTCTAAGGTGTGGAAATTGCTCAGTTTTGTATTTGACTTTGCAGGACACTACTGGATGCTCAGAGGTTTCATTTTTCATATCCTTCCTTAAACAGAGGTCCAAGGAGGCACACAGGCTCTGGAATATTTCAGCAGGTGTTTTCTACACTTAGGTAGAAGAGTAATAGGGGATTAGAAAGACACTTAATATGTGTTGGGGCCAGAATTTCAGCTGGCACAAAGAGATATATTTCCACTGAAGTCAAGAATCTGGCCTTATACTATCTAAGCACTTGAAATCTTCAAGACTTGGCTGCAGACCTTGAGAACAAGCTTTGTTGCAAGACTTTCAGCATTGAATGCTTGCACTTGGACCACAAAATATCCTTTCGTACAGTATTTTGGCACTTCACCTTCTGGTTTGGGCCAGAATCGAGATGTACATGAACATGGAAAATAAATTTTAAAGCAATGGAAATGTTCAAATGGAAACTTCAGATGGGTCTGTGCTAATGTTTAGTTTGAGGGAAAACTTCTGATCATAGTTATTTTTATGTGTACCGTTTCATTCATCTGTCTTTCAGTAGTGGTCATTTTGAAATGAACTGAGTTTGAAACTCCCAGGAGGGAAAAGATAATCTTGCGGTTAATGCACAGAACTAGGAGTCAGGAGTTCTGGCTTTTTATACATCTAGAGTGATTTTAGGCAGTTCACTTAAGCCCTGATTCAGCAAAGTATGTAAGCATGGGAGTAACTTTAAATACATGAGTGGCCTTGTTAAATCTAGTAGTGCATTTAGCAGCACCACACAGCCACAGAGCACTGTAAACAGATTTTTTTTAACGATGAATAAACAACTGTTATTCCTCACGTTGTGTGCTGGAACTCTGATAAACAACAACAGAATGCACAGAGCAATGGAGCAGTTCCCAGCACAAAAATGAATATTGATAAGTATGCAACGCTGGGAAAACTCTGAAAATATCCCTAAATCTTTGCTTGCTCTTGCCTGAACAAAACACCCCTGTGTAAGGTCTTCAGGCATCCATCTGAGTTTCTGAGGGGATTTTTTTTGATTTTCTAATGGAGTAACTAAATAGCTACCTAAAAGCAAAAAAACCCTAAATAAAGTGTATTCAGATGGAAAATGCCTACAAAAGACTTGTAGGGAATGGCTCTAAAGTGGTGAAAGAGCTAAGGAAGCAGTTCCTTCTGTGAGGAAGAACATTTGTGTCAGGGGACTCTTGGATAGGGTCTGGAGTTTCATAAACACCAGTGCTGATTGTCAGAACTTCCTTCTCAAAATACTGAAAATAGTTTTATGTAGAAATGCATAATAAAGCACAGGGAGTGAGGGGGTGCGTGATCCATCACTCTCCTTTATTACTCTGCTCAGGAACTGCAATGGTTAGTGTGAAATATGTTGTTTCTCCCAGCAGAATCTCTATAAATGGGAAAATCAAAACTTATTCTACCGCCAAATAAACACACAGAAGGTTAAATAATGTTGTGCTAGCTAGTTGCTATTTGCACACAGCCCACACTAAGAACTGCCGAATGGAGCACGACCCCTGAGACTTGCCGGTTATGCTTGGGTGGGGGCTCATTTGAAATCCCTCTTTAAAATGGTGCTGCATCCTTGCTTCCTACTGTGAAACAGACTGCAAGCTATGATTGAAACACCTCCACATCCCTCAGAGCCCCCCACTGCTACTTCTGCCCCAGGGAGAAAGGGTCTTTTGCTCCTGTGCATGGCAGCGTCACTGAGACAGTGGGCCCCTAGCACAGGTCTGCATTAGGAGTAGATTCTTTCTTCTCACATTCATAGCTATAAAAGAGTAAAAATACATCCTTTTTTGCAAGTCCTTAGGCTGCAGTCCTATGAAAGAAAAGGGTCTGTAGAGACACACCTTCTTTTTCACATCAAGCTACCCATACTGCAGACGAATCTGGGACCTCTACTCCTCCTGTACTCTTTGCCTTGGCCCCACTGCCTCATGTCCTAGCTGGACTTGTCTAGTTAGGTACTTAAAAGGGGAGCTGGTTTCCTACCATTGAGAACCTGACAGTAATCCTGGATATCTCCATGTCATTGCTGGTTCCATCTGAGGAAGTGCAACCAGAGATTAATGCTTCCTTTTGCATTCAGATAAGTGTGCAGTTCTCCACCTCCCCACTGATTTCCTACATAAGATGGCACATCCTCTTCTAAGGAGCTGAAAATTAGGGCAGGCAGCTCAAGAGCATCATCACCAAGATACAATCATGAGTTATGCTCCTTAAGCACCTGATGTTTTATCTCTGCAGAGCCTTGCCGGCTGAAGTGGATATCTCAGGACCTCTCTCTCTCTCCTGAGCATTGTTGCCATTCACCAGGTAGATCTTTTGACACTGAGCTGGTAGGATTCCCTCATCACCCAGGAGAATGACTCCCATCATGTTTTATGCTAAACTTGACTGAAAGGAATGCAAAGTCCAGATACAGATCCCAACATTGAATGTATATTTAAAGCCACAAGATAGGAGCAGAGCCTAGGATCCTTCAAAAATTTAGATTTCTTACTTTTCATTAATAGAGATCTTTAAGCAGGCTGCAGGCTTTCCATCTTGCAAACAGAGATGACAATGATTCTCTATCCTTCTAATACTGGAAGGATTTTGCAAAGAAAAATCACTGAAATAGAGGGGGCCATTGAGGTTACTTTAATTGAAGCTTCATAAGTATCTCAAGAGCCTATTCTGAACTTTTAAGAAAGTCATAAGTGAACCCCCTCTAATCTACTTTCCCTTTTAATGAATGTCAGTTAGGAGGATTTGGTGTTGTGTTCTACTTAATGTGATTCTAAAAAGCCCTGGAAATCAATAGGAGTTTTTAATCAGCAAAATAATCCTAGAAACTGAATTAATTTGATCTATGCTGGTATTCAATTGCCAAAATATATTTCCTTCTCAATGGCTGAAGCACAAAATCAGCACACAAAAATGTTTCCATGGGGGACTCAGTAGCTTTGTTGGTCCCCAGGATCATCATTCTCAGCATGACCAGTCTGAGGAGGTTCAAGGCTCTAATTTTGATGTTATTTTTGGAAATGGCTTGAGTTTCTGCAGTTTTGGCTTTAAATGAGATCGGAGTCATGCTTCTCAGCCTCAGTTGCCAAGTTAAACTTTTCCCTTGGTGTGAAAGCACGTGTTTACCCATGTGCAATCTAAGCTACAATGCCTTGCTGTAATTGCATTTGTAAAACGTCTTCCTAAAAATACTACCTTTCCAGAGCATGATCATTTTTCATTTGTCTGCACCCAAAAGGGGAAAAGTGTTAAAGAATGCAAATGTCATGTATTGTACATGAGCTAGTTTGTTTTAAAATGAAAACAACCCGAGGCATCAGATGCTATTATTACTGTTAATTCATTGCCTCACAGTATCTGCCTCTGTATGACTTGATGAATTTCCACTACACATTCATTATTGCAAACGCATTTCCAAACACTTCATATAAAGCAGGCTTTAGATAGCTCACCACATTCTTATGAAAAGCAACATTGTGAAGCAACCACAGGGAGCAGTCATATAAAACAGATGCTCAGCACCCACTACCCAGCAACACAAAAGGAATAATCAAGTGACGAGAATAAGTTGTTTTATACCAGAAATTTGGATTCCAGTGGACCCGTGTTTTCTGGACTGGGATATTAAATTCTGTTGGGGAGCTTGTAAAGGCTGCTGCGAATCTGCACAAGGGAATTTCGCACCCAGTTGCTGCATATCTTCTGATAGACCATAACACCAAATTAAACTGGGCCGCCTTATGCGAGGGCTACCAGTGCGCCAGTTTGACCTACTTGAAATCTAAAGCTTCATTAAACTATTTCTGCCAAGTAAAAACTAACCTGAGCCCTCCCAAAAGTCAAACCACATTTCCATTGTGGTCCAAGAGCAATACACTGTAATGCTCCTTTATGCTCCTAGTCCTGTCTTTCCTTGAGGATTGACTTCAAGGCAGCTCTAGCTTCTATTTGCAGCTACATAGAAATTCCTTTAATGGAGAGTAAAGGAAAGACTTGCTGAAACACTGTCTCATCCAGGCACTCCTGGATACTCTCTGGCCACCACTCCACACACGGCTTTGGCCACACTGGCTGCCAAGAGATTTTCCAGTAAATGTTGAAACTGTTGTGCTTTGCAGCACAACCTTTACCTCTTAGATTGCTCTTCAGTCAAGGACCTACAGCTTTCTTACTGACAGTAGAATTCCTGGGAACCAGAAATTAATCAAAACTGTTGGTATATATTTTTTTTTCAGCCATTTCACGCTTTTGTTCAGGCTAGCAGATGACAGTGCTCAAATAACACATAAAAGCCATGTTAATCATCTATTTTTGGCATAACCAGGAAGAGATGGTCTGGCAAGTCTCACTAGGGAGGTTTCTCACTGAAGGTTTCTACCTCCATTTTGTACAGGCAAGAGGTCTAAATAAACAATGAAGTTTCAAAATGTTCATCCGGCCAAAAATCTCTACCAGCTTTGATTTCCTTCTCCTTCTAAGAAGCACTGTGAAACTTCTGTGACTTCATTACCATGTAGTGCAAGTCCTTCTGTCATCATTACCCACTGGGTTCTCTTGTGGAGACAGTTTTGCAAGGTGTGTCTTTACCACAATCTCTAACAATGGGTTTGCTGTCACTCAAAGAATTCATTTAAACTTTTGGTCTTCACAGTGTTAGGTGGTAATGAGGTCTAGAATTTAATTATATGCTACACAAAGACGTTGCCTCCTTTGTCTATGAACAGAATGTTTCTTCTTGATGATACCACTTTAAGTACTTTGCTGGGGCTCCTTTTCACATTAATAATTCTAATTGGCATCAGGAGATCAGGAAGACCTGCTGGATCTTTAGTGCATCTGCAATAAAAATAAAGTAACTTTCTCCCCACATTTTAAGGGCATATTTATATTTGTTTTTCTAATCAGATCTATTAGTGCTTATGTTTTTCATAAGTAAGGAAATGTTCATAAGTGGAAGAACTATGTGGAATTCAGTTATCCATGAGAAATAATGACACAGAATAGGTTAAAAAACAACTGGTAAAGAATCCTGTATGAAACAATCAAAAGGGTTGGTTTGCTGTAGAAAGGAAAGGAAAAAAAAAATCTCTACTGGGCTTGACACTGACTCATCTGTTTATTCCCAGTGCATGACGAAGATAAGTGCAATTTACAAAATTTCAGTTTGGCTTATGTTTTGAAACACTCTGCATACCAGAAGGATTCAATCTGGAGGTGAAAAGAAGGTGTCTCATCTGATCAGTGTACACAAAACTTCTACAGTAAAAAGACAATAATGGGAAATTCACCTGTTCTCATTTTTCATTATAAAATAAAATCTTAGGCTGTATGTTTCAAGTGCCTGGCTTAAGTTCATGAATCTGCTGAATGAAAAGGGGTAGATTTATGATTTCTTGCTGTTTGATATGAAGTAAGCTAGCTAAGTGTGCGGTCTTTGCTAAATTGCTAAATTTTACTTCAAGACTTGGATCTGCTTTATGGCATAATTTGTCGGCTGCAAATTACAGTGAATGGAGCCTAGTGATGGCCAAAACTGAACCTGTCCTATAACTGGGACCTCAAAACTGATGCTATATTCTGTTTTGTTTGAATTTTCTACATTACACCCTAGCAACCCTGTTGTAGAACTCCTTTATTTAAACTGGAATAGCTTTAGAAAGAAAGGCTTTTGGACTCATTATAGAGATGAGGAAAGATGAGAGTAAATTGATAATTAGGCTTAAGAGAATAAAAGCCGGAAGGAGATAATAGCACACTCTGTAAACATTGGAGGGAGTAGAGCAGTTGATTCTCTATGGCACTGCTGACAACAAAACAAATGGCCTTAAAGTGGGAATGAATAAACATAAGCTGAAAGGGGGAAGAGGTTATCAGCTCTCTGCAGAGTGAGGGGCTGACCCAGCCTTCCAGCAGGACCAGATTAGTTTCCTAGGCAGATTGTCTACCACAGTTGCTAGTTATAGTAAAGGGCTGGGTTCATTGACCCACGGGTCTCACAGGGTTTCATGTTCCTGCCTTCAGATACAGTTACGTGGGTTTAGTTAACCCTGAGACGGATTTTCAGTCCAGATTTTTGGCTAGTGTGGTCTTCACTGCAACCAAAGAAAATATTTGTGAGAAAGAACTGCAGCAAAGTCCAATGCTTTGGTTTCTCAGGCGCAAACAGAACTCACCAGATGGGGTCATAAGAGAAGAACTAGTCTAAAGCGTATCTTCACCCACCCTACAGGTTTCTTTGTGATGTTCTTCCAACTGATACTGTGTTCGTTTTCCTTGTGTTGAGCTTCCTGGTATATGAAAGTGAACGGATACTATACCTGGGCTCACAGAGAAAACAGTTTTCAGATGTTTTTAGATACCTGAACTTCAGCAGATAAAATTTTTGTGATTGGCCACCAATTATATCTTTAATGAGCTGGAAAAAGCACTGAATGTCTGTGTTCTCGTCATCAGGGTGACTTGGCTGTGGGTCCAGCTTTTGCAGCTTGGCCCAATTTTTACTATACATTCATGTATCTTCTATTTCTACTTTCTTATTCATCCTACTCATCAGTAAATCTCATTTTCAGAGAATTCTCTCAATTTTTAACTAAGTCAACGCTATGTTTGTCAGGGACAGTATCATTACTGAAGTAGGACTTTCACCTAGTGCCAGCAGACATCATGGCACTTGTGCTTGAGGGCAGCCTGCAAATCATCCCCATTAAAGACACAACAGCAACTAATACTAAGGTTCATATCACTAAGTGAAGAGTGAAGCCACATGAGCATTATTTCACCTTCTGGAAAGGGGAGAAGTGTTTCTTCTCTGTGGAGAGCTGGTAATCCTGCTTCAGGCAGAAGGCAGGACTTTTTGGAAGTCCCTTCCACACACCATTTCTATGATTTACTATGATTAAAAATACCCAGTTTGTAGTATTTTTATATTAAATACCAGTGAGGTATTTTTAACTTTGGCTTCAAGAATATCTCTGAGAAGTCACATTTTCTGTGAAGAAGAAAAAAATTTCCTGGTGGCTTGAAATGAGAACTGCAGGTTTGAAATGTTTGCTCAGTGCAAAGAGGTTATCATCCTCTCCAGGCATTTCCCTTTCTCTATTACAAAACTCACTTTTATTTCAGTGGTATATTGCCATGGTCTCAGTGGCAGTGGGTTGTCAAGTTTCAGTGATAATTGTGTTTACCCTTTGGGATTGTTAAAAGTATCTTGAAACAAGTATTTCTAACCATAAATTATTTACATTGTTTAATTATAAGGAGATCAGAAAGCAGGAAATATATTTGCATTTTTCTAGGGCAAAGTTCTTTATTCAGAGTCATATTTTACAGAAACTAAGCCACCAAAAGAGAGGAGTTTCCAAAATTGAACTGGAGGTAACTAAGAACTGGGAATGGGCTGATAACTCAGAAATATGAGCTTGGTGAATCCAAGTGGTTAAAGGACACAGAAAAATTGAACTGAAATGAATGACAACCCTTTAACAGTTAATAAATGAGGTGCTACTAAACAAATTAATTATGGTTTTATTTGTATATGTGTGTTTTTCATCTTTTTTTCATGGCTCAAAATTCACGCACTTCATCTGTAGAAAGAAATTTCTGAGACAGAAGTGAAAATGAAAAGAGCAACACCACAAACCCAGTGTCACAATGACTTTACAATATATACAGTTAAATAGTTTATTACATTTTTCAATAAAAGGCTCAGAAAGAGCCCACTAGCTTACAATTTTCTTTGGCAAAAAAAAAACTGATTTAAACACAACAAAAAGACTTGCATGGGTTCAAGAAGGGTGACCAAAGCACTGTTTTTTGCTATCATTGGAACGCTATCAAATTATGTGTCCAAAACAAATGAATCTGAATGGAAGTAGTTAAAATACTGAAGTAAACCAGTCCAATTTTTTAAAAGATATTATTGCTAGCAGTATCCTCCTCCATTAGAAATCTGCATTGGGAGATAGGGACCCACTTCAAGTAAATGAGTCACTTTTGCTTCCTAGCCAGAACAATTAAACTTCTTGTATAAAACATGACCTGAAGCCTGCCCTTCACCACATCATCCCTCCTCAAACTCCCAGAGGTCAGCTCTGACATTTAACAGCTCACAAATTCAGTTTCTCTGCTCCTGAGGCCAACTTCATGCTTTTCAAACCAAAACTTTGTTACTGAGATTGATATATGTGCCTGTGTGTGCTTGGATATGTGAGTATAAATACGTGTATGCACATATACAGCAAGCACATACTTCTGCTCCCAGTCTATTCAGTATTGTCTATGGTTTTTCATCATTCTGCAGAGGTAACACCTTTGTCTTTTCTCTTACATATCTGCCACAAGTTGTAAAGGTACACATTGTCACACCCAACACTATTTCTGTGCTGGTGCCAAGACATGAGCCTGTCATATGAAACTGCACAAAATAGATGATACAAACAAGCCAAATAAACAGTTAATGCATTTTGAAACTTGGTATATTTTCATTGCTAGGAGCTGAGTAGTTTTAGGTATTGGGTTGGTGTTTTTGTTTTGGTTTTTTTTTCCCCCCAATTGTTATTGATCTCTTGCCATATTGTGCATACAATTCCCTAAAAATATGAGCTCATTTCTACGCCAGTTTTAAAGCTTAGCTCATCTGGGCTATGTGCTTTGGTGTGTAGGTGTTGAGTGTTAAATACAACTTAATTTTTCATTTGTAAAAGGCGTGCTTAACAATAATAGCTATTTAATTACTTTGATCTTCTGAGCAATTTATCATGTTCTGTGTACCAGCATAAAAATAAGGCCATCAGGCGGCAGGTGCAGTTTGAGGCATCAAGAGGAGAGAATTTTAAGTTGTTTGTATACATTTCTCCAGAAAGTTCCTCACTTTTTCATAATGTTTCCTTTTCAGTGGTGGTAGGAACGCAGTAATGTCATTATAGTAAAGGTAATAACTCAAAGTTCACTAATATATAACAAATGAAGACAAATAGAACATGACTTTTCCCTATCTGCTCTGGGTCTTTCAGACCAGGTCCCTCCCCCAGGGCACAGAGGAACAATGAATCATTTGAAGTATTTGATAAGGACCAAACAAAATTGAAACCACAGATGAAGAGTTTTCTCCTAAATTTATTCTTCAAAATAGCTTCGTGGTGATATGCAAACTATACAGCCAGGTTTCTCCAATGCAAATCATTTGTGAAATCCATTTTGTGGTACTAACAGAAAATAATAATAATTGTATATTTCAAAAATGCTACCAAACAGAAGATTCAGTCTCTTTCTAGGTTTTCAAAGACTTTCAGTCCCCACACTTTCAGACTCTGACATCAGTGTGTCAAAAGGGATAGATGACTGGAAAAGAGCCATTGAAGCTACTAAGATGTGGATTAACTTTTAAAGTGTTAATGAAGACTAACTTTATTTTTATGATTTATGTACTGAAAAAACTCTTTCCCAAACAAACAAATAACTTAGCCAACCTAGCCATAAGTTCCATTATGTTTTTACTAGCCAGATTTCACAAGGTGGCCACTGAGGTCCTGTAAAATTAAACCAACAGCTCATCACAGCACTTCACAGCGTGCGAGAACATCGAGCTGGAGAAGCCCAGTTAGATCATCCATCCACTCAGCCCACACTTCACCACTGCCAATGATGCAAACTTCCATGGTGTTCTCATTTTATGCTAGCCCTAGGAAGATGAACTTCATCTCATATAAAAGAAAGAATGTAGGGTCAGGCACCAAGAGAGAGTACAGTCTGTACTTATAATAGTCAATGCAATTCTCCCAAATTCCGTTTTTTTCNAAAAAAAAAAAAAAAAAAAAAAAAAAAGAACACGAAAAATAAGAAAAAAGCCCCTTCCTGAACCCAAATCATCTGAGCAGCTGAACGTTATTAACGTTTGTCTATTTGTGAAAATTGCTGACATGAGCAGAGGGAGGTACTCTTGTTTTTGGATGTCATGGTCTGTGACCTGGTGTTCCCTTCCTACAGTTGTAATTATGTTATGGCACTGAAATCCATGCTGTTGTTATGTTGTCTGATGGAGAAAATAATTTCTTTTTTCAGTCAGCAGATTATTCTTTTTTTTAAGAAAAACAAAACTTTTCTATACCTCTGGTCAACCGGTTTCTCACAGATAATATCCCATCCCTCTTTATTTTGACTGATCTAAACCTGACTTGCCTTTCAATCTGTGGCTTCAGAGAGCACCCTGATTTTATCTTGCAGCATTCATTTGATCAACTTTTCTAAATAATGAAAAAATTAAGCTCAGTTATTTTTCAGAATGTTAGTTGGATATTTTGATTGGCTGATTTAATTTTTTTTCCCCCTTTAATTTTTTGAAATCCAAAAAGTGAGCTTCCAGAACCAGTGTGTTTAATACCACATCCACAGCTGGACTATAGGGTAGGTCAATAGAAATTCCAGGTGGCTGAGACTAGGGCAGGCCAAAGTATTGCAAACTTTAATCCTTGGCATGGAGAAATGTTTCTAAGACTTCCATAGCTCTTGCCATTTGCAACAGCAATGCCCATTAAAATGCTTACAGCAACAACCACCCTCCTTTTTTTTTGTACTTTGCTTTAGAAGTAATGTATAATAATTGGAATTTGAGCCGAGTTTTCCAAGACCTAAAGTTGTGTTAAATGAATATACACACACACTCTATTTCAAGATACACAGTAAAAATAATGCTCTAAAAATAATGTGTTTCATATGTGTGTGTATATGTTACAAATTAGCTGTTATTTTAAATGTTTCACTATAAAAAGCCCCCACACAACATCAGAGGGGAGTCCAGCCCTAAATGGTATTAAACTCTAGGGGTATATTTAAATAATTGCTCAAGTTCCAGTTTTTATTCTGATGTAATTAAAGTATGTTTTACACACTAATCAAAATTAAATAAAAATTATTAAGTGTTAATTTACATTTAATTAGTTTTTGGTAAAATAATACTGCATTTCTGCGGTTCACTGCATAATACACAGAACAAACCAAAAAAGAACATTCTACTATAGAAAACTTACTACTGTAGGAGCTGTATGGGAGAATGTTCTCTGTACAAGTACAAAAATACAATCCAAAAACATGGAACCACTCACAAAGCATAGAAACACTCTGCTGCCTTCCTTTGTCAGCTGATCGTGGCTTAATGTCTCACTCTTGTAAATTATTACTTCAGAAAAATATCATCTTCCATGTCTGAGCCAACATACCTACACATGGCATGGGTGTGGGATGAAGGGATTCAAATTATTCACTAGGGAGCTGCAGAGGTTTTCAAGAAGGAACAGTGCTTTGTTCTCCACAGAAGAAAACAGGCAGCAGAGCACAACCCAGGAGAGGCATTTTAGAGCAGAAAAATCAGGTTCTTAGGTAAATAAACTTTTTTTTCTTCCCCAAAAAATATCCAGAGGACCCTGGGCTTATTTCAAGAAAAAATCAAAGCTGAAATATTTTGGAAAAAACCTGCCACCCTCATTTCTCAAAAGAGTCTTGATAGATTCAGGTTCCCTTTCTCCACTTCGCATGGCTCTGCAAGCCTATGGAGTTCAGGTCCATGAAAGGAGCCAGGTCATGGGACAGACACAAAGGTTTGTCTGAACTCCATCTCTGGCATCTGGCAGACACTTCTAGTGTGATAAAGTCTTTTCAGAACAAAAGCACTGGACTTTGTCAGGACAGCAAGGAAAAAGCTTTCTGAATTCAAAATATTTCAAGGTTTAGGGTTTTTTAAAAATTATTTCTGAGCTCTGAATGAAAGCATATATATTTTGTATTTCTCCTGAATGCTTGTTTCTTGCCACCAAATCATATTTCAATGGTTCTCTTTCCTAATTTGTTTTTGCCAGTTCTATTTGCAATGAATTTTAGGGAGTCTTTGCAACACTAAAATCAACACAAGCAAAACTGTGTAAGAATCTCTGGCTCCTCAGCATCCAGACTAACCTGGCACCTGCTCTTTCATGTCACCACACAGTATCTTTTCCTCCTCCTGGTCTGGGATAGAAGTGATAGTAGGGCAGAAGTGGAATTGAATTGCACCAGTAACTACCAAATTATTAAAATATAAATGGAGAATAAGTTTCTCCCCAAACTCTCAGTGTGAACAATATTCCCCCTGTAGCAGGTGGTGGACGTGATTTCATAGAAATCATAGAAAGGCTTGCATTGATAGGGACCTTAAAGATCATCTTGTTCCAATCCCCACTATGGGCAGGGATTCATCCACCAGATCAGGTTATTTAAGGCCCCATCCAATCTGGTCTTGAGGACTTCCTTTATTGTTTGATATTTCATAACAAGATACTTAATTATTTCTTATCCATTGGTCTGGTTCTTAGTGAAATCTGCAGCAATGAAATTAATTATATCAACTTACGCTATGAATTGAATTATGATCTAAATACTTCATGGCTGAATTATGTCACCTTGTGCCAAGGGCAACTTCAGAAAAGGTAGGCTGCTAGCTAACATAACTGACACCCAACAACTGTCTGCAATCTTTGCACTTCTCTTGAATTTGCAAGACATCTTTGAAATCTTGCCATTACATGTTGTGTGCTGACAGCGTGTTTTATGGTTCCTTTTTCTTATAAGGCCTGAATTTTCAGGATGAAAGCTAAGAGGTCTGTCCAGCCTCACTGTGAAAACCCTTCTACAGATGAGTGGTCAGTGGCCCTCTACAAGTGAAGTTTACTTTGAGTATGAAGGAGAATGGACTGAACTCATTCCCAAAGCGACTGTTTCTTCATGCAAAACATGGGAAAGACCATCTATGGCAGTGGATTGGGAACACTAGGCATCTTCCTGGAGGTTTTTTCAGACAAGGGGCTTCTTGAAAAGCCTTATTTAGTTTTCAGAACCTACTTAGTACACCATGGACTTTTTCTCATTCAAAGCCTATAGATCCTTTAACAGTATGATCAATAAATAATAATAATATCCAATAGTATCCACATCATTACCAATCCACTGCCTGATTTTCACTTGGCAAAGAAGAAAAAGTTAGGATCACACCTGCTTTATGCACAGTACAAAACATGGTCTGACCAAGGACAGGCATTGCTCCCAAGATTACGTGGAAAGGAAGTTTAGAAGTGTACAGAAGAATTTATGCTTTGCCGACAATGAGTTCAAGAGTTTGCAAAGCTTAACAGGGAGAAGAACCATCTGAAGTACAGAGAGCCATCACAACAGCAAAAACCGGGCTGGAAATAGGGCTATGCCACTTTCAGGACCTAAACCAACCAAGCCCTGCCCTGCTTGGTACTGTGTCATGCCTTCTGCTACCACTTTCTGTACAGTGACTATTTCCTTACAGGGCCACGAAGAATAAAGGATGGGATAAATGTTTGCGAAGGATGTCTTTGACAGAAAACCCCCTGTTGCAAATTACATGCAACTTAAAAAAATAAAGGGGAGAAAGGAAGAGAGAAAGGAAAGGTACCCATTTTATCCCCCTCCATTCTCCTAAGATTAGCCATTTCAATATGGGATCTTGTTTTGAAGGGCTTTGGATCAAAATCAAGGATTTTGTTTCTTCAGTTTTAAGAACTTTTCATCACTTTTTCCTTCTAGCTTGAAAATGCAACCTTAAATACTTTACCAGTGAAAGCCTCAGTGTTTGAAAAATAATTTTACCTTGCCAGCATCTGCATTTAAAATCAATGTCAATCTAGATTCAATTCTGACTCCCACAAAGGGATATTAATTTTCGTCAGAAAACTTCTTTGCTCTTTATGTACACCTATTACACAGAACTGAAGAAAAGTGGAGAATTCTCCATTACTTGAGAACATCCTTTCTGTTGTTTGTTCTTACTTCTCCAATTCCCCCCATAACCTGTAAGACTGGAGAAGACAGAAAAATGCGCACTGCCAGAAGATTCCTTTGGCCCTCAGTTAGGGTGGAAGTCAGAGTTTTGGATTACTGAGCACTGAGTACAGAATTTGAACTAATTAGCAGGGATGGGGCGAGGTAAATGGCTATTAATGTGATTACTCTGCAACAGAGAAGCATGTGCAGGACCACAGTGTGTGGGAGGCTGGAACACAGGATTTGTTCTCTTGGGTCAGGACAGCTCCGTGCCAAGCCGAGTATTCTCCTGCCAGCCAACTTCAACATGTGCAGCATCTGGATAGTGTGGAAAACCACAACAATGAACCCACCAGCTCTGAAGAACGGAGGGAGCTAAAGGTGGAACTCCGTCCTGATCTCAGAGTGAAGAATTCAGTTTAACCTCACTTCTGTTTCACCAAGTATGGTTATAAAACCACTCAGCCCAAATCCCATCTTTACCCAAGATCCTTCTGACACCCTGCCTCTTCCATGGTCATTCAGTATGGGTTTATCTGGCATGAATTCCGCATTTTAAAGCTGCTTACATCTCACAAAACTGGTATGCAGGCTTAGGTTTCTGATTCATGGTGAGCTGTGCTGGATTCAGACGTGACCACTGAAGGTGCTCACAGCTGTCCTGTGCACCCACGAGCTGGGAACTATAGAAACCAAATTCCGGGAGAGCAGAACAAGTGGTGTCTGCCAGTCATTAGTCACAGTCATTCTACTAAAAAAAAGTACTTTTTTCTGCCATTTGTATCAATTTGTTGGCTGGCAGCAGTTCCATCCTGCTGTTCCTGCTGGAGCCTCAGTAACCTGTAACTGAATGTAGATGAGTATGGTCCTAATGTTGCAGCGCCACAACCAGCCTGACTTCTGAGGCAGCTGTATAAAAAATTGATATACTTCTAGGTACAAATATCCTGTCTGTGTCAGCTGCCTTTGGATGAAATTTGGTGTGCTGGGGGTAGGTGTTTGTTTTAGCTCTCAATGTCTTGTTAACATAATACTTAACTTTCTGTATGGTTTGTATAGCTGTATATGCATGTCTATATGTTAACGGTTTAGTGAAAAAAAATAGAACTGACACTCAAAGTTTAGCCTCTGGGGCTTTTAAAATCTATGCAATTGATTATTTGGTGTCCAGAACTATTTCTTTTCCATGGAAGGTGATTTATAACCTTAGCTTTAACACAAACCTTGGATGAAGTTCATGCTTCCAGTTGAGTGCCTGATACTCTTTAAACAAAAGACTGCAATGATAACAGCTACTGTATAAAGGACTTCTGTGATGAATTTCCAAATGATTGATAATTTGTCCAAAAACTTTTGAACTTCTGGTATTTTCAAACATTTTCATGACTAAACTGTAAGTTAGCCTGAATATCCGTGAACAACAGATGACATGAGCTTAAGAATAACAAACAGTGAATTGCACCCTGAAATAATTTTGCAGAACTACTTGCACATTACTTTTATCAATTGAGCAGTTCTAATTTTCTGTCAGAGATGAAAAATTAGTTGCCACTGAACTGACTGTTTCATGGGCCTGAACTTAGCCTACAGTCAATAGGATTTTTTTTTCCCTTGCCATCAATGGGGTTGGAATAAGACCTTAAAAGGAAAACCTTTCTGATTTCTATAGGGCTTCCCCCTAAGGACATAGTTGCTCAAAGGGGCAACCAAACAAACCTTCAAATGCTTCACAACACTGCCAGCAATCTGGGACCAAGAGATACAGCATTTCTGTTTATTAATTGTTTTCCATGACAGCTCAGCCATACTGAAAATTCCTGTGTGAAAATATTCTGTGAAACATAAGTTTACTTCCAGTTTTAAAACTGAACTCTGCATTGTTCAGTAAATGGTGGCAGGAGCCACTCCTTGTTTCAAAGCCATTTTGGTCACATTTCATTCCACAGCTGCTGTTTTTTCTTTGTTCTATTAAAAAAAAATAAAAATCAGCACAAATATTTTTATAAGAACAAACTGATAATTAAGCAATAATGGCATGATGAGGATAGTGGAAGGGTTTTGAGGCCTGCAAAAAATGCTAGGGTCACCAGTAGTTAACTTCATCTTACATTTAAAAGCTCACCTGGATGACTGCATCGTATTCTTCCCTCAACCAATGCTATTTTCCAAGATGTAGTGGAATTGTGGTTCTTGCTATATTACATGCAAGCCTCCAAGTTCTCTTTTTATTAAGAGCCTTTGCAGAGGTTGAGCAAGGATGTGAAAAATGTACTTGATATACAAACACATTCTTTAAAAAAAAGGAAAAGATAAGGTTTACCAAGTGCTGGAGTCTAATCAAGTAAAACTAAAGTAAATGGAAATAACCAAAGTGCAGATGCTATAGAACTTAGCCAGTAGTTCATACCCTTGTGAGTGGTGCCTGTGAGATCCATGGTCTAATTTATTCTTGGTATAATTCCGTGGATAAATCTGCACTCTTGGGACTCCTCTGTGGGATGCAGGTTCCGAGTCTCTATCCATAGTGAAAGCTGTATTGCAAATCCAGAAAATACTCAGTGAGAACTGCAAGAATTTCATGAGCTAGATACACATATTAAAGAATGAATACTTCAAAGGCTGTCATTTGCCTCCATAATAGGATATATTCTTATTTAATAGGCAGATGGTACATGGCCCTTGCAACTGTTGAGCCTGTTATGGAAAGTATATTCATGACTTTTCCATTACAAAACCAGTAAATCTCCCCTGTACTTTTTCTCCTCATCTGCTCTGTCCTAGCCCTTCTATGTAAATAAACCTAGGTTTTGCATTGTTTCAGTGCCATTGATACATTTTATTCTGGATATATATTAATCAAAAAAAGGTGACATTCTATTGTGCTATGAAATTTCTATCAAGAGACTTAAAACAATATTCTTTTTTCCCTTTTATTTTTTCCCATATCCTAGTGACTTCAATGGATGCCACAACATTTTCAAAGAAATAATAACAGATTTTCTTCAGTTACTTTGGTGCGTGACTTCAGAGAACAAATCACAGTTTTTGTCATCATTTAATGTGTGCTGCACAATTAGTGACATTCTGGTTTCCAGCTAGCAGTTAAAATGTTCTCAGTTCAACAAGTGATTATTTATTTCCCTTTTTGGAAAGAATGCAGTGGCAAACACAACACAATATTTTATTTCTTGTTTTTGTTATTTAAACCCAAAATAAAACAGATCCTAATTGAGAAATAAAGGCAGCAAGACAAAATTCCTGCTTTGGTGAACTTGTGTGAAATATATCATCATGGTTTTGAACAGAGATGAACACTGCAGACAAAAAAAGAATAATCTGTGTAGCTTTAGGGTCAGCTAGGCATTCCCAGGAATTATTTTCTGTGTTTTTCAGCAAGTACAGCACTTACCATATATGTTCATAATATTTACATACCATAATATTCTTAGTTGTAAAAGCTCAGGGTCATATTGTCACACGCCTTGGAGGATTAGTGGGAAAGTTACTCACTTGTAGCTTGGTGCCTGCTTGTCTGCACATACATTGCAAAACAAAAGGAAATCCCCTCCAATTCAACTGATGCCAACAACTCTCCTTCCTAACAGTGATAGAGAAGGTCGACTTTGGTGTAAGACTACTGACTTAGGATTTATTAACATTTTGGTGAGTTTTCCAAAATGAATACATTTGCATTTCAAAAGAAATATTTCCAGAAGCACCTGGAAGATTTAAGAGCACAAACCCCACGAGTAAAGGACTTGTGAACCCAGAATGCATAAGTTATTTTTTTCCTAGAAACATCCTGATTCCAGCCTCTCCCACATTCTTCACCTCAAGAAGAGTCTCAGATGCAGCAGGAGCACACTCTCTCATGTGCCTGCAGCCCTCTCATGTGCTGGGCAGGCTAGAAGCTGACCATTAGGTATCTGGATGGACAGGAGGATATCAGGAGGTGCAAGGCAAAGCTGGGTACTGTTCCACAAGCCTTTCCTTCAAAGCAGGAAAGGCTTGAACCAGCCTTTTTTTTTTTTCTGAGTTGCTCCAGCAAACTTATTACAAATTCGGGTTTGTACTTAAAAATACCTTGAAAAACTCACTTTCTGCTCTGCTCTTTGATAGGCTGAATGCCAAGGGCGAAACAAAGAGTTGAAGAATATAAGGATAAGGTCATATTATCATTGTTATAATCACTAACTTCTGCATTATGTGTGTGTGGTTATGGTTTAGTCCACTACGGCCACACACCTTGGTTTTAGCTAATTATACCACAAATATTAAAATCTATAACCAGTCATCTGCATATCAGGTAAGTGGTGAATCAACACCTCTGTATCCATACAAGTGCTAGAAATTTTGTAAGTTTACATGGCTGTTTGTCTCTGCCAGTTTACAGCTGGTCCTGCTTTTGTTTGAGTTTCATAAAAATCCCAAAGTATTTTCTGCCTTTATTTTTCTCCCCTTCCTCTTCCTTCCCTTTCCTTCTGGTGGTGGTATTGCTTATCTGCATTTCTTTCTTGGATAGTTCCCCAGCAATCCCTTTTGCGGTAAAAGATGAAAAGTATGGAGAAATCATCTCAGAAGAATTACTGGATTTTTTCTCTCTTCTGAAAAAGATAATTGAAACAACTGTAACATCAATGAAATTGACTGTGATACTGCCAAACAGAAATTATTGTTACAAGGCCTTTAGCTGTTAGCATAACAAAATAGATCTTGGATTACTGTGATCCAAAACAGCCTTTAATGGAAAAAAAGCCACACCCTGCTAATGTCTCTGAACTGAAGGGATGCAAAACAACAATGATAAGGGAGACCACACAATTCTGTACAGAGCCCTCTGTTCCAGAAGTTTAACAAATAAGGGCATTGCAGAGCAAATCCTGCTGGTAGTTCTCATAAGTAAAAGATGACTTCATTTATTATTTTACAGAATGACATTCCCTTGTTCAAGTAATTAGTTCATATATTGGAGGACTCAGTTCATGATACAGTCCTAAAAGCTTACATTTTTTGGATATACTAATTCCAGATTGCATGATGATTGAAGGGGAGCTAAGATGAACTTGTTTTTAGACATCCCAAGTGACCACGTTCCCCACGAAAATTGTATTTTGTAGACACTTTCAGGCCCCCAAAAGACATGACCTTACAATGACCTTACAGCTATGCAATGGGCATTTAGGATGACATCATAAAGAGGCCACTACATTCCAGATTAATTTGCTATCTACCAGCAAGTATTAATTTACTGTCATTAAAATGGGAGCAGAATGACCACATCTGTGTCAGTCAGGCCTCTAGAGACCGTGCTAATGTCTGCAGTGAAACTGTGTGACAAGTAAAGGTCAGAGACCCATGACCCCATGCATACATTTTATTCTGAGTTACTGTGCTGATGCTGTGCTAGCAGTTACTCTGAACATTTTCTCATATTGTACCTGCAGTGCTCAAACTTCTTCCTGTTGCCTTTAACTCTGCAACAATCTGTGAACAAGTTTGGTAAATGGAAATTACCTCCCAGCTTCTTGGCATCTTCCGGGTTTTTATCCCTTTTCTATCAATTTTCATACATTCTTTCTTTGCATGGTTTGAGCTGAGAAGCCCTTTTTAATTAGGGTATAGTGATCTGATCACCACAGGTGCAAGGGAGGAATTTTTTCCTGGGGGGTAATGTTGTAGGCTTAGCTAAGACGGATAACACTTCAGTTGTTTTTACCTTCCTTTCACAAATCAGGTGTTGGATTCGCTATGCAACACTTCATGGACCAATGGTCTGATCTGATAAGGCAAGTCGTATGCTCCTACTTACACTGCATGGCTGCCATTTGAATTAAAGCATTAAAATGTACCCTAAACTGAGGAGCACAGGAGGAATTTTGAATATATAGTACTAGCCTTTTTCTCTTTTTGGCTTTTTTGTAGGTTTCTTTTTTGTTGTTGTTGTTTTGGGGTTTTTTTTTAGCTAAAGACCTTAATTAATGAGCAGAAGGAATGCCAGAATAGTATGAATCAGACAGGCTGGACACATGCAATGTCCTGAGAAAAGAGAAACCCCCTTTCAGAGCTGGAGTATCTGATGAAATAAAAGCCAATTTTCAGGCAGCTGTGAAGTTGACAGAAGAGCCTTTGTAACACTATAACCACCACCTCCTGCATGGGACAACCTCAGAACATTCTGAATCGTCTTTGGGATACATAGAAGCCAAAGGCTGATAAAGAGATGACTCGGTCTCCTCAGAGGCTTGTAGGGGATTTCTCTGTCCTCTCTGTTCTCTGTTCTCTTTTGTTTGACTGTGGTTTTAATTCTCAGGGGGAGTCCTGGTGGAAGTAGAGACCTTGCAGTTGCTGTTGCAACAGATTAAAAAAAAACAAAAAAACCCACCACATCCAAATAACAGAAAAAAACCCTAGCATCTTTTTATTTAAAGCCAAAAGTTTATAAGCTGCTTTACAGAAACATTCCAAAGGAAGAAACAAAGAGTGAAAAGAGACTGCTGATGAATGGAAGCTTGTAGCCTCAAAGTAAAGCCAGGCCAATAGCACTTTATTTGGAATATTTGAAATCCTCCTGTGTGTATGAATTTTGTCAGGCATGGACTGGAGTTTGTTCAGCTTCTGTCCTTTGAACAAATGTAGGCATGCAGTTGCACAGATTGAAAATTTCTGACCTAACCAGGAGAGATTCTGCCATGCAGAGCTCAGATTTCCAGTGAGAGCCATCTGAGTGAATCCTCTGGCCAACTTTGGGAGTTGTGTGCCCAAATCCCCCATGCACTTCTGGAAACCTGTGCCACTGTATGCCCATGTTCTGGAAACCTGTGCAACTACGTGCCAATATGGGGAACTGTGCAACTTGGTGTGGCTGCAGTTCTGAGTCCACAGAGCTGGAGGCCATTTCTCATCCTTACAGACATGGATATCTTATCCAGGAGCCGGCCCTGTTATTCCCATCACACTTTTTGTGTTTTACTTTTCCATTGCTTTAGGCCTACAATTGTTCTGCTAGATTGCTCTCAATAGCCTCTTTACAGGAACTTCATAGAGGATCAGAGGGATGTGGCTGTTACTGCTATTACTGCAAATAATGCTTCTGAAGATGAACTCCACTCTTCCTGGCCATGAGAAAAGGCCATCACCTGCCCTTCACATTAAACCTATCAATCAAACCATCATTTTTTGACTAGTGAATAGGTATGAGAGGGCTGTATTGAAGATATTCTCACTCAAAGGCTTCCTGCAGTATCAATTCAAGTACAGGCAAAAAGCAGGGAAAACAGTTTATAAATGGGTTAAGACTGGAGGAGGTGATGGCCACAGGGTAGTATAACATCCGTAGACTTTATAAAAACATGGTTGGTTCTCACAGACTGTTTAGGATTCATGATACCAACCCTTAAAGGCTTTGCAATATTGGTCTGCAATGCTTTGCAATGCCTGTCTACGTTTATCTGCCCACTCAGAGTGCTTGTGGAGGAAACACCCTGGATATTAGTAATGAGGGAAGGGAATTAATTCCTTCTATTTAGTAAAAAATGGAGGAACTGAAGGATCACTAAGAAGCTTCATTTTCTTTTAATATAGGACAAGTTCCGCCCACATGGACACACTTTTCATCTGGAAGGGAGAGGATGCCTAAATTGGGCCATTACTGTCTCACATGACTAGAAATGTTTAGACCATCAGCCAGGCAGCAGGGGCCACAAAGCCATTTGCAAAATTTGAACCAATGCTGTGTTCCCCACTCCAGCTCTCAAAAAAGAAATGACCAGGAAAAACAAAAAATAAAGTGAAGTACAAATCAGAGACACAGTAAAAACTGTCTTAGAAAAGATTGATAACGTGTCAAAATAGATATCACACTTTACAAAGCCCTTTCTTTTAATGATACCTGTGAGAATAAAGTCCAGCTTCTTTCTTCTCCCTCCCTTCTCTCTAGATTTTCTCTGGCTGGATTCCACATAGCAGAAACATTACACAAGAAGGAGCTCTTTGCAGAAATGTAGAATGAAGGGTTGGTTGAGGGCATCAAAACAAGATTTATAATGGAAACTTACACTCAGAGTATAGGACAGTTCCTTGGGGTTCCACAGTACATCAGATTTTGTCTGCAGCTTATCAAAAGATATGTCTATTGAACTGCTATCTGTTGTAACCAACTGTTTACTGTTTGCTATTGCCTTTTGAGACTCAGTGCAGAAGCACTCTCTGAGTCCCCCATCATTCTAATGACTGTTGCACATTGCTGAGTTTTAGTAATTTTCAAAGGCTGGTAATCAACAGTGAGAAGTACAAACTTCCCATTGAGCACTACCATAAGAACGGTTCTCAGTTACATGTCAGGGCTAGGCTACAGCTGAGGATATTCACTGGGTGCTGATATTTTGCAACAAGTTTTTACTTTCTCATACTCCTCTATTGCCCTTCAGACTTTCTGATATGATCCTGGACATTTGGGGGCATTTAGACATTTGTTGGCCAAACAATTCTGAATCCTAGTGAGTAAAAAACAGTATGCATTTTAGGGATTGTCCAGAGGGAGGAGAAATAAAACTCTAATCATGAGCTGCTGTGACTTTGCTAAAGACAATGCTTTCAGAAGCTCTCCTTCCATTCCAGTGATAAATTCTCTTTTCCATGCCTATATTGGCTTTCCCAGTCCAGGCCGTCCTTTAGTGTTTTCACCCCAATTATATTCCTGATACTGCAAAAAATAAAATGTTTAATAATATATCTACAGTTGAGAAGAAATGATTATTTAGGAGTCCTCTCCCTTCAGTTTGAGTAGGAAACGGGAGGGGGAAGTGGAAGGAAGGGAGGCCCAATGTGCCATATCCATAACTGGTGGACATCATTCTCTATTAACTGAGCTTAGGGTGCAGAAACTCATCACTTTTTACATTTTTCACTGGCTGCTGGGAAGAAGAGCATTAAAAAGGAGAAAGTGCAGGCTCAATGCTCTGAATGCTGCTTAGGAATTCTCCAGAGAGGAACAGAGGGAACCAGCATGAATAACTCCTAGCAACTTTCCCGTTAATTAAAATCTGACAAGCAGCTGGCAGCTGAAAGGGGGAGCTGTAGGTGGGGGAATCCTGTGGTTCACCACCACATTCCTCACATTCACAAAAGCTACGGAATACTTCACTGTAGACCCGCCAGAAATGTCGATGGAAATGTGAATTAAAAGAAAGAGCTGTCTGAAGGTCACAGAGATATTGGATGTAGCCCAGGTAATACAAAGATGAAAATATATGAAAGCTTATGACATGTATGAAGAAATTTCCGTAAAAATCTTTCATCCAAGACAGTTCAAGAGATGCTATAGGCTGCAAGATGAACCCATCCAGGCAAGAAATTCATTTTGAGGGAGAGGCAGAATAAATTCCCTGAGTGCCATCCCTCAAACCTTGGAGTAATGGTTTTGACCACAGTAGGTGAGTTATTCAGCATCTCTGTGGGAGCTTTTCTGGGCTGCAGCTTGAGGTGGTGTGCCTTTCCCTGCCCTCTCAGGCAAAGGCTGTGACAATTTTCATGACAGTTCTCACACTCTGAAATCACCAGCCTTGTGATAGTGGCTTTCAAGTTTCTGATAGTAGATAATTCCTCACAAAAGGACCCACTTATTTCCTGAGGGAGGGTATCTTTTATTTTCCATGGTCCCATCTGATATTTTCATAGCCTTGGCTTTGGACTGTACACGTATGGCTAAAGCAAATGCAATGATTTCATCTTGCAGCATGGTCCCTTAGCTGGTGCCTCTTGGTCTTCTCTACAGATTATCCTCCTCATGGTCAGGCACAGATTTGTAAAAGAATGCAATTATTGCTTCACAAAAATTATGCTTTGGGCCATATAGGATACAAGAGAATCTTATTTCATACTTTTCTGTGTTCAGATATTAGTCTGAAGGGCTTTAGGAAAAATGTGAGGTATCAGCAGTGCCATGTATGGGAGGGCCACAGCAGAAGCCATTTTGTGTGCAACAATTAAATGACGTTTCCTTGCTCTGAGAACAGTGGAAAGTTGGCCAGTCATTATCATGTGGAAAATAATTTCAAATCCCCCTGGACAGTCACCACAGACAGCTGGAAGAGTTTACCCTGAAACAAAAAAAAAATCATATTGAAAAATGCTGTCTCTGGTACTGTTATTCTGAATGAGAACCAAAGTCTTGAAAGTAAAGGAAAACCCCCACAAAATAAAGAAAATTAAAAGGCTTCTATGTTTCCTGTAATCAGTTACCTTAATTCCTTCCCCATTTCAACTTTCTAAGGGTTCATTTCTGTTTGGTGGCTGGCATTTAGGCAGAATATTGGCTGCTCAAACACTTCCAGATTCCTGGAGGTGATAGAGGGTAATAAAGTATGTTATTTTAGGAGTGCTTATAGAGACCATTTGCTGATTCCTCTATCTCATGAATATTGCTCCCTAGGTTAACTTTCTCATTTGTGTAATTGACCACTGCTGGAGATCTAACTAAAAGTGACTCTAATCATCTTTTCATCCATAGAAGGTTAAATATAGGGAACTACTTAATATTTCCTTTTCTTTAATGAAGTGTTTCCTCTTAGTCAACAAAACTAGTAGTCTTCAATTCATCTCTACTGAGATGTCTCACTGTAGTTCTGTTTTCCAGCTGAATATTTTGTCTCTTCTTGTCTGGTGTGGTACAAGAGCAGCAGAGAGTGCTAATTGCCTGTGTTGTGTTCCAAGACCATCTGCTGAAATCTGGCTTTACCATGGTGGTTCCTTTCTTCAACAGCCCTCACTTTACTTTTAGGCCCTGGATTTCTTTGCCCATTTTCTGGAAATCATTGCCTTCAAGACCTTCACTCCTACCCCTCACCAGGATTTCTCACTGGGAATAGATAATTAGTGCATCCAAAATTAGTATAGGAACAGCTTTTACAGATTTTCCAGTTTTGTGGTTTTGTCCGTTCCTTTTAATTTTGCCTTCTCACTTATTCTTTTAACTCTCCTTAGAACATATAGTATGGAAGCAAAAACTGGAAGTGGGGTCTGAGGCAAGGAAGTGCAGGATCCCTTTGCTGGAAATGCCCTAAACATACAGATATGAGAACAGTGTTTGGGATCACCCAACAAGCCTAAGTAGGACCTCTGGGTTTAGTGTTTAAATCCCTGAATGTCACCTCTACTTGCTCACATGCATACCTTGCAAGAGCTGCAAACGTGTGGCCTGAGAATGTTCATCAGCTATAATAATCAAGACCTGAACTAGTTAATTCTATAATCCAACTCAATTAATGTCTGGTGCTTCATTTGAGATAGTACAGTTCCTCAGTGCCTTTGCTTCCAGACAAAGAGCTGAGGCAAAAAATTCTCCTCTCAACCTGAACTAATCCACTTTCAGTTTAAAATCACTACCCCTTGTCCTATTATGGCATGTTCTTGTGAACAGTCCCTTCCATCTCGGCCCCCTTTAGGGGCTTCAATAATGATGCAGGATTGTGATCTCTCTTGCAATATGGTCTTGTCCTGTATTATGACTTCCACTTGAGTTTTTTTAACTTTTCTTTCTTTCTTCATGTGGAAGTCAGGAAGCATCACAAATTTGCTATAGAATATTTTCAGAAGTCACGTGTTCCTTCTCAACTCTTTCCCAGTGAAGCATTGAACTATGTCTACCTGGGAAAATCTTCATTCCTACCATGGCAGCAATCCCCACAGAGCTTGAATAAAAGACACCAGTTCCTGGGGTTGTTTAGTCATTGCAGATGCTCCTCGCAACTTGCCTGTTGTATTAATTCATAGGAACTTATCCTTTTCATTAAAATGCCTATGTTTGCTGTTTCCTTAATAAGCATGAGACACATTCAAAGCAAAAGGAAGTTTTATGCTTATGAAGCAATTGTCTTTATAAAATAAACACACACAATTAATAAAATACAGATACAAAATATATCCAATGTGAGTCTCATATTCAGTTGCTCTCATGTTAATTTTCTTTCAGGGAATCTCTCAAAGACTCCCTCCTAGAATGGGGTCCCGTACGTTGGCTTCTCTTTCTTTTTCACACCTGGGCAGCTGGTAGTTTCTCTGTTTAAAGGAAATTCCAAAGCACTTATTGAGTAATCTTTTTGTGAATCTAGGGGACCTTGCTTTGTGTCATTGGGAAGGATGGCAAAGGCACACTCAGACATCTGAGTGCACAACTCTAATATCTCCTGCAAACTCTGGGATGTTGTGACAATCTTTCTCTTGGTATAATACTTTTCTACCTTTTCTTTCTTTTTTAAACAATCAGTTCATTGAAATTTTCTACAGTTTTTAGGTTCACATTTTTGAGAAAAGTAAAAGAATAATAAAAGAGATGGCTTTTCAAGAAAGATTTTTATTTCTATTAACCAATACTCTCCATATATTAAAAATATTGGGAAAAAAAATCCCAAGGTTTTTAGCACAGTTACACACCCTATTTGTTCCACATATGTGTAATCATGCAACATAGATATTTATATGTGCTAACACTACAGCACCAACATGATTCCAGCACACTCTTGGAAAGATCACACTCACCTCTTTTCTAAAGCAAATTGTGGGAGAATTTTTTTGATATTTCCTCATACACCTGTATTTCAGGAACCCATAACTTCTTTTTACTATTTGCTACTGCTCTATATTTGAGATAGAAAGAAAAAGGTGGTCAAGTAGGATTTATTACATAATGAAACATTTTTGTGACAGACTTTGTTTCTGATTAACTGAGGAGCAGAAAAAAGCAGAATAACTGAAATTATTACTGCTCCTGATTTTTCTGAATGTATTCATTAAAAGAGTGTATCCTGTTAAAAAAAATAGTAGTAGGAAAAGAGAATTAAAGACATTGTGTCAGACTGGCTTAGCATAATAGTCTGTATTACTGCCTTCATTCTACGAAAAACATTTAGGGCTATTTTGCCAGGGAATCCAATGAAATATCCCAATGGAGAGCAATGGACTCCTTGGTTGTGAAGAGACTACAGTCAGCATTTCCAACGAGGTGCTAGAGACAGAAAACCGGATGCCTCCACAACACACCACCTCTCTGTCTTGCCACTTCTGTCTCTGTACCAAATACTCTTTTTTTTCCATCTGCCCAGAAAGCAGAAAGTTGTAATTTCTTGTGTTTTCTTCTGGAATACAAGTTTCATTTTTTGGGGTGTACAAACATTGTGATAGCTCTGCATCCTCTCTCCAGCCACTCAAAACACTGCTGGAAGAATCCGATTCATGACTTGGCAGTCTGATTGCACTCTTCTCTTTGCATTCTTGTATTATTTATTTATTTCCCCATTACTGCATCAAAAATAAACTTCTTATCTTTGTTTGTAAAGTCCCACAGTGTTTATCTTCATCCTACTCAATCTTCTACACACAAAAGTTTTGTTTCTATCTTCCTTCATGCCCGTAATGCTTGATTTGACCTCCTCCTTAGTCCACTCCAAGCACACACACAGTCCGGTCACTCATCCTGAATGACACCACCTGAAGAAAGGGAGCCATGTTTCCCGAAAACATTCCTGCTCACTATTCAACATACCTGTGATTCTGGTCCACATTTCTTCTTTCTTTGATTTTTCTCCTCTGCTCAGTTCCTACCTTAATTTCAAAATCTAAAGCTTTTCCGAGTCACATCCTAACAAATATATTTCATATGAGTGCTTTAGGCAGCATCACTTGGGTTTTTAATTCTTTATGCAGCATTTATTACAACACCTACTTCACTGGGACTTGTATGGTGTTCATAAGGATCTCTCTATTTAGGAACGAGGATTGCAATGAGGTGACCTTTAAGGTTCTTTTGCAATTCAAGCTGTTCTATGATTTTATGATTTTATGAATAGAGGTGTGGAAAGGAAATAGAGTTCCACAGAGTCAGACTTGTTTGGGTGTTCAAGCTTGAATCTCAGCCCTGTGCTTTGTGCAGGGGAGATTATGCTCTCTCCTCATCCTCACAAAAGATTCACAAGAGTAGGAAGAAGCAAAAGGGATCCACAACTGGCACACCATGACATTTCTGGCAGTTAGGACACTTCCAGTGGCATTCACTGCTAGGAAGCTGAGTATTAACTCTGGAACCCTCAAAATCAAGACAAGAAAAAGGCTGTGCATCTTTCACAACACAACACAGCACATGCAAATGCACAATGAAGAGAGGGAAAAATTTATATAATGAATGCAGAGAGGAAGAGGAAAGAACAACTTCAAGACCAGTTCTATTTTAAAAGAAATAAACAAACTATCATTTATTCACTATTTTTTTTTCCTAAGCCCCCCTTCCTCTCTTATTCCATTATTAAAAATAATACAAGTGTTGAAAGGACAGCTGAAGTCTTTTGACTCTTTTCTGTAACAGACTCTCTCAATTCTGTCTTTTTCCCATGGAGATAATAAAAAGCCCTGAAGTAAATAAAGCTCAAGCAGACCTCCTAAAGCTTTTCAGTCCTAACAAACTCACCAATTGGAGTATCTGTAATTATTTGATCACCCTCTAGTTTTATATTTCATCCACGGATATTTTCGTCTTTCTCTTGATCTCCTTTTTTAGGTGACTACTGCTGGATTTTATGCTTACCTTGTGAGATGAATATTTAAAATATTATATCTGTGTAAGGAGGTGCAATATCTGTTGACCTAATTCTGTATCCCCAAAGGTCTCCTGCCTCCCAAGAAATCCCTTTTCCCTCTGTAGTTATCAGAAATCAAGAGACTAATTTCCTTGCCAGAATTTCTCTGAATTTTGCATGATAAAACCATTGTGGATGTGGAGGAATAAGGCATTTCTGGAATGCTGGCCTAATTTTAACTCTGTATATTTCAGTGGTCAAAGTTATGCAAGCGTTTTCTAAAATAGTGCCACATGTCCTCATAGTGGAACACAAATACCTTATGGTTTTATCATCAAATGCGGAAACAGCCCTAAACATCACAGGGAGACAGCTCAATGGGTGGTCTGGAACTCCTATCTTTCCTTCTTGGAGCAGAAAGGAAACTCAAGTATCTGGTCCTTGCAGAAGAGACTAATGTGTGGCTAGATCAGATAATTAGGGAACAGTTTACACCAATAAGGTCATTAAACCTTGCTGTTCTTAGGTTCACATGCTTAACTATCAGCAATGGGAAATTTGAAGAAGTGGGTGGCCAATTAATCTTTAATGCATCTTTACACAGTTTAATTACATGCTATGGATATTGTAAAGTATTAGGATCTTTAAACTCATACTATAGGATGTAAAGGCAGCTTCTACCTCTGCAATGGATAGATTTTCCTTCATTTAGAACTACATTAAATTATACACTACAAACACTCTGCCTGCAAAAGAACAGCGGAAGCTGTTTTTTCCTTGGAATGTGTGAAATCTGTTGCTTGGTAATTGCTATTTTTAATGCAGCCATGTAGCAAAGTGCAGCATCCATTAACACTTTATACATCTCTGCACATAAAGATTACAAATCCATTCATTCCTCAGCCTGGATTATTCAAATGCAAATCTTCTTCTGTAGAATGAATCCAGTCTAAGACACAGATGAATTTCTTCAAAATGTCAAAACTCTTACTTTAGAATCCTGTTTCGTGGGAGTTGCTAAGACCTTGTTCCCTCAGATATCTCCATTTAAATCTTTGGATCTAAGACAGGAACTGGTGGAAGTGCAAGTCCACCAACAAGGAATATGATGTAACCAAACACTTCTCTAAAATCTAGTGAACCAGGTCTGCTTTCAGATCATAATAACACCCATACACTTGACATTTAGGACACTCACCGTGGATTTAGAACCAGCAAACCAAATGGAATGTGATCTGGAGTGCATCCCAAAATCAGATGGACAATGGCTGTATTATGGAAATATTAAATGTTCTTCACTGTAGTTCATAGGTTTCTCTCTTCTAATCAAATCACTGAAGTATTAAAATATGAAAAAAATGCTGCAAAGTTATCATATTTGTGAAAGTTGGGGGGAAAATATGCCTTGGTTAACCTCTTCACTCCATGGTCTTTTCTTCCTTTTTTTTTTATTTTTTTGCTTTGAATTGATGACATTCAAGTTTTGAAAATTATAGCATTGAACAAATCATGCTCACTTTTTAATAACAATGCTGTTGAAGTTTTTGTACAATCAAAAAGCTGAAAAGACATAACCAGCTTTGCTTCTCCTTCCCTTGCTGGTGGTCTAACTAATACAATACCCTTGGTGATGGATTGCAAATGCTGTAGAGGAAATAGCAAAATTATTTTAAAAAATGTTCTAACTTACCTTTGCCTTTTTAAAAGCTCAAAACCACTCCTGTTAATGGAGCCTTTTGTAGACTTTCTATCCTTTCCTACCAAAGCTTGCATTTTTGGTCTAAGTTACTTCACAGTGACCCTTTTCAAACGCTCAAATAAAACATGTAACTTTATTTGCAGTTCCTGAGGCAACCACTGTAAATGGCAGCAACACAGAGAATTGCTGTAAGTTTACTGTTATGTCACTATGGTGTCCATATATAAAAGCAAACTACTGTTTTCTCTGGAGCTGTAATAAATACATTTCAAGGCACCCAGTTGCTAAGGGCGCTGATCGCGTTCAAGAAAAAACTCGAAAACATGTTTTCCTGGTGACAGGGAAGGGGCCCTGGCTGCACTGAGTGTCCCAGCCTGGCATCCCACAGCTCACCCTGCCACAATTGCTCCTGCACCAGTCCGAAGAAAGAGGGAAAGGGTGGCTCCATTCCATGGGACAGCACCTCAAACCAAGAGGCTAAAGGCAGGCTTTGTGATGGCAGACCAAAAAAGCCATGGTTGCTGCCTCTTGTGCACTGTCACAGCTCCATGGGGATTATGAACTCTGATGGCTTCCACTCTCCCTGTTCAGTGTGTAGCTGAGCAGCGGGACCCCAGATTTTTGGGGCTATCATAGCACAGCTCCCAGGTTGTCACGTGTATCCTTGAATGTGTGCACTCTCAGGCAAGGTGTCAGGATCAGCAAGACAAAATCTGAGAGTGCTACTTAAAACTTAGGTGCTGCAAGGACTCTTACCTTGCTAGATCTCCTCTAAAAACACCCAACAAAATATTGGCTTTGATTTCAACACTTTGATTGGCTTAGATGTGTAAAGCAAGAAGCTCTGCTCAGGAAAGTAAAGAATCCCTACACGGCACAAAGTATGTCAGATCTGACTCCATAATACATCCCATTCTCCTCCATAGCATTTGGTCTTCAGAGATGAGCTAAGGTGCAGAGCCAAAACAGTCACTGCTCAGGCAATACTTTAGAATCTTGTACAATGACATTAGTTTGAAGAACCCGCACTTTCCTTTTTTCCTTTGATACATTTCTTTCACAGCAATCTTCCAGTGGAGCAGTTTGTGAGAGACATCCTCATTCACCAAGAAAGTAAGAAATGCCTCTGAATGATAAAGAAGAGCACAGTGCACGGCACTGGTTGTACACACCCTGGTTGTACAAAAACTTTTAAGAACCTCAGCAACATTTCCAATAACATTGCACTAGCTGTTTCTGGTCTATTTGATAAACACAAGGCAGTATTTACGCTTTCACATCATCCTAATTTTCTTTCAAAACCCAGTAGAAGAAAGAACATACAGACACCTCGCTGCTGTCACCATGGTTATGCTTCTGAGTCACCTGTCAGAAGAGACATAACTCTGCCCTGTTTGCTCAGCCAGATCCCCAGCCTCAGAGGAGAGGTTTCTGGGCACTCTGTGGGCTCTCCCAGCTGTGGGAAGGCCATGTGAAATTAGAACAGTTGTTTCCATCTGGGTTGATCCAAAGTGAGGAGCAACTCTTTTAATTTTAGTGAGGCTAAAACTTTTTCACCAAGAACTGAAGTATTCAGGGCACAAAAAAGTGAATATTTATCACTGATGAAGGCAGAACATTTTATTTTGTGAAGCTTTTTAGTGTTTCTTAAAATGTCCAGATTCAGCAAGTGTGGTAAGATAAGACCCTATGTTAAATAACCATCCACAGCAAAAATATAGAAATATTCATGTTTTAATTACAATTCTTGTTATTGCATTTTTTTTTAACTCTGCCAACAATTGAGATGTAAAAGAAATTTAGTTTGTGCTTTGTGAGCCATTTGATAAGACTTGTCTCATGGCCAGAAGTGTTTGCTAAGGGACACAAGATTTTAGCTGAGCTACCACAAACTTGATGGCATTACCAGCGAGCAACCCAAGAGCAAAGGGCAGCACAAAGAAGGAGCAAATCCAAGATGCAGAAAAGAGTACAAAGTATGAGATTAATCTATCTGGGAGAATTCAGAGCAGAATACGCAAGTGGGAAACAAAAGATATAGGCAGGTGTGAGATGACAAACACAATGTCCTGTAGACAAAGTCAGAACATCTGAATGTTGTGATGTAATGTTAAGCCAATGAAAGGAGCTCGTGTGAGAAGAGCAATTCTATTAAAAGAGCAAGATAAAATACAAAGCTGAAATATTTAAAGTGCAGTACTGGTAATTCAGAAATTTATCAGTTCACATTTTCCAAGATATAACCAGATTCTGTTTTGGGAAAAGAACTAAATGCTAAAATGAGAGAGAAAAAGAGGTTGTATTTAGGACAGATTTACAAAGGCCCATTACAGGTATTTATCAGGGATGAGTGTAGTTACAAGAGCCAAAGAGTCCCCCAGGATCCAGACAATACCAGTTTTAATATGATCTTTTTCAGTGCATAACTTTAACATCTCCAGGCACATTACTGAATTTCTGTGAATTGGAGAGGGATTTCCAGTTATTTTAAAAAACTCTATCCTAACACATATTTTTCAATGATGTTATGGGCTTAAAATCTTCAGCTAGAAATTTTTCTCACTCAATGCAGTCACAAACTCTCAACAAACAAAATCATTAACATCCATCTATAACAAGTTAATCACTGCAAAATTGATGTAAACCAACTTTTTCTAACCACTGCAGTGGTCAGGAAATTTTAGTATTGCAGATACTCAAATGTGAAACCTCTTCAATTTAACACCAAATTTCTTCTAGACAAGTCAATATGAGGCACTCCCCAAACGTGTCAATAGATATATGCTAAATCACCTGAACCAGAAAGTGATTTTCAGATTTGATGTGCATTGTAAATTTGCTTATACCCAAACCTCCACTTTTAACATTTGAATTCTTCTTACTTTTTCATATACTTTTAAGAACTTCAGAATATTTTGCACATAAGAATCAAATTTCATAATGTTTCAAGGAGTCATCAGCTTGGTGAGGCATCAGCTGCCTATACTTTTCTTTCCAGGAGCTATTTTTCTGTTAAGACAGTGTTGAGTTGTTGACCTACCCAAATGCTGGTGAAATCTCAGTAAAACACTAGGTAGTTGCCATTGTGTCTGCCCAGTCCTCAGAGTTTGTCAAATCTTTTCATGTGTTTAATAACCCCCACCCCTTGCAGGAACTGAGGAGACTGACCAGAGAGATCAATATTTGCATTAAAATTGTAAGTGAAAATTTTAACATGAAATTTTTTAATGTTCTTGAAAGCTGTTAAGTGTTCCTTTTAAGTGGAAAAACCACCATCGAAAATTATGGGCAATAATCAGTTCCTCTGAGAGTTGCTTTTTTAACTTCAGTTTACTTTTAACAGGTGTTCCCATAAGCAGGAGAGACTTCATTCCCTTTTTTGATTTATTATTCCCAGATTTAATACTCTTGATTTCTTCAGACTAAATTGTGTTGTGCACTGACTGACCTAGCACACAGAAAGGCTTTGCTTTCTCTAGATCTGCTGCAAATGTTCCTCACTATTTCCTCACCAACCTTGGATTGATAGGTTGCTAGCAAAAATATATATATTTTTATTATTGCACTGTTGAAATAATGGATTGGACTGCTATCCTTGAAGAGTTCTGAGTAAAAATTTCAGTAACATCCATATTCACCAAATTCAACACAGAAGACAAAGGAGAAAAGACCACTGTGCTCAAATCACTTCTGGCAGAAAATTCCAAGTTTCCAATGGAAAATTACCACTGCTAGGCTAAATATTGTGGCTGCATTTAAATACCAGCACAAAATCACACCTGCAAAAGGAGAGAATGAGGCTGCAAACCAGGTGATGTTACTTCATCTGGCATTCAGCTGCTGACAACACAGCTGCACTTTTGTCCCTGAAGGGGCCTCACTATAATGCTAGCCCAACATTTCACATACACTGATACACTTATTCCCAAACTCTTGAAATGACTTGGTGTTCATGTCCTAAGACAGCAATGAGGAATGAAGGGAATGGGGCCTTTCTTTAGAGGACCTCAAATGGATATAGCAGCAGATAAAATGTTCTCTTACAAAGGTCACGGTCTCCATAAAATACAGTGATGAATGAGTGACAGCTCCAGCACCACCTATTTGCAGCAGATAAAGTTAGAAGGTAACTTCTAAGTGATCCTGGTACACTCTGCTTAAGCTGCTGGCTTTCTCGAGTGTGGGTGTTCCTGATTCTCTTGTTTATACACATAATATTTAGGAAAGCTGTGTCTTCCCAAGGGTCCCATTTCAGTAACAGGGGTCAATGGTGATTAAAGTCAATGGGATTTCAAAACATGCCTAAAGATAAACACATGCTTTGGTACATTGCTCAATCAGAGGCAGAATGAATAGCGCTGTTCAGCCCTTCTAATCAATAAGCTCTCATGTTTTTAGGGCATACAGTCTCTGATTATGGTCCTTATCTGCTCTCTGCCTTAGGAGTCTGTAGAATTCCTTCTATTTCTCCTTTTGTTTTTAGAAGTAGGTTTTTAATTGAAAGCCCGATCTGCTGATAGGAGAAAATATTCTGAGATAGTTAATAGCCAAAATTGAATACCCACTCTATTTTATTTACAGCTCACATTTGGCCTTTCAAAGCCCTCATTTCCAGAGTGTCTCACATTTTCTGCTCCATGAATTCTTAATGAGTTCCAGTTGAAAGTGCTACAGATCCACATTAGGATCATAAAACCCTCCTGAAAGGTACCGTGTGGCTTCCCTGGAGCCCCCGCTCCACCCCGCTACCCTGGTCTCCCCCTCTTTGCTAAATGCTGGCAATCTCACCAGCAGTCGGGCCGACCCACTAGGTTTAAAAATCCTTTTAAGCCTCTTTATAGTAACAGAAACATTTGTGATTGATCTGTGGAGGCTTTGTACGGTGCAGAACACCTGCGGCTCAGAGCCGGAGCCTGGCGTGCTCTGGGACGGAGGAGCAGCCTGCACAGCTCCATGGCCACAGCCAGGCCCTGGCTTCACCTTCACACTGCCACCTGCACTCCTGGCTCTGCTCTCTGGAAAAGCCTAAGAGCCCAATAACTTACTGTGTTTGTGTCAGTTAAACTCGTTCCCTGCACTGACTGGCAGCCAAAGTCATGGATGCCCCCACTGCACTGCTCGGTGCAGCACAGAGCTGTCCTTATTTCTGCTCTGTGCTGGAGATGTGAGAGTTTGGCTAACCTGAAACACAGGGCTAGATGCAGGCTTCCACCTGCACTTGTAGAAATGTCCTCTCTAACAACCTGAAGCACTTGTGACTTAAGGCATTATTCTAAAAATAGGTGTTTGCAAATCTGCAGATGGAATGAATTTGGTGAGAAGTAAAGGTTCCAGAAATTTTTGAAGCCTTTTAAGAAATGTCACTACAAGAGATGTCATCTATCCCTTTGTGTTTCTCTGTTGTCTTTGAGATGTTCACCTTCAGCATTTTATCTCTGCTTGCCTCTTTTCCTTTAGAAGGACTCTGGTCTACCAAAATGTGAATTTATTAAAGCATTAGCTCAGAAATTGCTCTGAGGGAGATAAGTATAGAGAGCCAAGACATGAAGAAAAGTAACCTGTGCTGAAAGGCATAAACCCACAATTACATGAGGAAATCCACTCTGGTATCCTACAGCCAATAAAGGTAATTTAGTGCAGAGGACAGGCAAGGAAGCCACATCATCATTTGTGAAGACCAACAGCTCACACAGGAGGGGGGCTGGAGAGCAGGAGTTGCACATCGCTCACTCTGGATTTTGGAATTTGTGCTGGCTGTTTTAACAAGCACAGCTAACAGGGTCCTCTGACACAAGCTTCTCCAAATCAGGGGATTTATGTTTTTTAATTTATTTTACTTCCTGGGAATACTATGGGGTCCACTGAATCATGAGGACACATAAAATGTTTTGAGATTCTCTGAGGACATGGACCACAGAAGCGCAAAATGCGTTCATGGTAAAGGCTACAAGCACTCTCTTGGATCCTGAGACAGTAAAAAATGGTGGGGCTCCAGTCACATAAAGGAAGGGAAAAAAAGGGTTGCTTTGTTTTATACACTGCTGACAAGCATGACACTGGTTATCCTGGGGAGAGCAAATGTACATCACATAGGAAGGCAATAAAGAATTTCAGCTGGTTGTCAGTGTTCCCTCCACATTCCCTCCTCAGCTTGTGGGAGTCAAACGTTCCCAAACTGATAACAGCTCAACCCAAAAATTAATTTTCATTACAAACTGAGTCTGCTTAAAAGATGATCTTTTTAGTGAGAAACAGCTATTAAATGCCAACCGTATTTGACCTCTTGAATTCTCAGTTCACCAACATGTGATTAATAATGAATAATAATATAGTTCATAAAGTACTCTTAAACTGCCACCAAAGTGTTTTAATGAATCTTCACTGGCTTGAAACTACTTTTTAACAGAAAATATTGAGCAGCTTGAAATAAAATGGAAAATTAATAAAGTACCAGGCTACATTTTGCTTGTATTTATCCTGGTGAAAACATAGATTTGCATTTCTAATCCACTTTTATGCAAACTTAAATTTTTTTTTTTTCCCATGAGTTTTTTTCTTGGAAGAAAAAATATGTTGCTGTTTTGCCAGTTTAGCCAAGTACATTCTCACCAAGTCCAGCTTAAGGATGACAAAAAATAGGGTTAGGCCTACATTTTTCCAGGCACTCTAGAAGGAGTTTGATGTCTCCTGTGACTTGCAGCAGTAAATGGCTTCCAGGAAATAGGGTGGTCTGCTCAGTGCTGGGCGTCTGCGCTCTGCTGCCAGAGGGTGTGACAAGCTCTGGAGCAACCATGGCTTCCACTGGAAAAAGATTTTTAGGATTATGCCTTTGGGATTTTCAGAGACTATCCAGCTAAGTGTGCATCCAAACTTTCCCATTTCCAAACTGCAAGGTGGCCCTGAGCTCATCTTTAAGGAGATAAACTGCTGATACGGTTCAATTTCTCTCCAGGTTCATCAGCTGCCAGAAGTGTTCCAGATCCCACAGGTTTTGATTCAGAGGTGTTGCCCTTTTGTTTTTTGATTGGAGGTCTATGGTCATGCCCTTTACACACTCAGGGTTGAAATGCCTCTTTGCATAAACAGACACACAGGGTAAGGCCCAGAAACTGATCCAGAAACTCTTATGAAATTTCCAAAACAGAGCTCAAAAGTTGTGTTTGGAAACTACTTAAGATAAAGGTTCTTCTTTGGAGGAGCTCCACCTCTACATTTCCTTCTGACAAATGTAATTGCTGATGAAACCTTATTTACTGATGCAAAAAAAAACCCAAAAAAAATCACAAAACCAATCAAAAACTAGAACATTTTCAGCCAGCTCTAACTGAAAACACAAGCAGCAATCTGAGTCAGACAGAGAGGAGCACTGCTTCCAGCTGAGCCAGGAGGAGGTGATTTGGTGATTTTAGCTACACCATTGAGACAAGGCCCATAACACACAGTCCTGCTTGTGTGAGGTACAGCCAGTGCTGCAAATGCATCTCCACGCTGAGTAATGACTGACACACTGCTCAGTGAGACCTCAAAATCTCCTGCTTCTGAGCTATCTCAAGGAATGTGTACACATGCTTATATAAATAAAGGGGTGCTTTTGAAAGTATACCTTTGTGCCAAGCTTTTACCAATTTTTTTCTGCAGTTGCTATGGAATCTCTGCAGAATTGCACACCATAGTGCTCGGGTCACTGGAGCTGCTGCCCCACATGGGTCTGTCATCTCAAAGAGCTATTGTATTCATTTGACATCTGTGAATGGCAGAGAGAAATGAGATGAAGATAGATTTATTTCACTTTGATTTTATTTCTCATATTTTCTTGCTGAAGTAGTACCTAAACAGCAGAGCTCTGACTGGAAGGAAATGCAATATCAAGAAACCAGAAACTCAGAAATTGAAAAGCAAGGACAGTGCTTCTTTATGCTGAGTGCTGGTTCAGTTTAGGAAACAACTTGGAATATAGCAATCCAAATCATCAGCAGTACATCTCTCCTAATAACCCTAATTATGAAGCAAAATCTAAAGCCCACCCAAATAGGGAGAAAATTTGATCAGAGTCCAAATTTCAGAACATAGCTCCTTCCAGTGATGCAGTAATATTCAGCAGAAACACATTCTTCAGGGTGAATAAAAATGTCTCAAACACCTGGCTGATACTCAAGATCATGAATTAAGAACCTGGGTAAACTCTAGTTCGCCAATATTAAAACCAGAAAAAATTGTTTACTTCTGTGTTTCCACATCATGCCATTGCATCCCAAGAAATTACGGAGACCACGAATGAGGATGGAAATGGATGGTTCTGCATCCCTCCTCCTTGTTTCAAAGGCTCTGAAAAGCTCATAGTTCAACCAAATTTGTCTCTAACTGAAATTACTAGCCTTCCTTCCATATTTAAAGTGTTTATACGTGTTTCTTTGATACAGTTCCTCTGAGGACCTGTCAAGTTCCCAAGTTCTTTGACCTTAGATGTCTTTTTCTCCATCTGTAATTCTGAATGTGTTTATTTTACAAGTGAAACCAAATTCTTAATTGATCTAAGGAAAGTCAATCTTTTAGATTAAACAAGTGCTCATCTGTATATATAGGAATAGTGGTAGATATGAATCAAAACATGAGCATCAACCATCAAGTGCAGGTCAGATATCAGCATAGCTGATGTATAGTGAATCCATGCTATGCTCCCAACTAAGACCATGAGAAACAATAAAACCACACAGTACAAACACAGAAACATAAATCATGCTCCTTGAAAAGTTTGCCAAGATCCATGAATCTTTTGAACCAACCTGGGCCTATTTTGAAACGAACACAAAACATGATTTTGTATTGAAACCATGTGGGACTTGGAGATTTTTGTTATTTGGGGTTCATTTGGACTTGAAACTTGAAGCTGAATACAAAAAGTGGAACACAAAAGTCATCCAGCTGAAGAAAATCTTTTTGATATGACTATTGAAAAATCACATATTTTTTTTTGTGTGTTTGTTTGTTTGTTTTTATTTGTTTTGCTTTCAAGTGAAGAGATCAGGGCATGTAAGCCATTAGACTCTGAATCACATGGCATAATTGCACACATATTTTTGGAGAGTAATCTGAGGGAAGGCACAGTAGGGAAACATAGGTAGCTGACAAATATCCATTAAGAGACTCCTTCTCTATCATTGAAGAACATAAGTCTTCCTTGTTATCTTCTGGATATAATCAAGGCAGTCAAGAGTTTGAAAGTCCAATTTCTGTACTGCCATCATCAGAGAGAATTACAAGCTGTCATTTGGGATAGAGAAACAGAAGAACTAAAACTGTTCTGAAGTGCTGAGCACTCAGACTGTCCAAAAACTAGGAGTTGTCAGTGTCTATAAATCTATAACAAATGATTGTACCAAATTATAGGAGGTATATACAAAAGAAGATGGCATTGGGCAGTTTTGGGCAGTTGGAGGTTTCTGAACTTTAGTCCAGAAATGAGCTTTGTTTGGTTTCACTTCCTCTGTCTATAAAATAGCTTTCATGCTGTAAAGAAGATATTGTAAGGAATTTTAAGATCCTCACGAAAAAGCACAGAAAAAAAGATAGTATATGAGACAAAATACATAATTCACAGTTGCTGAGGTAAATGCTTTCTTTGATGTTCTCTTTTGAATGAGATAAGGAAGAAGAACTCAGAGGAAAATGAGGTTTTTTTCTCCTTCTTAATAGTCATGTGAGAACACTGGTTCTTTTTCTTCTTTTTTTTTTTTTTAAGTAAATGAATAATCCACAAATCAAATAGCATCTTCTGAAGTAGCTATATTTCTGAAGGTTAATTAGTAGATGAACAAGAAGGTGACTGAACAAGGTTTGGAATATAAAACTATTTCAGCAGAAATTATGTTTTTTCACCAGCTCCTACATTAAAGAGGAGAACTTTAAATACATCTTTGAACAGTAACTGTTACACATTTTACAGCAGCAGAGAAGGCAAGGCCAGAATAAAGCCCACTAAATTTTCTGTACCATGAAACCTCTAAAGTGAAAGCTCTGGGGAACAGTTCAGTCCATTGCCATGAAAGCAAACACATGAGAGAAAACTCTTTGGATCCTTTTCCTACCACACACAGCTAAAGACACATGAACGTGGGAAAGGGTTTGATTGACTTTTTAAAACTCTTAATGACATTATTCTAGTGTCAAAAGGTACTGGATTAAGACATCTCTGGAGATGGCAATGACCCTGCCAGCCCAGTTTTCTCATGTTGTCTCCTGGGTAGTTTGCAGATGTGCCTAGCTAGCAGGAGTAAACAAAATCCATTAAAATTCATTTTATAAACACATTCAAAGATAAACCAGGTGACCCATGTTCCCTTTCACATCTCAGTCTCTGCAGAGCTTGAAACAGGCTCAGATAAAAGGGTGTCCTTGCCTCACAATGTATTTATTTTTCTTAGATATCAGTTTCTGGATCCAGAGTTCTCAAAAAAATGGAGGGGTTAGATCAGCAGCTCTAGTGCACCTTTTTACACAGTGGTCTTTCTTGCTTAAAAGGATGAAAACAAAGAGCTTGCCAATAAAAATGATCAAAGCTGGTGGAAAACACTTGTTTCTAATATATTTTGTGAAGGGATTTCATCATTCTCCCTTCATAACTAATAGGGATAAGAAGTTAGACTTTGTGTATTTAAATATAAGTAAACAAATAGAAGTAATTAATAGAGATAACAAGGTTAATTCTTACTGCATGGAATCTGGCTCCATGCTAAGTGGATGCAATAAAGTCAGAGGAATGACTTTGCATTTGCAGCTATGCAGCTCTCAACATATAATGTGATCAAAGTGCTTTTCAATCCAGAAAGTGACTATTAGGGAAGCAGAGTTGTGTTTTCTCTGAGGATGGTGACCTATGATAAGTTTGGGGCTCCTTTATCCCACCACGACCTCCTGCCTAACCTGGCTCTGCTTGACAAGGAGATAAGAATGTGAGGATCCCACATAACAGTGATGTTGTGACTCAACCCTCCCAGTTATCTAAGTGCATTATCATCAATCCTATGTGTATAAACATCTGAAATGAGTGCTCAGAGGATCTGATATCTGATTAGCATTACCAGATGTGTAAGGAACTGAGGAAGTAACAACATCAATTTTCACTTCCATTATCCTGCTGATCTGCCTCCTGAGCCACTTTCTTATTCTTTCCAGTAGTTTCCTCCCTCTTCTTTTCATGTCCTTTTCCTCCTTCCTTCCTTGACCAAACTGGGAATGGCTACATGGCTGAACAATGCCTAAGGGGCAGGACGGAGCAAGCAGCCAACAGTGGAAGACATAAACTTTAAAGGAAAATTAAAAGATAATCCTTTTTACTGATTACTACTTAGTGAACAGTTATCAGAATTCAGAAGAAAAATTAAAAGTGTCAGTTTAGGAACCTCATTATTTAAAGGCAGTCTGGTGAAGGCTTGATTAATTTTTTTGCATTTGGAGTTATCAATAGTGTCAGTGCAACAGTAACAGCTCCCAGCTGCTGCTGACACCCAGCTTTCCAAAATGGAGGATGAGTGTGGGGCTGGGAGATGTCTCTTTTGGGGTTTTTTTTGGGTTTTTTGTTGTTGTTGTTTCTTTTTTTTTAAATAATAATTTCCCATTCTTACAAACAAGACCAATACAACAGGCATGAATCTTCTCTCACACGTACTGTGCATAGAATAGTTCAGGACAGTGACTGTATTGCTGGACAACAAAAGTACTAAGAAAGTGGACAAAGAGCACAGAAGGATTGAAAAAACCTCTGATTCAAAGCAAATATTTTTATTTGAATTTTCAAATGAATGTACTTTTACTGCATTCCTTCCCTTCTGGGCTCACTTTCCATAAACATGCTAGTGAATGAACTTTATAAACAGGAATACTTGCTAAAAGCTAATTTTGGAGAATGGGTTTTCAACTGCTCTCCAAAAACAAATTCCAAACCAAACTTTAATACAAATTTTACACTTAGTGATACAATTTGGGCACACTTGGCCTACCTAAATCTGCTACTGTTGACCCAGCTACATCAAGTGCCTTCCTCAGCCTCCTCCTAATCCCTTCTCCTGTCTCTGTTTCTGCTAAAGGAAACTCTCCTGGGCTCCAAGTCCTGCCAGTTCAGCTCTGCCTCCTTTTGCTTCCTAGATCAGCTCTATGATATGGTTAGGGTGTAAAAAACAACACAAAACTTATTGCAGTTTGGCCTTTTATTTTTTATTTTAACTGCAATGCATAGGAGGAAGCCAGAGGCTAAAGAAATTCCTAATTAATTATTTGACCTAGAAGATCTGACAGAACCCTAACTTCTGGCAAAGGTGAAGGGATAAGCAGTCAGGAATGGCCTGAAAGTGGTAATACATAGCATGGGTCAGCAATACTTCCTTGGTAACACTTTGATTTCATGCTTTGAAACATGAACTTCTTAGTGAGTTTTTTAAGACATTTCTTTGGGGAGTAGAGCTAAAACCATCACAAAAATTCCGTGCAAATCTGTGCAAAAAAGTCTTTCCTAAATGAGTTGTTTTTCAAAGACATTTAAAAGGATCATCTTGCAAAGAAATATATGAAGAACATGAAGATAAGAGTAAATATGTGAGCATAAAAGCATGAATGCCAGTGGATAAAATGCTTTTGATTAGGTGTCTAGCTCTAAAGAAAGGCTGCTTCAATCACCTCTCATGGGTTGTTACATCAGCCACTCCGTTTCCACAAGAAGTGGATAAATGTGAAGTTGGTGGAACGTACACACACCTTACTGTCCACAGAGAGTTAAGAAGCAACACATCTGCTGTCCCAGCTCAGGCCCATCTCTAATAAGCCTAAAAAATAATCTAAAATAAGGTATAGAGACATTGAGCAATATAAAAAGTATGAAAGTAACCCAAGGAGTTTGCAATGAAACCACAATTGTGAGAAAATCAGTTAAAGGAAGTAAAATCCCAGCTCTGCTCCTAACTCACTGTGTGGTCTTGGGCAAGCCACAAAGGCCCTACTTTGAACATCTTACTCACACTAGTAACCAGCTCCTTACAAAGCATTTTTGCTTAACATCACAGTCCACGAAACTTGCACTTGAGCTATGGAAACAGCATGAACATGGATCTGCTTACATGAGGTTAAGTATTGCAGTCTGCTCCTGAGGGGTTTTTTTGCCTCCAACTATCCATAAAAAACAGGGAAAAGCTCCTACCACTGTGAGAGGGGTGTTGCTGGGATTTAGTCTAATTAATAAACATTTGTATAGCTCTTGGAAAATGTAAAGTGCGAAGTAAGTGCTATTTTAAACCTAATCTCCCAGCTTTGAATCTGCAGGCTTTTTAAGTAGCTGCAACATGTGTGTGAAAGGAGAATAAAGAACTGTCAGGATTTCCTCTCAGTGGGACTGAAGACTCCACAGAAGACAGCACATGCAATTTTTACCTGTGTTTCTGTATTCCTGCCATGTTATCAAGAGAGTGGCCTATCACAAGCCACAGACACTGCTCCACAAGTCTTTTAGTGTGCTGGGAAATCCCAGGGATATCTTCACACCACATCCCTGCTATTACATAGTGTGGGTCCAGCAGCAATACATTTCACATATCCCAAATCTTTTCCATATATTTGGCACTGCCATACCTTAGTCCCCTACATTTCGCTCCACCTTTCTTGTTTTCCTAATACAGTTAATGCTACCCAGCTGTTTGCAGTCAGCTTTAAAAGCTATAACTAAATTAGCATTCCTGCTGAAGGCTTATTCCCTGAGCATATATTCCCTACACTACTGATGTTCTCCATGCATTTCTTGACATTCAAGTACAGCTTCACTTTTATTTGCACAGTGTTATGTTTCAAAAAATAACAGTCATTTGAAAAAAGAAGAGATGGGCCTGGAGAAAAACTGGATCCAAACAGTCCCTGGATGCTGGAGAAATTTACATCCAGACTGGATTAAAAATGTGCAAGTAAACCTCATCATTCATCAGATTCCCTATCCTTCTGTCAAACTGTGAGTTCTTGCAGCATGTATTCCCTAGTAATGGCAAAGGAAGACCTTCCCCAATAACAAATTAGGGGCATAAGTTTGATGACAATTGTTTAATACAACAATTACATGTTTAAATGACAAGGCTGAAGTTCTGTCCTGCACAGGCTGAACCCAGCAATGCATTGAGGCATCTTTAGAGGAATCCTGGTTATCACCCATACTGTGAAAACCACATTGGAGACAGCCCCTGAAGTTACCCAGTTATTCCTAGTGCTGTGCAAGCTGCAGAGCTCCTGCATCAGAGTCATGTCCTGGGGTTTTTAGCGTGCAGACTCACAGCCATCCCATGCAGTACCTGTGCTGTGGCCCTGTCCCCAGAAACAGACCCTCTGGAGCCTGTAGGATCTTTCACCCAGGTTTATGATTAGGCTTCTCTAAGGTGGGATGTTAGCTTGGGTTGCTGGTTCAGACCTTTCAGGACTGGACTCTAAAGCAAAGACAGGTTTTGATAATACCTCCTATCAGAACATACAATTTTCTTGATAAGTGGTAAATTCAACAATCTCACAATGCTTATTACGGATTTCTAAATCTGCAAAAATAAATACTCTTTTTATTATTCAACCTCCATGCAGCCCTTCTACCACTGTAAATATCTGTCTTGTTTAAGTGGGGCTTATACAGATGATTACTCAACAGGATTACTCACCCCTCCTGTGCCTGACTTATGTGAATTTCGCCCCCTTCCTTGTTCACTATAATTTGTAGAAGACAAATTTCCTTTCCTACTCTGTGTTTAGAACCTGAGCCGGCAGTGAGCACGTTTCCCACCCCCTGCTGCGAGATAAGTTGGCCCTTGCACTCCTGGGAGGGTCTGAACCCCTCTCCCAGAAACAACAGCTTAATGAAGGGGCAGGCAGAAGGGAATAAAAAATGCACGGGCACAAAACAAACCAGTCCCCAGCAAGCTCCTGATGACAAGCTGCACACTGGCCCCCGGACCAGCGGGATATCCAAGCTCAGGCTAATGAATGATTTCCGTGATGGAGAGAGGATCCGTGTGTGCTGAGAGTTCACTGCGTGCTGGAAGCATTTGTTCAGTCAGGTTTCAAAGGCCTCCTCTGTCATCTGCAGCATTGAGGGTCGGATTATTAATTTAATGGAGTGGTTGTGCTGTGCAAGGAAGTGGAAAAAATCTGCTTCCACCTTGGCCAGAGCAGGAACGCCTGCAGCAGCCATACATGTTTTTTCATCACTGTCAGCTCCTGAGGGAAACAGAATTGTGACCCCGCTGCTTCTCACTCTTGGCATGATCCCTCCTCTTTTTCCAGTAGGAAAACATAGATTCCAGCAGGCCTCTTGTTTATCCATTGTTGATCCCAGCACAGCCTGCTCTCACCAGGTGTCGGTGGATCCAACACAAGCATCAGGAGTGCACGGCACTGAATGTGCATATATGTAATTCCAGGTTTTGTTTTAAGGTCTTTAGGCAGAGGAAGGGGGTGGATAATTGTACAGTGGGACGGGGGGATCAGGCAGGCAGTTAATATGAACTTCATAGGAGGGAGATACTTGGAACGCAGTGGCACTGAAAGAGACCTAATGGACATTAAATTAGATATGAAATTTCCATCTGGTAAAAATGGCAAAAAGCCTCACGCAAGTATGGGATGCATTTACAGACAATTCATGTCACTAGCCAAAAAAAAGGAAACTTTCTTACTTTAAATGGCAAAGTACCAACAATGGTATAATACCTAGAATGCTTGAGACAGCGCTTGACTCTGTTGGCTTCAAAAACTTCAGAGAAAATTAACAGAAATGAAGGCTGGAAGAATTAGTCTATAAAAACTGTTCCTGACTCTGCCTGTGTGTCAGAGGAGGACACAGTCAATCCACACATCAGCCCCAGAGCACATCCCTGAGTGTTCAACTTAACCCAGACCACCTTTAGATTGCATGAACCAGGCCCACCGTTCCCAAAGAGAAATTAATCCCAAAGCAGGCAGTCCCCCTCTGCAAAGCTGAGGAGGGGCAGACCTAGGTGAAAAATGATGGCTTTTCAGCAGAAAGGATTGAGAAAACAGAGCTTTTCTCTAAGAGTGTTTCCAAGAAACACTGTTCCGGTCTCCGTGCAGAGAAGAGGAATCCAGAGATTTGCTCTGAAGATAGAGTGCTGAATTCATTGACCACAAACATCTGATGAGTGCAACTTTAATTACAGCTTTCCAAAATAAAAAGAAGTGCCTGAAAATTCCTGGAAAACACCCTATTCTTTTCTCTTTTATCACTTTTAAACATAACCATACCTCAGTTTCTTTCTGTTTGCCCTTACCACAGTATCATGTCCCTGTACTTTTTTCCTGTTCCTTTTGTAGCCAATGAAATGAGAGCACAGAGTGATCCACTGCGGGGGGTCCAAAATTTCCAATTCTTCTTTGTCATGAATCCTGTCCCCCCCGACCTAAGGATCAGATTAGTGCAGATAATTTGGTATATTCCAGTATTAGCATAAGATGGGTGTCGTGTTTGAAGGATGCATTCTACGCCCTGGCCTCTTTCCTTGTGGTTATCCCTTTGGCAAAGGATAGTGGCACAGGGATATTTTCAATATTGTGTATTCCAGCTTAGGGGAACGCTAACAGAAACACAAGACAAATGCGTTTTTGCTATTTTTTATACTTTATGAAGTCACATAAGAACACAATGCCAAAGGTGCTTTGGAGGAAGGACATCTGACTTCAAACTATTTTTGCACTTTGTATTTTGAACCAAAAGTGAGGGCCATGACGTTCATTCTCATGAAATTTACACTTGATCCACTAATTATGAAAGTTATCACAGGATATGTTGCTTACTAATAGGAAATAATAAATAATCATATCAATGCAGAACTGCTTCCTGTACTGCTAATTAAACCAGAGAAACTCTTTCCAGCTAAAGGAAATGATCTTTTCAAAGAGCATTAACATTTCTGGCCTAATTGATAAAATGATTAACCAAATATGGTCAGGAAATGAAGTCCCTGTCCCTGCAAGGGACAGGGAAATGTGCTGTAGAGATTATTCTGAGGTGAAGTTCTCACACTACGGGTGACCAAATCTAATGAGCAGGATTTCCTCAGTGACCTGGCAGAGACTGGAAGGAACCTGAAGAAATGCTGAATGAGTTTTGAGATTAAAATATGGATAGAGAGGAAAAATATATTAAAAGCTCATGAATGGAAGTCATCATGGGGTCAGCATGCAACATCTTTCAAATCTCTGAGAAAAATCAAAGCATTTTGAGTAGACAATTTTAAAAAAACACTTTCTGGATAAAAATGTGCTCTAGATGAAAGCATTGGTTGGTGTAGCAAAGAGCAGAAATTGGCGTAACTTTTCCTGCTCCAACAAAACTTCCAGAGGCTTGGAGGAGCTGAGCTGTCAAATTCCCTGGGGTTGTAGAGTGTGGAAGGAAATGGCCAAGAAGATCTGCCAAGGAATGAATCCATCACTATTGCCCATTCCCCATACTCCCTGTTCTCACATCACAAGTCATTGGAGAATGGCTTGCTGTACATTTTATTTCAGCCAGTTCCCATGTGAGTGGATAAAATGATCTGGTTTTCCAGTCACGCTTCCAGGTTTTTGAGGAGTTGTACCGAAATCAGGATATTGTCCTGCAGAGTTTGGGAAGGAGGCTGGAAGGAAGAGAATAAAGTGTAAGCTCACGCCAACAAAAAACATGGGCCCCCAACTCATTATTTCCTATGTTCCTTCCTTCAATGTTCATCCAGTCTGTCATCCCACTGTGTCATCCTGTGACATGTGTTTCACATCCAGCATTTCCAAATCTAAACTATTTTTCACCCTTCTTCTATTTCTTTCTACCCTGTCTTTCTTCCAGAAAATAGCCACCCTACATGGGCTGAGCAAATGCACTCACACTGAGTGTCCTCAGAAAAGCTTCCAGAGTTGGCTTCCAAACTCTGATCACCCTCCCGTCCCAGAACTGATGTTGAAAGGCTTGCATAAATACACACCCTGTGTCTGTTCCCCTGTTCTGTTCTTCATCCTGGTGTGAATTAGGGAAAGTTCTGCTAACATCAGCTGTGTTACTCTGGTAGAAAAATGACATGGGTGAGTGGAGAATCAGATCCATCCATTTTCTTCTTTTTAAGTCAAATGATGTAATTTGTTTGCCTTCTTAAAATGAAATGGTCTTTCAAAGGCTTGTTTGTTTGGCTTTTTCCCACTGGGTATCACATGGGTCTTCCAATTAATAATAACAATAGCTACAAGAACAGACTAATTACAACACACAGTCTCCTTAGAGTTTTTTTTATTATTGCACTCAACATTCACTGTTGAGAGAAATATGGATAGCAGTAAAATAACTCAAAATATGGCTTCAAAAAGGCTGATTCAAGTTGCTGCTCAGAAGATACTGCACCATATGGAAAATGTAACTGAGTAGCTGCCAAATTTGTTTAGTTTAAACAAGGGTAGGTAAGATCTGATAATGCACGGGATCATTTTAGCACATAGTACAGCTCTCCCAGACCCATTGCATTATGCCTATCATCAGGTTAGTTCATCTAACAGCACGAAGTGGAAGTGGAACACCCTGACCCTTCTTATCCCTGTTAATCACTCTTAAGTAAATAATACCTCTTTGGAGAATAGTGATTCATATGTTGCAACCTAAGATATGGTCAAGCTGTGAACTGGTCTTCCTGCAGTGATACGTAAAGTCAGGGAGCAAAGATAAGGAAGAATTTTGTCAGACTATTATCACTACTTCACTTTTTAATTGCCTATAAAAGGTTTTTTAAAGCAGCAGGACAGCATAGAAGAACACAATCCTTTCTGTTTTCTTTCAGTACAGACCCTAAACAGCTGTTCTGTTTCTCTCCCATCGTCACCTATTTAATTTTAAGATAAGGGATACTTAGGAATCATTTCCTCCGTGAAGCAGCTAGGAAAGGTTATATATATCTAAAATGTCCTGTGCTATTTCCTTTAAAAAAAGTCAGACCACTTCTTGGTTTCCCAAGGCATTCTCATAGCCCTGATCACTCAGGACAGAAACTGAGAAAGACATTAAGGAGCCTTGCAATTCAGAGATATATTTTCCCACTTTTCTTCCTGCTTTCCTTTCCCAGAACCCAACCCTCCTCAATACTCATGTGCTCCTGCATAACCACAGCTTGCCATAGGATCAGGCTGAGCTGATCCTGTCAGGATTTTGCACAGCTGGGCCACCAGCTGTCAGTCCCTTTCCTGCGATTTTAAATCTCTTCATTGGGATGTGGAGCTGAGGTGTACCTCTGACACACTCCTTAATCTAGCAGCCATGGAGATAACTCTAATGCACCCAAAGGGGTTGTCCACACCCCAGAGGGCAAAACTATGCAGAATGGGCAAGCTAGCTTGGATTGAGGTGTTGTGTACTGTGTGGTCAGGTAGAAATCCTGACTCAGGGCCCCAGGTGGGCCCAGCAGTGCTCACAGACAGCATTTCAAGGGCTGGTGACCCATACGGGTCTGTGACTAGAATTTTGTCCCTACAGTGCTTTATAGCAAGGCCTATTCTTTTTGTGGAGAAAAAGACAAGATTTCACTCCATGAAATGTTTAAGCCAGCGTTCCAAACTTCTCAGAGAGCAGAGACAGTTCACTCACATGAAGATGGATGATGTGTGTAAGACAGGTACTTCGGATTGGACAAGTCAGGAAGTGCCAGCTTATGTGTTAGACAGATACATTGAAAGCCTAATTTCTTAAGCCATTTGAGAGAAACACATCAAGCTCCAAGGAGTAGTGACTGTATGGTTTTTTACTTCAATTAATGAGATACCATAAGTAAAGACTGCAGGAGCAGACCTGCCTGTGGATTTGATTTCAGTTTGATTTGCTGTCTCATATATATATATATATATAGATGAGGCTAAGGAAAAGCCTGACACATCACCTGACTTCCCTTCCCTAAATATTTTGACCATGATGCCCACAGTTAGTTTTTGTCAAAGATTATGTCCAACAAGAAAGGTCAAATGTCCACCTCTGATGTCCCTTAGGTCAGTGGAGCTATGGCAGTTTACAGCAGCTGTCTGGGCTCTGGGTTTGTGCTGGGCCATGTAAAGTCTTTTGAGGTGTTTGCAGTTGGCTTGAACATGTTCCTTTACAACACCTCAGTTAGAGAGCACTGACAATCTCTAGAAGCAGACCTAGAATGTTTTATTTCCTGAGAAATGGGCACAGAGTAAGAGTGTGACTTAGTAAGGTCTGGGAAACATATGTAAACTACTTTGGCAGAGAATCAGTCCTTTGTAAGTAACTAATGCTGAGTGAAATTCTCCATCGGACACCTTCTTCTCCTACAGAAGTTTTCTGCTGAAGTTGCTATTCCCTTTCTTATCTTTTTACATGCCATGATATAAATAGAGCAGTCCTATAAGTTTATTTTTTTTAATTCTGAACTGATGAAAAAACTCCTCCACCCTTCTTACATTATGTAATTTAAGCATTTGCCAGGTCTAAATCGAGCTTGAAATAGTTATAATTCTATTTACCCTAGAATAGGAGGGGAGCGGAAGAAGAATCAAAATGTCACTTTTATTTAGTGGGTGAAAATTTTTCTTACACACTGAAGATTTTTTATAGCCTTTAGGAGCAGAGATTTAGGATGACCTTATATTCCAGTGCAGACCAAAAATGAAAGGTCCAGAAGGACTCTGCAAGTCGGGTTTGTTTAGGCATTCTTTGAAGATTTACAATAAAAGGAAAGAGTTTCACCTACAGCACAACAAAACACCATGTGACAATTTTTTTCATAGTGTATCAAGAAACCCAACCAGCTCCATGTTAAGTACCATAAATCAGGCATGTGAAGGATTATAATGCTATAAATTCATATGCACAGACAAGCACACGAAACACTGAGCTTGCTGAGCTTTCAGAATACTTTGTTTCTTTTAATTCACTTTCATGTAAACAAAACAGAAAGTGCACACCCAGTGCTCTACTGCTTGACACCATCACCATGCTCAAATAAATTGTTTTAGTATCTTTGGGATAACTTTTCTTTGTGTTTTTGTGCCTCCTCACATACGTTCTTGTTCTATCTTTTGGAACTGAATAAAAAAAAGTCAAAATCTTTATAGAGACATGCAACATTTCACTTCCAAAAAGATGTCGTAAATAATTTACTGTCAGAGTACAAGCTTAAAAAATAACAAAGAAACATGTTTTTGAAGTTTTAAGTCTTATTGTGACCCTGGAAACTTGCTGGGTGGTGAATTCATTGAAAAGATGCCAAAATATAAGCTCAAGGTCCCAAATTTATTTAGTGCTATAGAAGTTTTCCATTCCAGGAAGAAAAGCATCACTAAGTGGACGCGCATAACAAACAGCAAACCAAACTGTGCTGTGCTAATGGCCATTCCTATAATATTGACTGGTTAACATTAAAATTCTGATTCAATTAAAATAATTTTTTTTAGATATTCTCAACTTTTTTCCAGACTTTGTTTATGGCAATCATGTTGTGCAATATGCTATTCAGATTCACTGTACACAAGTAGAAACATATGATGCAAATTAAAGGTGGGCAAACCCATTCAGACACAGGCAGGATGAACAAACTCGACCCTTGAACAAGAATTTTCTCTAAGGTGCTCAAAACGTGCTTTCAGTTTTGGAATGTTTGTTCTTTCCTTTTCAATCAGTTTTTTATATTTCTTCATTCTGGATAGCCAAGCAAGTACAAGAGAATAAACATTGCTTTCTCAGGCTGTTTCTGCTTGTCTCTTCTCATGGCCAATACTATTGATTCTGCCAGCATTGCCAGTCTCAGTCCAGCATTCATTTCTTCTCCCATCTAGCACATTCGTTTGCATTATCCCTGGTGCCATACATTCAGTCATACATTAGATTTTGCTAATTCACATCATCGTGAGACCCATGGGTTTAGAAATTACACAAATTCTCTTGTTTCCTTACAATTTTTTGAGCATTTCTGCACAACCCTAAACCCAAACCCCAAAGAGTTCATCAATGTTGATTCAAATGAGCAGGCTCTCCCAAACTCTGGAAGGTTTAAGAGGACTGATACAGTGCTCACTAGGTAAAAGAACAACATAAGGAAAAGGAAACCAAAGAAGAGTGGAAAGAATGTAAATTATAAATAAACCAAGCCCTCTCCCCCCTTTCCTTCTCCCCAGAAGCTGTGGTGTGAGTGGAGGGATAGCAGATACTTCCTGTACTATATCTCACTGTACATTTTGCACATAAACTCTTTCTTCCTCTTGCCCTAATACTAGGAATTTTTGTAAAATTCAACATTATTTGACACATGAATTGAAAACTCAATTCTTACATAATTATTTTCACAGCTCTTGTTTGAACCAGTGAACTCCAAAACAGGAACTGCTGTAGAAAATGGAACTTTGTGAAACTCTTTAAATACCTGAAATCAAAACCTTTTCTCTTCTTTGAGGGACCTGATCCTGAAGAGGAAACATTGGTCCAGAAATATTTAATCCTTTCTGCCAGGTGAGAACCAGGTTGCAAGAAGCTACTTCTTGGTAGCAAACGCAGACAAACACTGAGCCAGTGGTCACTGAACTCAGGGAATCCTATGGGAATATTCAGCATCCATGGAAATGAAATGCACAGAGAATGCCATGGCTCAGGCTGCTGGAATCCCTTGCAGCTTGGATGGGAGACAGGTAACTCCACAAATACAGTCTCCTCCCTCCTTAAATGAGCAGAACTGCACAGGCAGTAGTTTCTTCCCCTTCCAGAAAGAACTCTTTTCATCCAATTTCAGCTCAGTTGCTCTGTGGGCCCCAAAAAGGCAAGGCAGAAATGATACCACATGTGGGAAGATGAAACAGGTTAACCTGTTTCAAAACACAGCACGTACAGTTAGTCAGATCTGGTGAGGGGCACACGGGGAAAAACTATACTTGCAGTCAGGATGGGGCTTGAGTATGCTACCTGAGAAATATAAGTTTCTTGGTAGAAAATCAAAATTGTCCCGCCTCAGGCAGCCAGCACACCCCCAACTGCAGACCAGTCATGCATTCAGGTCCTGGAGACAGAAGGAACCACTCAGAATCAGAGACCTGTCAAAAATCTGGCCAAAAAAAGAGGCCAATTTGCCACTTCTGCAATGCAGCAAGACATTTTTCACCCTTACCCCAATATTTTTGTGAAAATAAAGGCAATTTATGTTTGATGCCTAAGAGGAAAGCTTTCTTCTAAACAGAAGGAGTAAGATTAAGCCCAGGAACAACATAAGAGCATAACCGAGTAGGCAGGAACTGGCTTGTCATTGTAAAGGAAATTCTGCTACTTTGAAAGGAACAAGACCTCCAAATTCCCATGAAATACAAATTTAAAAAATGTTTGAAGTCAGTGGCAACATCTTATCTAGATAAAAGGAGTATGTATTTTGGTTAAGAGCTGATCACTTTTAACTTCTTGGTTTTTAAAACAAAAAATGGTCAACTTTTAAAATCAAGATATATCTTGGACATTACTGAAAGACTTTGTTTTGTTTCTTTTTTCAAAACAGATATTTCTCAAAATTAATGTAATAACATATTTAGTTTTAAATGAAAATTAAATTTCTGTTTGAAAATTGTTTTGGTTAAAACTCTTATTAATGTTAATTTCCAAGAGCTGTACCTGTTCTAGCTAGGTCAAAAAGTTAATGTATTCAGCCCTGCCATAGTTATTTCCTGTATTGTTGGACTTCAATAAAGTACTTTGGCTTATTTACATACCGGTTAGTATATTAATATTATTTTAATTTAGAGAGAGCAATATTTCATTCTTGGTCTTCCCTCACAATTGAAAAGTGCATTTTTAAAATCATTATCAATTATAGCATCTCGTTAGTAATTTTTCTCATTTTCTCAATACAGTGAGAATTTGTAAGTCTGTTATTAGTAGTTAAAGTACTATATTTACCATTTGTCTTATTGTAAATGTAAGTGCATCTCCATATTCATTACAACAGAATATGATCCAGAATCCTGAATTTTAATTCTATGGTTAAGAAATATTAATACATTTCTAAATTACTTAGTCTGCTTTTTAATCAAGTATTTTTACCACTTTATCCTTCAACAGAACCTCTTTAACCTGCATTTAATTAATGCCTGTCTTTCAGATGGGCACAAAAAATCCAGCACTTCTCTATAGGTTGCTTGAAAAAGTATCACCTTCACTGTTAAATCTGTGCATTCAGGGATAATGCTGATAGTCATAATTATTCAGAAAACTAATTTCTCTTCTTTTTACATATGCTTTCTTTTGGCCAGAAAATTCCAGAAGAAGTAAGCTCAGTTCCAATTTTGATCCCTCAGTCTAAAAGGTCCAGTGATTTCAGAGTGGCTCTGATCTGTGCAGGATTGATTGTTTTTAAACTTTGTTTTCAGGGGCTGGTGTAAATTGGGTTTTGTACATTTGGATAAAATTATGGTTTGAGGTGCAAAATGTGAAAGAAATATTCAAACAATGCATGGAAAGAAAACGTGATAAACACTTCATCTCTGAAAAGGGGGGCAGACTGAACAATATTTCATTACTATGTTTTGAGAACAGTTGGTTTAAATTTCCAAATAACTTTCATTTCAAAGGGACAGTATCAAAACACATGCAAAAAATAAAATTCTAAATAAGGCACAATAAATTATTTCACTGCTTAGGTATTGGATTTCAAAGGGAGAAGAGAGTATGCACAAGGATATTAGAATGGACTATATTGTATCTTTGGGAATTGCTGTCAAATATTGATGAAAACAGAGAGACTGTCGGAGATCAGATAAAAGAAAGAAATTATTACATTTGGAAGAACAATGTGAAATGTGTGGCCAACAGAGACTTCGAATGTAAGCTAATAGCAATCCACCAAAGAACAAAGCTGGAGGAAGTCCCACATATTCAATCGCATTTACAGTCATTTAGAATACGTAAAAAATTTATGGTGCGTTTTTCCTTGTTTTAAAACTCACAAAATTGGCCATTCAGTAGATCTGACTGTGACACATCATTACAGGGAATTGACAAGCATCAACAAGACAGATGAAAAAATGATGAACCCTGGGTTTAGCCATTTTTTTCACAACTTGTGCTAATCATAACATAAACATAACTTTTAGCCTTCCTAGAATTTAACTGAGTTATGAAAATGAAGAGATTAACTGCTTTTACATAATACATATACACATGTGAAAAGTGCTGTTTTGCAGGTGCTGCTCTCAAGAGTCTCATAGTACCAGGATGCACAACACTGAATGTCTTGTTTTGAAATTTTCAGTCGTAATATGAAAAAAAAGCCATGGTACAAAGGTTTCTTAACATAGTGCTTTTCCTGGAGTGACCTTTCCTTTCCAGAAGAAAAGTGTTTTAAACAGTCTCTCTAAACCCTTAATTTTCACTCAGATAACTGCTGTTATCAGCAAAGATTTTAAGAACTTGAATGTCAGCATTTACTAGGCCTACATAGTTGAAGAATTTTAAAGTTAGTATGAAGAACTAAAAAATCATTAATCTTTAAATATGGAAGTAAGAAAGTCTAGAGACCTCCATGCAGGCAGACACAAGGCAGTACCAGTTCCCCGACTAGCAAGGCAGTGTTTTCTGTAACAACATAGCAGTGCGGGTTTTATGCAGTTTTAATGCATTTTATGCAGAGATTTTTAGATTTAAATGGGCAATATGCTTTGTGTCCCGTGTTTGGATGGTTGATACATCGCTTGTAAAGCTAGAGCAACTCTGGACCTCAGCGCAGTTATTGCATCCACACACGTTGTAACTAAGATCACAATGGGGTTTTATAGTCATGTTGCAGAGAGATTACAACCCATCCCTTGATTTCAGCAGCTCCTAGATCTAAATTTACCTTTTGAACTTCTGTATGTTGGCTCTGCAAACCCTGAGGTTGGAGATGAGATGGGGTTCTTCATTCTGTTGCTTTGGGCTTGAACCTGGAATTTCATCCCCGATCTTATCTTTATTGCAGTAAGGGTGCAAAATGAGGATAAAGGTATCTCATTATAGAAATCTTCACCATCTTATCTTCCCCTTTCGTGACCATGTTTCACTCACATGTCCTTGCAAAGCCCTGCTGAAGCTGGGAAAAACCCCAAGGAAACACAAGAAAAATAAAACCACGGCACCTAAGGGGAAAATCTTTAACTAGTAGGGGCTGTTGCATTTGGTTTTGAAAAGGCAAGATAACATCACCCAAAAGATTCAGCACTGATGATGTTTTCCATGTGATCTTTGTCACACTTTTTCATAAACATGCAAACAGAGGCCTAATTAGAGTGCAGCATTTCCCTTTGCTATGTTCCCTGTTCTTGCTGGAAGTGAAATACTGACTGTTAGTGCATCACATAACAGCTCAGATCCACATACACATCCCAGCCTTTTCCACACACACATCCCAGCCTTTTACCAACAACGTTTTTACTGGCATATTTGCTCACTTTTTCCAAAATCACTCACCAACAAGTAATGATCTTCTTATTTTTATATCCTTGACCATTTTTAAGAAAAATGAAATCATCTTGCTACTACTTTTTATTTTCCTGTAGTTGGGATCACAGAATCAGCAAGGTTGGAACAGGGCCCTAGAACCATTGAGTCCAGCTGTTAGTCCAACACCACCATGGCCACCACTAAGCCATGTCCCCAGGTGCCACATCCATACTTTTTTGAACAATTCCAGGGATGGTGATTACACAGTATTCTGGGTTGCCTATTTCCATCTCTGACCACCCTTTCAGTGAAGAAATTTTTCCTAGTATCTAATTTAAACCTCTCCTGGCACAACTGGAGGCTGTTTCCTCTCATCCTGTCACTTGTTACCTGGGAAAAGAGGGCGATACCCATGGCTTTTCCATATATCCATCTAACAGTGCAGCATCCCAATCTTCTGGTTAAGAGTGACCTACACCCACCAAGATAGATTCCTCCAAGAGAGACAATCACAGAGCAAAAGCTTTCATAGGTGGCTGAAGAGTGCTGTCAGGAGAGCTGGTCTTGGAAAAAAGATTAGACATATTTGTTTTGCTATGATATCTAGGAAAAACCAAAACTGCCTAGATCGATAAAAAAGTGATTTGCTGCTGTCCTAATCAAAATGAAACTACATTAATTTTCAGGTGTATCAAACTTTATCTGGTCTTGTAACAGTGCTAATCTGTCAGAAAGCCCTTAAACTATGATGAAACATCAAATAATTGTTGCTTTTACTACGGCTTTTTAGTGTTTTAAGCCAATCCTGTGCATTTTAAAGTCAGTGTTTCTCTATCTTGTGTATGAGGTTCTTATAGAAAGGTTTTCATCTCCTAAAAAAATATCATGCAGTTGTCAGTCTCCAACTGGTTTGGGATAGCTGCCCCAGAATCAATATAACTGGGCAAACTGTTGATTACTAGCATATTGCAAGCATACAAGTATTGTCTTGGGGAATTGCCCTGATGAATGAAACAATAGATTGAGCATTTGGAGGAAAGGAGAGGAGACACTAATGTAGCCCACAAGAACTGTAGATAAGAGAACTTGTACTGGAAATGCACATGATGGCTGCAATGTGCAATTTCTTATTATTAAGAAGACCACTTGTTCTGGAGGGTTGTTAGCTGCATCTGAGGGCGTAACAGGAATTTGGATTTTAGAGAAAACGTTATTTCTGATAGCTCTACATGTTGCCCCATAAGCCAAGCAAAGGAGGATTTTGAGTTAAATAAACCAGTGCTAAGAGACAGTGACACTATTCAAATGGAAAATGGTAACATCCAGACTTGTAACCATCTGCATAGGCTACAGGAAGGAGCTTATACATAAGAGAGGATGATTGAAGAAAACACTAGGCTTTGTGAAATTACTGTACAGGGAACTTCAGCTGCATTTGACATTGCTCTGTAAATCATTTCTTTAACTTAGCCTATTCTGTTTACCAAGTTAGGTTTCCTCTCAGGTTTCAGCCTCACATGAAGTATCTCAAATTCAACATTTACATGCAATTAAATCTGTGTCAGAAATACACCACACCAATGCCAACAGGTTTTACTAGAAGGCATTTGGTTACCTGTTTTAAGACTGATGTTTTCTTGATTTGCATTGTGTTTATAAAGTTACTTTGCAATCCTTTAAAATGTGATTTCCTATTTTATTTATGTGACAGTAAGCAGAAAAAAAATCTGTTATCAAAGCTTATGAAAGACCTAGATTTCACTGGAGTGGCTGGTGATGTGATCATTTACTGATTTCACTTGGGCTACATGCATGTAACTAGAAGCAGAATTTGACAATCTGTCCCTCGCAGTGAGAATGTGCAGACATACCAAATGTCATAAATGTTCCCAGCTGCAACTGAGACCCATACTTTTCTCATAGGGACAACACATAGTTTGGGAAGTTTGTCCTTAGTTCAGAACTGGGTGGCCTAATTCCTTCTGTTTTCAGTTTCAGACCAAAATTAATGCGTACATCTGGGTTGTTAGTGCTGAGAAATTTTGGCTTATAGTGGAAAAGATTACAACAAGCCCAGTGTTAGTGGTATAGGAGGAGCTGACAGCCTCGTGTAGTCCCACTGAGTGATTGCTTTGCCTTTCTTAAGAAGAGAGACTTTCAGCAGGCAGCCTTGGCAGCAGAGAAGATGAGTTGATGACTGCAAGCCTGAGACATAACTGGAAATGGGCAAAGTTGATGGCCATCTGGGATGTGAAATTGTGCTGCGTTTGTGCAATGTCTCAAATTTGATTTTGCTTACACTTACACTGCTTTATTCAACTCTTCAGAATTCAAGCAGACAAAGGACAAAGACATTCAAATAAATGTTTCTGGTATAGGCTATCTCTGCATGAGGGATTTCTGTTTCCACGTCCTCTTAACAGTGGTCATATCAGTTCATGGTCTTAAGGACCATGTCAAGTGTTTCCAGAGAAAATGCAAAATGCCCTTTCCTCAACAGTACATTCAAACTACTGATCAGGGGAAAATATAAAGCTCCCATGTTGCCAGAGCTGTTACTTTTCCCCCATCAGTGAATTCCCTTTGTCCATCCAGTACTTTGTGTGACCTTTCAGACTCCCCTCGAAAGAAACAGCTTCAGTTTCAGCTAAGGGATGGAGGGCCTGGAAGGTGACATGGAAGGAGGGCAAGGAAAGAGGCTACATGCATTGGTAGTTCAAGTTTGGTGAGTATTGGTATTAAGCTTACGTTTCTGCATGCTTAGAGACTCTGTGAGATGTCTCCACTCCAAGCACTGTGGGTGGTTCAGGAACATGAACTGGCCTGTTCTGTCAAAACAAGGAATTCCGAGTCTCTTTTGAAAGGCAGAGACTGTTGAAAAAAAATTTAGTGAGTCTCCTGCTACAGAGGGAGGCACTGGGTCTGCTCCTGACACCCAGCAGGAAACATCACCTTGGTTACTGTTTTTTTACTTTCTTTTTCAGCCAGCTTTAACCAGGAAGGCTTTCATCTACCTTCGCTTTCACGGATGACAGAGAGCAATCCACACCATATTGAATCTGAAAACTTGACCATTTTGGGTTTGGAAAGTCATCTTGTGCCTAAGGATGATAATGTCTGGGAATAAGCCAGTCCAGGATGGCAATGAAGCAGCAGCTGCAGTCTGTGGCACTCCATGGACCAGGTACTGTACTTTCTGGAACCTCCTGTTTTGAGCTCAGACTCTGTCTGAAGAGGATGGAACTCTGCACAGCAAAGGCAGAGGTTGGACTGTCTTTCCCCCTGCTCCAAGGACATTGGGCAAGAATCATAGCTGGTCTCCCACAACTCTTCAGAATGATTCCACATTATCCCCTATTGAGTTGGGTTGCACAGTTTGGCCTCTGTCTCTGAATTGTAGAGATTAGCAATGAAAACACAAGTTGTTGTGGAGGTCTGTTGATAAGATTTTGTTTACACACTAGGAGCAGTTTCTCGGAATCTTTAAATTAAATTAAATAACACATTAACTTTTGCGCCAATATCTAAGCTCTAGTGCTAGTCAGTCATCAACTCTGACAGCAGTAAATCCAGCATAAATAGAAAATACCATTAACTTTGAGTAATTTACATAATAATTACATTACCCAGATTAATATTTCTTCCAAAAGGAGGTCACAGATGCATTCTGACTCTTTATTGTTTGCAGTAAATTGGGAAGCTCAGTCTGCACGCAATAATATTGGAAGAGATTTGCAAAGCATTATTAAAAAGACACTAGTGTCAAAAGACTGTTCCATAAAAACACATGTACTAAAACCTTCAGCATTAATTGAATCATGCTTGTGTTTTGGCAATGCTGGAAACCTGGCTCAGTCATCGCTCTGGTGATTCATTAGTGCTAATTAATGCTTTTTCCAGGCTAGTAACAAACTAAAGAGAGACTGTTTGTCTCTACTGATCATTCCACGGTTACAGTAATGGTTTGATTTATGTATCAGACACTTAATGCTGTGTTTCATTCATTTCTAAACAAGTTTCAAAGGGACTCAGGGTGCATACGTGAAAATTTAGGCAAACAAACAAAAGTATTTCCTCTGTGTACTGGCAACAATGCTGGGTTTCCTGGGGCTCCCCATCCAACCTGCTCTGCCTCTTCATCCCTAAGACACAAACAATGCCAGCATTCTCCCAGCAGGACCTTCAGCATCCTCCCAGTGGAACATTCCCACTCCCTTCCCTGTCCGCAAGAGGCTCGGCATAGCTCCTGGCCACAGGCTAGGCTGGCCAGCTGGCTGTGGCCTCCCCACAGGGACCTGCCTGTCCCCTCAGTGAGCCACCAGCCTCGCTCACTCATCCCGTTCCACTGCCAGCTTTCCCAGAAACCCCTCACAACCTCATACAGGCAGTTCAACTCAAGGGCAGGACTGTATCTCCAGACCTACACGGAGGACCTGAATTTATATATTATTCTGCTCTCAGATCTACAGGGAAGGTTTTGACTCCAATATTTTGCTCTCTCTACAGGCACAAAACTGTGTGTGCCAGCAGTAGCATAAAAAGTGTAAATGCTGCAAAAATATGTTGCCATTTCCTCTCACTCTGCTGCCCAGTTTAGAAATTTGGCTGGAGGTTTTCACTGCAGTTTGGAATTTTCTTTTAATATCGTTTTTCTGTAACTGTTTTCTTTTACATTTTTTAAACATTTTTAGTTCTCAGGAAATGTTTTAGAAGGGGAGTCTGGAAACAGAAGTACCTTACTTCCCCAGAGATCAAGAGAAGGGTCAGCAGTGCTCTTTGCTGCAAGTGAGCTTCTGCCTCAGGATGAAAGGATCTTCTTGGGGGCTGAGGAAGTATCTGGAGCTTCCTGCATATTCAGTTCTTGGCCATTTTATGGCTAAGCAATGACAATTCAAACATTGTGGAGCTCTTTCCATGAAGTACAAGGCTGACATCACCAACGGTTCAAACAGGGTCTGACCAGTTCCAACCAGTTCAAAATGGTTCAAACCGCTTCTGACTGGTTCAAATTGCTTCCGTCCAGTTAAAAATGGTTCAGACTAGCTCTGACTAATTCCAACTGGTTCTGACCAGTTTAAACCTGTTCAAAATTGTTCTGACCAGTTCTGGGCAGTTCCAACTAGTTCCAACCAGTTCAGAATTGATTTGAACTGGTTGGAACCATTTCATACCAGTTTGAATAGGCTGGAACTGGTTGGAACTGGTTTTTACCCATTTTATCCAGTTGCAACCAGGCAGCACTGGTCAGAACTGGTTCGAACCAATCAGAATCAACCTCACCACTATTCCCAAGAAGGTGATGGAGAGAATCCTCCTGGAAACCATTTCCAAACATACAAAGGGCAGGATGATTTTGAGGCACCAGCACTGATGTGTGTGGGGGGAATCACACTGGGTGACCCAAAGTGTCGGTGGGTGAGGGGAGAGCAGTTTGTGCTCTGTTCTCACCTTGGCAAGGCTGTTTGTCCATGTTCATCGCAGACAAACGGATAGGATACAGACTGGATAAATGGACAGCAAGGTGGGCTGGAAACCTCAGGAACTGTTGGCCCCAGCAAGGAATTCCGCTGCAGGTTGGTCACAGGTTGTGCACCCAGGGGCTGATATCAGGTCCAAGTTCAACATACTATGAACATCAACAAAAGCAAAGGAAAAGTCCTGCACCTGGGGAGGAATAACCCCAGAGGTGCCTTCTAACCTCAGTTTGGTTTTCTGAATCTGTGTTACTTGATTCTGGTCAGAATATAAAACACCTGTTCACTGCATCATTATGGGGCAAAAAAATTCCAGGGATTACTACTATAGGAGGCCTTGTGTTTTTATAATTTTAAAGCAATAACATACAGTTGGGGTTTTTTTACAGCTTGACACATTTTAAAATGCGACAATAAACTAATTTATTTTTCATTGCAAGTGCACTGTAATCTTAGCATTTTACCAGCTGTCATTATGTGCTCACTTTAGCAAAATTATTCAAACTAAATTTAGAATGATCCTATTAATCTGCCTATCTGAGCTAGTTCTTGAGCTGATGATGAATTAGAGAACCCTTTATATGAAGAAGTGTCACCTTCTGGAAACAACATAAATCTACATACCAAAAACTGAGATCATGAAGCAGTTCCTGACACATTCTCAGAAATGTTGTTTTTAAACCTGCTGAGCATGAAAAATGCTGTTTCCAATAATTATGCATTTGTTTCCATTGAAATCCTTTGATTTCAGCTGACTGTAATTTTTCTGTTTCTCCAATCCTCTTTTAATTTTATATGCTTTAATTACACATAAATCAATGCCTTTGCAGTGTTGAAAAAATGGTTTGAGAGCAGAGTGCGGTGCAGAGGCCTCCTAAATGCTTTCCTGTGCAGCATTAAGCAGCTGCCACACCTCACTGTAAAAGCTTTCTCTTGGGTGCATGGGACCCTGGTACATGGGACTATAACAAAGTTCTAAAGACGAATATACATACATTTGTGTGGTCACTGAATTTATCCCAGTAATATTGATATTACTGAAACTCAGATCAAACCCATTAATTTCCATACCATAACTTTTACATGTTTGCTCAGGGCTTTCAAGGAGCTTTGAAGAACGTCCAGTTGCAATACAGCCTCTAGGAACTATATTTGTGTAGTGTTGCCCTTTGGAGCTTTAGTGAAATGCAGCAGAAAGGGAGGATGCAACCACGACCACTTCCTTTGTGAGCGTGTAAATATGTCACAAGCACCACAGTACCCTTCAGAGTGGATGTACAAGAACTGCAACTTGAATGTGAGGACATTGCAGGGTTAAGAAAAGGGAACGTATTCACTGTACAAACATTAGGAAACTGATAGCTCAGCATGTACATTTTCATGCCAACTTCAAGGTTGGTCTAAAAGCTCAAAGTTTGTAACTGTTTTTATTTTCAAAATAGCATGCAGAACTAGAAAACTGAGTTTAAGCTAGATTATTGTTCACAGTCATAAATCTAAAGATGATGTGCACAACAACAAACAAATTATTGGCATATATTTAGACCATGCATGACCTTGCTGAATCAACTTGGCATTCTCAAGAACAACAAAATAAAACCAGATGACAGATTCTTGTTTTCAGACTCTACAGATGCATCTCACAGCATGTGAAGAACAATTGCAGTGGGTATGAGGGAACCCATCGTGTTCCCCATGGGCTTTAGGTGATATTTTCCTCAGGCTTTAAAAAAAACTGAAATCCTTCAGGTAAGTCCTGCATGGGGCTTTCAGCACAGATAATGAGCTGCATTAAGAATCCATGGCAGAACAGAATGTCTAATTTGTAAATAAAATGTCCTCAGACAAGAAAATCTCCTGAGGAGGCACATGTAATAAAGATAATTTTCTGAGCTTTTCTGTAATTGCTACAGAATGAATCCCTTGGAGAAACTTTTGCAATAAAGATTTTCCTGTGGTCTTCCCACCATGTACATTGGGGAGATCCATGGGAAAACCTAGTCCCAGCTCTGTGTGCCTCTCATTCTTCTGCACTTTTCTTAGGATAGAAAAAAGTAACAAAGCCATGACAGAAGCATCTGAGGTTGGACAGGGGAAAATGAAATGCTGTTCATTAGGAAGCAAAACTAGAGTTGCTGTTGTTTTCCTGCACTTTCCACTAGTATTGTGTACAGACATGGAATGTAAAGTGGTTGTTCCCAACCCCAGAGCCTGCTCTGGCCATTTCTCTATCCACCAGAGAGACCCTGAGTTACACGATAACATGGCTGTGGACTTTTGGGAAGATGACTGGAGAGTGTCCCACTGGCTTTGCTGGATTTGGGATCATGCTCTACTGCAGGAACCAGAGCAACTCGAACTACAGACTCTGCAGCCTGGGAGGGCATTTGCAACACATTCCTTTTCTTCCTTCATCTACAAATGTTCATAAAGGTAATGAAAATGATGGAAAACAGCATGTGCAAGCAGAGTCACCTCCCTGGATTTAGTTTCTCTTAACTGGATTAGAAATTGTCTTGTGTCTGTGAGTGTCTTGAGGGACTGTAACAATATAGATGCAAGGAGGAAGCTGGAAAAAGGAGCATTAGCTTCTGAAAGAATAATCAACTGTTTTCACACACAGAGAACATTATTTCAGAGTCCTGAATGTAATCATAACCCTTTGTTCCATAATAGATACTAATAAGGTGAGCATATTTGCAAATGAGTACCTGTCCCTCTCTAATTGCATCCTCTACCTACACTGCCTGTAAAGTAAATGGCACTTTTTTTTTTTTGCTTTTCATCCAGAGTGATGTTTTTCTTAATCAAAGCTCACACTTGACTAATGCTCCCCTGCCATCACTATCAGAAAGCTGACATTTAGCCCGACCATAAAAAGATGTTGTTTGTTGGCAGTTCTCCTATCCTTGGGATGTATTTCCTTAATATCCAATGCTAAAATGGTGTGTATGACTAGACAAACTAAGAAGCAGAATTTTAATATTTCACTTTAACACATTGTATTCCGGGAGTTAACATTTTGGCACAACACAAGACATACTGTAACGCAGCAAAAATATCATTTGGTTTGCAAGAATCTTGTGTACAAGTTGTTAATTGAAAATCCTTGCTCTGCATTGGCTGGACTGGGTGAAGTGTGAATTTATATTCCTGACATTGCCTGAGATAGAGAGGGAGCAAGGAAGCCTGTTTGTAAGGTTTTGTAAGACAGAGATCTGAGGCTTGAATAAAAATGATCCTTCAATTATTTGGTAGGAAAAGAGACAGGTTCAGAAAATATAAGAGTTCTATGTATCCCAGGTGAGACACTGGACAGATTGCCCAGGGAGGTTTTGGATGCCCCAACTCTGGCAGTGTTTAAAGCTAGGTTGGATAAAGCCTTGAGCAACCTGGTCTGGTAGAAGGTGTTCCTGCCCAAGGCACGAGGATTGGGACTAGGTGATCTTTAAGGTTCCTTTTAACCCCTTCACATTCTATGATTCTACAATTCTATATATTAAAAAACCCCTCAGTTTTTACTGACACAAAATTCTCTGCTATTCCAAAATACTTGGGTTTGTTTTCTTTTATTCTTCTTCTTCTTTTTTTTTTTTTTTTT